>SJYA01003219.1:339535-408214 GCA_006410615.1 Neotragus moschatus
TGCTGTATGGCTCAGGGAACCCAAACCAGGCTCTATGACAACCTAGAGGGGCTGGGTGGGTTGGGGGTTGGGAGGGAGGCTCTAGAGGGAGGGGACATATGTATATCTGTGGCTTATCCATGATGTATGGCAGAAACCAACACGATATTGCAATTATCCTTCAATTAAAAATAAGGGAAAAAAAACTCTGAAACATACAGAGGAGCAGTGCTCTAGATTAGAAGTCTAGATCCGTGGTTCTCAAGCTTGTCAACGGCTCAGCTTCATATGAGACCTCACGGGAACTATCTCCAGGCCCAGATCACACACCAAGGTAAACTCAATCAGAATCTCTGAGGGAAGAAGCCAGGCATCAGAATGATTTTTCACTTCCCAAGGCAAATGGGAGGTTTCTACACAGCCACAGTCAAAGCCATTTTTTGCAGCAAATCTGGCTTCCGTCATAGCTCAGTCCATAAAGAATCTGCCTGCAATGCAGGAGACAAGGGTTCGATACCGAGGTCGGGAAAGTCACCGGGTGAAGGAAGTGGCAACCCACTCTAGTATTCTTGACTGGAGAATCCCATGGACAGGGGAGCCTCTACAGTTCAGTCCATGTACAGTACAGTCCATGAGGTCGGTCGCAAGAGTTGGACACGACTGAGTCACTTTTACTCACTCAAGGCAAATGCAACGGGCAGTCAATTTTGAGGATCCCTGGTCTAGGTCTAGCTAGCCCACTCATGAGCCATCGAATCTCCATAAGAGGCAGAAGCTCCCCGCCTCGGTTTTCACATCTGTAAAGCAAGAGAAATGTGCACATGCTCAGAGCTTGCTCCTAGTTCCATCATTCTCCATCAGCTTGACATGTGAGGGTATTGTCCTAGGGCAGGTGTACCAGTCTTGTAGAAAATGGGAGGTTTCTACACACCCACAGTCAAGCCCATTTTGTGCAACAAATCTGGGAACATTGTTTACTCTCCCGCAGTGAGCGTTACTTAAAATGACTTTATTTGTTTTACAGTTTAGAGGGCCTCTGTAGGTAGCCTCAGGAGCCTATTCATTTCATTAACATTAAATCAACAAGCAGACCTTCTTTCTGCCTCTCTCAAGCAGGATTAATGGATTTTGGCATGATTTGTGCATCTAGCAGCAAAACCTCGTGCTGAGAGAGCTAGCAGGCTTGACTAATTCCCCGCAGTGCTAACTTCATAAACTCACTTTAAGCTTTTAACTTTGACTGAAGATTAAAGGTAATGACTTCACGCTGTTACATGTGAATGCATGATATTCAGGATGCATAGAAAAACTAGACAAAATGACACACTATTTGATGAAATAACATGATATGTGTTTGCATGCATATGTATATGTATAGCTATATGGTTTATATGCTTATGAAAATACTCAATTCTGTGATGTAAAAAAAAGATCTTCTAAAACACTGAGATCCACCTAATAATCATTACACTAAACAGGGTATTGATAGATGCATGTGTACAGTGTGAGCATGAGAAGCTATAATTAGAATATCGTAAATACACTAATAGAAGGCCCAGTGTTGTGAGAAGCTGTAACATGATGGATTGCTGACTATGAATAATTTTCTAAGAAGCAAAATGATTCTACTCTCCAAGACCAGTTATCACCTATAAAGAATCCTCCATACAACCACATTTATCCTTTTTTTTTTTTTTCGTCCAGACAATCTTAAATTCAAAATTCAGAGAGGTCTGCGTGAAGAAAAGAGAGAAAGGGGAAAAATACAATATTTCCAGCCCATCTGACAAGACTACATAAAAAGCTTTTGATCAAAGGGTCTTAAGTACACTTTACTGGTGTGACAAACAACATTTTTAGCCCTTTATTAGATTTATTTTCTTCTGAAAACTGCAGTGACCAGGGTATGGTTTGTGAAAGAAAGCTGGCAGGGTTGTGTTCTTTGATTCCTAATTAACACCTTCAGTCTCAAAGGAGAACCAGCAGCAATACCATAAAGTGTTGCAGCTGCATCGTGATTCCGCTTGGTTGGTTTGCTAAAAGTCGGCTGGGCATCGGCAGCTGCAATAAAGAGAAAGCTCAATGGATGTTTTGTATTGTGCCCACTGAAGTGAAAGAAGGCAACCATTTTAATTTTCAAATGGGCAGCTGCAGAGGGAGGTTTAAATGGAGCTAAATACAAGATTTACTGTTAATTTATAGTAAACAAAGAAAATAAAATTCAACTTTCAAGTTTTTATGATCATATAGGAATTTTAGTGAGGAATTACAAACGATCATTTTGGCGCTTTTGAGCTACTGACTAGAGGAATTTGGCAACAAGGAATCACATTCATTATGAAAAATCAAAATAGGTTTTTGGAAAGAGCCAAATGTTTAGAAATTGACATCTCCACTTTGAGAGGTAAAAGTTTCCCTTTCCTGTCTTTGGTCATGTAACTCCTCTGTCCTTCTTCATGGAAACCCTAAAATTCATGCAGATCAGAACTCAGTAAGATTGCCTATGCACACACCCCCACCTCACTTTTCTTTAAGAGCGTGGAGTTGAATTTTGGCTTGAGTAGGAAGGGGAATAAAGGAGGCATTTAACTCCGGTCAGATAAATCTCACTCACATTCAAAAATGCAATTAAGGAAATATGTAAATCTAGATGTTTCATCAAATGCTAGCTAAGGGGTGACTAGTTCTTTTCAAACACAATGACTGAACTAAAGAACTTTAGTGTCTGTGTAAGAACCATTGTCCAAGCTGCAGTCCCTGTTGGTAACAGAGCCCGGCCTGGCCGTGGGAAATACCTACGTATTTGACACAGGCCCTATTTCTGAGAGAACGGGGATGGAAGAGAAAGTATGGCGATTTTACTGTTGCATTCTAATCAGCCATGATCTGCCTAATTTGCTTTGATCAGGAAGATAAACTAATTTTTCTATGGGCTGGATAAAAGTAATTAGCAAGCCAAAGCTTTCATGTTATTTCAAAAGAGCTAAAGTAAAGAGGATCAGAAATTGTAATGGTGGGAGCTAAATACATCTTTTCGGTTCATCTGAGAGCATTGTTAGTTCAAAATAGAATACTGACACAGAAGAGGACTCTGGCTAAAGATAGTTTCATGGACTGCACAACCATTGTAAATCCTGGGGCCTGCAGTGCTATGTAACTAAACAGAATTACAAAGGGTGTTTTATAATTGGTATCTGTCATATAGCCCTGTCCTTTTGTGAAGAGACCTTTACCTTCATGTGAAAAGGTAGGATTATTACCTCGTCCTGAAAACACTGTGGATTTTTTCCAAAAGCTCTGTATTTAAGTTGTTTAAGTGGTTGGAGTAGTTGGATGTGTTTATTTGAACTGTAAAGCTCTGTTCCTCTAAAGCATGCAGATACAACCTACTTGGGATCCTACCATCCTGGATATACTAGAGTGAGATCTGAGATCAAACTGAAAAAGCTACTCGGGAACCTGATTCCCCAGATGCTTAAATTTCACAGGCGGGTTCACTGTTTTTTGTGCCAGTTACCAGCTTCAGTAACGCCGCGTCCTCCTCTCCTGTTTTTTTCTAAACACCCAAACACGTGTAGTTATTAGATGAGAAGGAAAGATTTTGGAATATAGGATTTAGTTTCTTTTAAAAAAATCCACTACTTAGTGTTACTTTTTCTCTTGTTGATGTGACCTTTGCGTTACTTCCTTTTCCAAGCTGTTGTACTAGATACGGTATCTGTAACCTTACTGTAAACGTAATTGCTTTTTTGGTGACTAATCTCCTTTACTAGGGTTCTTAGATACCACAGTATGCATTTCATGTCAGGCTCATTGTGTCTTATAAAATAAATAGATCTTTTTCAAAGGATCTCTAGGTGAGGTTAGAGCTCACCAAGTTTCAAAGTTATATAGAAACAATTGTTATAGAACAATTCCAAAGGAAACTGAAAAACAAGAGCACTATTCTAAATTACTCAAAATCATTTGATTTACTTTCCCATTCTTCCCCTTAGCTTGGACAGCTACAGTCAGCGAACATTTTAACTCTCTATCACTGTCATAAAAGTTCTTAATAATAGCATTGTTTAAAAATGCAAACAAGTCTGTTTTTACTTTGTGGCTAAATATCACAAGATCTAGAAAAGAAGGTAAGTGTTGGGACTAAGAAGTCAATCTACAGTGTGGAGGAGATCTTAAGAGTGTCTGTCTCATGTTCCCTCCACGAGGCTTCTCAGGTGGCGCTAATGGTAAGAACCAGCCCCCAGATCAGGAAGATCCCCCAGAGGAGGGCATGGCAACGCATTCCAGTGTTCCGCCTGGAGAATCCCATGGACAGAGGAGCCTGGTGGGCTATGGTCCATCAGGTTGCAAAGAGCTGGACTCGACTTAAGCAATTTAGCACGCACACATGTTCCTTCATATTCATTCATTCACTCACAAAATAATGTTTATCAATTGCTTATTCTCTGCTAAAATGAGTATCACAGTGCCCAAGATGAACACAATCTTTACAGAGGAAACAGACATTAGGGAAATGCTTATTTAAGTATATCTTATTAAGATTATGAAAGCGCTCTGGTGGAGTGCATGAAATGAGGACCTTCTAGAACTAACGTTCTAGAAATGAAGCACAGGCTGGAGTCAAGATTGCCAGGAGAAATGTTAATAACCTCGGATATGCAGATGATAACTCCCTAAAGACAGAAAGCAAAGAGGAACTTAACCTCTGGATGAAGATGAAAGAGGAGAGTGAAAATGCTGGCTTAAAACTCAACATTCAGAAAATGAAGATCATGGCATCTGGTCCCATCACTTCATGGCAAATAGATGGGAAACAATGGAAACAGTAACAGACTTTATTTTCCTGGGCGCCAAAATCATCGCAGATGGTGACTGCAGCCATGAAGTTAAAAGACACTTGCTCCTTAGAAAGAAAGCTATGATAAAACTAGGCAGGGTATTAAAAAGCAGAGACATTATTTTGCTGACAAAGGTCCATATAGTCAAANTGTGCCAGTTACCAGCTTCAGTAACGCCGCGTCCTCCTCTCCTGTTTTTTTCTAAACACCCAAACACGTGTAGTTATTAGATGAGAAGGAAAGATTTTGGAATATAGGATTTAGTTTCTTTTAAAAAAATCCACTACTTAGTGTTACTTTTTCTCTTGTTGATGTGACCTTTGCGTTACTTCCTTTTCCAAGCTGTTGTACTAGATACGGTATCTGTAACCTTACTGTAAACGTAATTGCTTTTTTGGTGACTAATCTCCTTTACTAGGGTTCTTAGATACCACAGTATGCATTTCATGTCAGGCTCATTGTGTCTTATAAAATAAATAGATCTTTTTCAAAGGATCTCTAGGTGAGGTTAGAGCTCACCAAGTTTCAAAGTTATATAGAAACAATTGTTATAGAACAATTCCAAAGGAAACTGAAAAACAAGAGCACTATTCTAAATTACTCAAAATCATTTGATTTACTTTCCCATTCTTCCCCTTAGCTTGGACAGCTACAGTCAGCGAACATTTTAACTCTCTATCACTGTCATAAAAGTTCTTAATAATAGCATTGTTTAAAAATGCAAACAAGTCTGTTTTTACTTTGTGGCTAAATATCACAAGATCTAGAAAAGAAGGTAAGTGTTGGGACTAAGAAGTCAATCTACAGTGTGGAGGAGATCTTAAGAGTGTCTGTCTCATGTTCCCTCCACGAGGCTTCTCAGGTGGCGCTAATGGTAAGAACCAGCCCCCAGATCAGGAAGATCCCCCAGAGGAGGGCATGGCAACGCATTCCAGTGTTCCGCCTGGAGAATCCCATGGACAGAGGAGCCTGGTGGGCTATGGTCCATCAGGTTGCAAAGAGCTGGACTCGACTTAAGCAATTTAGCACGCACACATGTTCCTTCATATTCATTCATTCACTCACAAAATAATGTTTATCAATTGCTTATTCTCTGCTAAAATGAGTATCACAGTGCCCAAGATGAACACAATCTTTACAGAGGAAACAGACATTAGGGAAATGCTTATTTAAGTATATCTTATTAAGATTATGAAAGCGCTCTGGTGGAGTGCATGAAATGAGGACCTTCTAGAACTAACGTTCTAGAAATGAAGCACAGGCTGGAGTCAAGATTGCCAGGAGAAATGTTAATAACCTCGGATATGCAGATGATAACTCCCTAAAGACAGAAAGCAAAGAGGAACTTAACCTCTGGATGAAGATGAAAGAGGAGAGTGAAAATGCTGGCTTAAAACTCAACATTCAGAAAATGAAGATCATGGCATCTGGTCCCATCACTTCATGGCAAATAGATGGGAAACAATGGAAACAGTAACAGACTTTATTTTCCTGGGCGCCAAAATCATCGCAGATGGTGACTGCAGCCATGAAGTTAAAAGACACTTGCTCCTTAGAAAGAAAGCTATGATAAAACTAGGCAGGGTATTAAAAAGCAGAGACATTATTTTGCTGACAAAGGTCCATATAGTCAAAACTATGGTTTCTCCAGTAGTCATGTATAATTGTGAGAGTTGGACCATAAAAATGGTTGAGCACTGAAGAATTGATGCTTTCCAACTGTGGTGTTGGAGAAGACTGTTGAGAATCCCTTGGACAGCAAGGAGATCAAACCAGTTAGTCCTAAGGGATATCAACCCTGAATGTTCGTTGGAAGGACTGATGCTGAAGCTGATGCTCTAATACTTTGGCTACCTAATGCGAAGAGCCAACTCACTGAANAATTGTGAGAGTTGGACCATAAAAATGGTTGAGCACTGAAGAATTGGTGCTTTCCAACTGTGGTGTTGGGGAAGACTGTTGAGAATCCCTTGGACAGCAAGGAGATCAAACCAGTTAGTTCTAAGGGACATCAACCCTGAATGTTCATTGGAAGGACTGATGCTGAAGCTGATGCTCTAATACTTTGGCTACCTAATGCGAAGAGCCAACTCACTGAAAAAATCCCTGATGCTGAGAAATCTTGAGGGCAGGAGAAGAAGGGGGCAACACAGGATGAGATGGTTGGATGGCACCATCGATGCAATGGACATGAGTTTGAGCAGACTCCAGGAGATAGTGAAGAATTCTTGCAGTCACAAAGAGTCGGACATGGCTGAGCCACTGAACAACAACAAATAAGACAGAATCCATCCAATGTCCGTTTTAGTGCAAATATCAGCCTGGGTTAACTTCATGAACAGCACAGAATGCTTGACTTGCAAATTAATGCCCAACCATGTTCAATGCGCAGGCATTGAAGGTCCACGAACCTGTGGAAAAGCAGAAGTGGAATCAAATGGGGGGAGGCGGGGGAGGGGGCGCTCTCTCCGTATCAGCTTCTGTTCTCAGCAGTCATCCGGCTCCACATCTTCCTCCTCCCTTACACAGTGGCTTCCGTGCCAATCTGCCTTAGACTCTGCTTCCATTTCCAGTCGTTAAAGAGGGATGATCTTCTTCCTTCTCCACATTTTTTCCCACTCTCCAAAATAAGAATAAATGAATGTATGGTTTCTAAATGATGCTCTCAACTCTGCTGTGTCTTGAAACTTAACCCTACCTACTTCTGAGTCCATTGTTGGCTCTGCTGAAAGCAGGATGCTGACAGATCCGCCCCCAGGAACTACTCCTTATCAGTCTCATCTGGGGGCCATAATCACAACTTACACCTTTTGTGGCCGTGAGCACTGCAGCTGCAATCCACAGTTTAGCTTCATCTAGACCTCCAGACTTCTGGTGACCTACGAATGCCCCCCGCTCCACCTCCCCCTCCTTCAGGTCTCAGAAGGGACATGTCCTGCCTCTCTTCCAAAGCTACCCCCATCTTGGATTTCCGTCTTATCTCCTGGGACCCATGCACGGGTTGTTTATCGAGCAGGCATTTTTGAGAGTGTGCCATGCAAGGTGCTTTGGAAGAACACAAAGATAGAGACAATATCAGGTCATTTTCTTCTGGAAGTTTGAAATCAAAAAGGTTGGTTTTCTTCATACTATATTAAATTTGGTAACCGGGCACATTACCTGATAAAAGGATTTCCACTTAAAGGTATTTATGATGAGAGTTATCCTCTATTTCTCCCTATTCAGTCTATTTATCATCATGTTCCTGGCACCTGTACATGTTTTATAATATATATTTTCTATGGGTGGAATGAGGAGTTCCTCCCTTTGTTCTGCTATTTCCTCAAACTGTTCTCACTTCTTTCTGCTTCCTCTCACTGGCAGAGTTCTTGAATAAGGAGCCTATATTCACTGCCACCATTTCATTACCACCCACTCACTCTTTCATTCCTTTTGAAATCAGCCTGTCACCCCCACCATTCAACTGAAATCACCTTCTGAGACACCACCACAGACCTCCTCCTGCCAAATCCAGCTGATCTTTTCTCAGCCTTCAATCTTCCTGTCTGCTCTGCTGGAGTGGACTCTGTCAGCCATCCCCAGCAGGGTAAGTTCTCCACAGTTCCAACCTCCAAATGCATGCAGTTTGGAATCTGCCAGGCCTGGGCTTGGCCACAGTCCAGAGCTCAGTTTCCTTATCTGTAAAATGGGGCTAATAAAGCCTATTATCTCTGTCTGGCCCACACACAGACAGCTTCCTAATTGTTCTCCTTACTTTCCTCTCATCTCACACATGAGCTACTGCCAAATTTGTCGTCCTAAACTTCCCTGTTCAGAAAGCTCCAGCAACATCCAGAGACTGGAAAGCTCCGATTCCATCACCTTGCACACGACATCTCCACAGGCAGCTCGGTCAGGCCCACGTGGGCTCCTACAGCAGGAACACTTCAGGACCAAGCAGACAGAGATGGTCCCCCTGGACTCAGACTGGCCTCCTTCTGGCCCTCGTTTAATATCTTTTTGTCTCCAGTGTCTTCATTAGCAAATTGAAATATTAGATTAATGTAAAGCTCCTCTGAGTTCTAAATTCTCTGATTTCGCCTTTAGTAAGTGTGGCTTTACTTTCCCATACTTTTCCGTTGTTTCTTGTTCTTCAGGCGAGTTGGGCCGGGCCCCATTGTTGGCTACTTGCTCCTTGTTTGCCTGCCTCCATACCTCTGTTCCCACCAGTCTTTCTGCTTGGATTGGCTGTTTCTTCATCTCCACTGTGAAAACCCTTCTTCCAGGCCCTTCGCAAGCACCACCCCCAATTTCATGGCCGGGAATAGCTGTCCCACATGACGGATGCCAGTCATTCTCTTTTATGATGCATTTTTAATGCATTCAAGCTTCCCTCATAGCTCAGCTGGTAAAGAATCTGCCTGCAATGCAGGAGACCCAGTTCAGTTCAACTCCTGGATCAAAAAGATTCCCCTGGAGAAGGGATAGGTTACCCACTCCTATCGTGGGCTTCCCTGGTGCCTCAGACGGTAAAGAATCTGCAAGGCAGGAGACCTGGGTTCAATTCCTGGGTTGGGAAGATCCCCTGGAGGAGGGCATGGCAACCCACTCCAGTATTCTTGCCTGGAGAATTCCATGGACAGAGGAGCCTGGAGGTTTACAGTCCAGGGGTTGCAAAGAGTCGGACATGACTGAAGCGACCGAGCACAGCACAGCACGTGACTGCACAGCAGTTTCTCTTCGCAATTCCCCCGCCCCGTTGTCTCACCTTTGCCAATTCTCTTCCTCTTGCCAGTTCTGTCTGTGCCAGTCCTTATGCACCATTGCCTTAACACTGTCCAGTGCCTCAAACCCAATGTCTTTATCCAAGACTTCAAAGCCCTTCACTAAAATGTCCCAGACAACTTTAAACCTCTCATCAGTCAAGCACTCTTCAGGGCAAACTTAAGCCAGTGTAGCTGAGGTTGTATGTGGAGGCCAGTATGCTGTAAGGGGCTTGAATTTTTAATCTTCAATGTCATGGACTAGGATAATGCATTTATAACTTAGTATGCTACTGCTAAGTCACTTCAGTCGTGTCTGACTCTGTGTGACCCCATAGACGGCAGCCCACCAGGCTCCCCCATCCCTGGGATTCTCCAGGTAAGAATACTGGAGTGGGCTGCCATTTCCTTTTCCAATGTATGAAAGTGAAAAGTGAAAGTGAAGTCACTCAGTCGTGTCCAACTCTTGATGACCCCATGGACTGCAGCCTACCAGGCTCCTCTGTCCATGGGATTTTCCAGGCAAGAATACTGGAGTGGGGTGCCATTGCCTTCTCTGATAATTTAGTATAAAATGAGCAAAGAAGCAAAATTGTGCTTAAAAAGACAGCAAATGTGGTGCTATTTTATTAAAAATCTGGTCACAGAGTTATGGCAGTAGCATGCTTAATTAAGCCACTGAACAATAGAGCAGATAAAATTCCATAAATATTTGAGTGCATTTATACTCTAGTTCAATAGTTCATAACTGGGGCAAAAATCAGAATCACTCATGGAATTTTTTTTTTTAAGTCCACATTTCTGGTGCCACCCCGGGACTGTGGTTTAGTAGATCTGAAAAATGAACCTGGGCATCTTTTTTGAACAGTACCTCATGCCATCAGGATCTCTGGACCACACACCTTCAGGAATTGTGCAGTGCATGGCTACAGAGCACTAGGCAACAACCTAGCGTAGTTCTGACTTCATATTCTCTTAGTCAAGAGCTTTACCCAGACTTTAGCGTCAAAAACATTTAAGTGAAAGTGTTAGTCGACCCCATGGACTGAAGCCCGCCAGGCTCCGCTGTCCATGGGATTTTCCAGGCAAGAATACTAGAGTGGGTAGCCATTCCATTCTCCAGGGTATCTTCCTGACCCAGGAACTGAACCCAGGTCTCCCTCATTGCAGGCAGATTCTTTACTGTCTGACCCACCAGGGAAGCCCTAAAACATTTAGGTTAGGGATAAATTAGTAGTTTGGGATTAACAGATACACACTACTATATATAAAATAGATAAATAACAAGGACCTACTGTATACCATAGGGAGCCATATTCAATATCTTACGATAACCTATAATGGAAAAGGATTTGAAAAGAATATATATTATATATTATATATATATACATACATACATACAACATCGTAAATCAACTATACTTCAGCTAAAAAACAGAGGAAAAAAACTAAGGTTAGGATCTTAGCTTTCTCACTTAAATATGTGGCTTTGAGCAAATTACTTTATCTCTTAAAACCTCAGTTTTTACCTCTGTATACAATGATGATAATCACTCTAGAAGAAAACAAACTAGATGGAGTCAACAAAGTGCTCAGGATAGCACCTAACGTATGGAGAGCCATCATTAAATGTCAATAATGATGATGACGATGATTTTTAAGTCTCTCTCTTCAAACCTCTAATTCAAAACGCTTTCACCGAGTACTGAAAGAAGCATTAACACCAGTTAATTGATGACTCAGGTTGAAAGGATTACTGTGTTACATTTCTTACTCTTTCTCTGTAGGTTATTACAGTACATTTTAGCCTGTATGGATTACATTTTGTGTGTGTAATACATATGTATGTGTGCCTGCATGTGCGTCTGTGTGTGTGTGTGTGTGTGTAATCTCCAATACAATGTGACCATATAAAGGTTTTTGACCGTGTCTGGCTTTTAAGCCAAAAGTGTTTGGATGCTTTTGTTGCCATAGGTAAAAGCAAAGCACTGTATTGGAGGTGACCTGATGGCCCTTTGAAGTGTGAATCTTTGGCTAAAATGATATAGATGCCTCTGCCAGAATATATTACTATATAGTGAGTTTAAATATTAGTTTAAAAAAGATTATCTATAGCATGGCTTTATATTTTATTTTGCTTCACAGTTAAAATGGTAATTAAATATTATTTGCATTATGATTAATGTCTGGTTTCATGAAAGATATATCTCAATGTCAGATTCTAGAAAGACAGTAACTATGCAATATCCTGTGAGCCTAACACAGTGCCTGCCACACAGGGAGTGTCAACAGGCCTTGTTAACTGAGAGGAAGAAAAGAAGATGAGAGAAATGGGAGAGTGAATCTATATATTCCCACACAGAGTGGTTATTATAGAACCAGAAGCAGTATACAGAATAAACTTTGAACTGCAAGTGAAGTATTCAAAGTTTACAGTCTAGCTAGGGGCATCTGACATATTCAGAAATATGTACCATCCAGTATACTTAATAAATGTGTTAGGAAGATGATGACTATCCAGAGGGGTTAATATAAATAGAGGAGAAGTAGGGCTCCAGACGGATGCAGAAGGTGGAATGAAAGAGATGAAAGGATGAACCACCAAATTAAGAAAAATCGGAATTATATTCCATAAGTTGCCATTATAGCCCTCAAGTAGACAAACAAGAAACCACCCTAAGCCCACATTAAAAGGACTTCCCTGTGGCTTAGACGGTAAAGCATCTGTCTACAGTGAGGGAGATGTGGGTTCAATCCCTGGGTCAGGAAGATTCTCTGGAGAAGGAAATGGCAACCCACTCCAGTACTCTTGCCTGGAAAATCCCATGGACAGAGGAGCTTGGTGCAGGCCACTGTCTATGGGGTCGCAAAGAGTTGGGCATGACTGAGCAACTTCACTTTCACGTTCAAGCCCACATTAAAGTGACTTTCAACAGGCCAGGCAGCTTGAGGATATGTCCATTGTTTCAGTACATTCAATATCATAATTGTTTTTATTTATTCTAGCAGTGATTTAATTTGAAATTCTCTGAGCATTAACAGTTGGCATCCAGTTTTTATGTTCAGAACAGGCGTGTAAGTCAGAAAAGAAAAGACTTGCTGGCAAGCAGGCTCAGAGCTGGAGGTGTGAGTACAGAAAGTTTCCTGGGGCATTCCCTCAGGACCATCCCTGTAGGGAAAGAGGCAGGACTGGGCAGAGGAAGAAGCTGAACTCAGATGAGGCTGTAAGCAAACCCTCAGCCAAGCCTCCAGGAGCTCTGACACTGGAGTAGGCGGCCCTTCGGAAGTCTGCCTTCATACCTCACACCAAGCAGTTATTAGATGTAGGTTTCTTCCTTCCAGCCCTTCCTCACCCCTAGACTGTGACCTTGGGCGAGGAGGATCACTTTAATTGCTCAGCAGGGTGACTCAGCAGGCGCTCTACCTGTCTGGCGGAGCAACTCAGTCCGGAGGGGGGCATCTGAGCTGCACCTCAATATCCCCTACAACTGGTCAAGAAAGATTTTGTCTAGAAGAGGGAGGGAATAGGTCAGGCTGCCATATTTCGTAGCAAAGTAATCAGAGTTGACCTTGCACAATGAGGCAGTGCTCCTCTGAGAATGGCCAGCCCTCAATAGGATCTTGGAAATTATTTTAGACTGTAATTCTCCTTCTCTTCCTTATTTTCTTTCTCTTCTCTTGCATAGACTCCTTTAACTTTTCAGCCAATTCCTTTCCTGTCTCAATCACATGTATGTACTTATATGTTTTCCTCATAGCTCAGTTGCTAAAGAATCCACCTGTAATGCAAGAGACCCCGGTTCAATCCCTGAGTTGGGAAGATCTCCTGAAGAAGGGAAAGGCTACCCACTCCAGCATTCTGGCCTGGAGAGAATTCCATGGACTAAGTCCATGGGGTTGCAAAGTGTCAGACACGACTGAGCGACTTTCACTTTATATATATATATGCAGGGTCTCCAGTTCTTTACCAGCTGAGCTACTCAGGAAGCCCATATATGTGTGTGTGTGTGTGTGTGTTTACACACACATTTCTACTGTCCAAAATAATGTTTACGCTCTTCGGCTTTTCTCTGTCTTTTAAGCAAAACTCTGTCTCCTAGGATTCCTCAGACAATTACAAGAGCCTCAAAATACTACCAGACTAGCTTCAACTCCCAACTAGCTGCATAAGCTTCCTCTCTTCCTACATTTATATTCTCCTGGTCCCCTGGGAAAGCCTTCTGCCAGTTAACATGCAGCAAAAGTATGTTTCTCAGTTCCTCGATTAGAAACTGACCTCAGAACTCCCTTTTCAGGTAATATAAACTGATTAACTGAAANTAGCTTCAACTCCCAACTAGCTGCATAAGCTTCCTCTCTTCCTACATTTATATTCTCCTGGTCCCCTGGGAAAGCCTTCTGCCAGTTAACACGCAGCAAAAGTATGTTTCTCAGTTCCTCGATTAGAAACTGACCTCAGAACTCCCTTTTCAGGTAATATAAACTGATTAACTGAAAATGAGAAAACAAGCAATCTCTGTAATCCACAGTATAAAGCGAAAGTGAAGTCGTTCAGTCGTGTCCGACTCTTTGCGACCCCATGAACCACAGCACACCAGGCCTCCCTGTCCATCACCAACTCCTGGAGCCCACACAAACCCATGTCCATTGAGTCGANGTGACTGACGATGGAAGTAAAGTCATATGCTGTAAAGAACAGCATTGCAAAGCAACCTGGAATCTTAGGTCCATGAATCAGGGTCAATTGGAAGTGGCCAAACAGGAGATGGCAAGAGTGAGCATCAACAATTTAGCAATCAGTGAACTAAGATAGACTAAAATGGGCAAGTTTAATTCAGATGACCATTATAACTACTACTGTGGGGAAGAATCCCTTAGAAGAAATGGAGTAGCCCTCATAGTCAACAGAAGAGTCCAAAGTGCAGTACTTGGATGCAATCTCATAAGCGACAGAATGATCTCTGTTCTTTTCCAAGGCAAACCATTCAATATCACAGTAATCCAAGTCTATACCCTAACCAGTAATGCCAAAGAAGCTGAAGTTGAATGGTTCTATGAAGACCTACAAGCCCTTCTAGAACTAACACCCAAAAAAGATGTCCTTTTCAACACAGAAGACTGGAATGTAAAAGTAGGAAGTCAAGAGATACCTGGAGTAACAGGCAAGTTTGGCCTTGGAGTACAGAATGAAGCAGGCAAAGGCTAACAGAGTTTTGCCAAGAGAACGCACTGGTCATAGCAAACAGCCTCTTCTAACAACACAAGAGAAGACTCTACACATGGACATCACCAGATGGTCAATCCTGAAATCAGATTGATTATATTCTTTGCAGCCAAAGTTGTGGAAGCTCTATAGAGTGAGTAAAAACAAAACTGGGAGCTGACTGTGGCTCAGATCGTGGACTCCTTAATGCAAAATTCAGGCTTAAATTGAAAAAAGGAGGGAAAACCACTAGACCATTCAGTCTAGCGGAATGACATAAATCAAATCGCTCATTATTATACAGTGGAAGTGACAAACAGATTCAAGGGATTAGATCTGATAGACAGACTGCCAGAAGATCTATGGATGGAGATTCATGACATTTTACAGGAGGCATTGATCAAGACCATCCCCAAGAAAAAGAAATACAAAAAGGCAAAATGTTGTCTGAGGAGGCCTTACAAATAGCTGAGAAAAGAAAAGAAGCAAAAGGCAAAGTAGAAAAGGAATGATATATTCATCTGAATGCAGAGTTCCAAAGAATAGCAAGGAGAGATAAGAAAACCTTCCTAAGTGATAAATGCAAAGAAATAGAGGGGGGAAAAATAGAATGGGAACAACTAGAGATCTCTTCAAGAAAATTAGAGATATTCTTTATTTCATGCAAATATGGGCACAATAAAGGACAGAAACAGTACGGACATAACAGAAGCAGAAGATATTAAAAAGAGGTGGCAAGAATACACAGAATAACTGTACAAAAATATGTTCTTAATGACCCATATAACCACGATTATGTAATTACTCACCTAGAGATAGACATCCAGGAGGGCGAAATCAAGTAGGCCTTATGAAACATCACTACAAACGAATCCAGTGGAGGTGATGGAATTTCAGCAGGGCTATTTCAAGTCCTCAGTTGATGCTGTTAAAGTGCTTCACTCAATATGCCAGCAAATTTGTAAACTCAGCAGCAGCCACAGGATTGGAAGATCAGTCTTCATTCCAATTCAAAAGAAAGATAATGCCAAAGAATAGTCAAACTACCATACAGTTGCACTCATCTCACACACTAACAAAGTAATGATTAAAATTATCGAAGCTAGGCTTTAACAGTATGTGAACCAAGAACTTCCAGATGAATAAGCTGGATTTAGAAAAGGCAGAGGAACCAGAAATCAAATTGCCAACATCTGTTGGATTATTGAAAAAGCAAGAGATTTTCAGAAAAACATATACTTCTGCTTCATTGCCTATTTAAAGCCTTTGACTGTGTGAATCACAACTAACTGTGGAAAATTCTGAAAGAGATGGGAATAACAAACTACCTTACCTGCCTCCTGAGAAATCTGTATGCAGGTCAAGAAGCAACTGTTAGAACCGGACATGGAACAACAGACTGAATCCAAACTGAGAAAGGAGTATGTAAAGGCTGAATATCGTCACCCTGCTTATTTAACTTACATACAGAGTACATCATGTAAAACGCATGACTAGATGAAGCACAGGCTGGAATCAAGATTGCAGGGAGAAATATCAACAACATCATATATACAGATAATATCACCCTTATAGCCAAAAGGGAAGAGGAACTAAAGAGCCTCTTGATGAAAGTGAAAGAGGAGAGTGAAGAAGCTGGCTTAAAACTCAACATTCAAGAAACAAAAATCATAGCATCTGTTCCCATCACTTCATGGAAAATAGATGGGGAAACAGTGGAAACAGTGACAGACTTTATTTTCTTGGACTCCCAAATTACTGCAGATGGTGACTGCAGCTATGAAATTAAAAGATGCCCACTCCTTGGAAGAAAAGTTATGATTAACCTAGACAGCATATTAAAAAGCAGAGACATTACGTTGCCAACAAAGGTCTGGCTAGTCAAAGCTATGGTTTTTCCAGTAGTCATATATGGATGTGAGAGTTGGACCATAAAGAAAGTTGAGTGCCAAAGAATTGATGCTTTTGAACTGTGGTGTTGGAGAAGACTCTTGAGAGTCCCTTGGACTGCAAG
Source organism: Neotragus moschatus (assembly GCA_006410615.1). Classification (NCBI taxonomy): domain Eukaryota; kingdom Metazoa; phylum Chordata; class Mammalia; order Artiodactyla; family Bovidae; genus Neotragus; species Neotragus moschatus. The sequence goes on from SJYA01003219.1 coordinate 356,315, forward strand.
GAGATCCAACCAGTCCATCCTAAAGGAGATCAGTCCTGAATATTCAGTGGAAGGGCTGATGCTGAAGTTCAGTACTTTGGCTACCTGATGGGAAGAGCTGACTCATTTAAAAGGACACTGATGCTGGGAAAGATTGAAGGTGGGAGGAGAAGGGGCAACAGAGGATGAGATGGTTGGATGGCATCACCAACTGGATGGATCTGAGTTTGAGCAAGCTCTGGGAGTTGGTGATAGACAGGGAAGCCTGGCATGCTGCAGTCCATGGGGTTGCAAAAGTTGGACATGACTGATTGAGTGAAGTGAACCAAACTGAACTATTAATTCAGACACCATTGTAAGGACTTCATTTTTATTTTATTTTTTCTTCACAAACATCTTATGAAATAGGTACTGGTATTTATCCAGTTCTCTAAGTGGTGAAACTGAGGACCAGAAAGATTAGTTCTCTTGCCCAGAGACACAGAATTAATAAAAATGGTGGAATTTGAATTGAGGCCCAGGAAATTCAGCTCCATAACTCCTAATGAGGAGAAGGCAATGGCACCCCACTCCAATACTCTTGCCGGGAAAATCCCATGGGCAGAGGAGCCTGGTAGACTGCAGTCCATGGGGTCGCTAAGAGTCAGACAAGACTGAGCGACTTCACTTTCACTTTTCACTTTCATGCACTGGAGAAGGAAATGGCAACCCACTCCAGTGTTCTTGCCTGGAGAATCCCAGGGACGGGGGAGCCTGCTGGGCTGCCGTCCATGGGGTCGCACAGAGTTGGACACAACTGAAGCGACTTAGCAGCAGCAGCAGCAACTCCTAATGAGAGCCTGAAGTTCCTTCCTGGAAGTGACCCACATGGGCATGTGGGTGGTGGGTGGTGGGGAGAAATCTGTTTTCTAACTTTGGTTTAACACGGACTGAAGGTTCTAGAAGCTGTCCAAGGTGGTTTTTCTATGTCCCAGAGACTTTATTATTGATACAATAGGATTAGTCACAAAAGGTAAATTAATTTCAAGCACATTGTACAGCAGATATTAAGGGCTAAATGTGTATCTTGTCCCTTCTCCTGGTCTTCCTTTCTGACTTCCCACAAATTTCATTGCTTGTTGGATCCTTCAACTGACTCATCAAACAGTACTTAAAAAATCAAAACCACAATAAGTTCTTACCTAATATTGGTCAGAATGGCCATCATCGAAAAGTTTAAAAATACTAATTACAGAGAGGGTATGGAGAAAAGATACGCCTCCTGTACTGTTGTTGATGGAGAATGTAAATTGGTGGAGCCACTATGGAAAACCAGCATAGAGGTTCTTTATAAAACTTAAAATATAGTTGCCGTAAGATGCAGCAATATCACTCCTGGGTCTATATATCCAGAGAAAAACAAAAACTCTGGTTTAAAAAGATGCATGTGCTCTGGTGTCGTAGCAGCACTGTTTATGATAGCTGAGACATGGATGTCACCTAAATTCCCATCAACAGACAACTGGCTTCAGAAGAATGTTTCTCAGCCGTAAAAATGAATGAAATATTCGCATTTGCATTAACATCGATGAACCTAGAGAATATTATACTTAGTGAAGTCATTCGGACAGAAAAAGGCAAATACTATATGATATCACTTACACGTGGAATCTAAAAAATAATACAAATGAGTCTGTATACAAAACAGAAACTCACCTACGTAGAAAACAACTTATGGCCACCAAAGAGGAGAGGGAGGGAAGCAGGGATGAATTAGGAGTATGAGATTAACAGGTATAAATGACTGTACATAAACTAGATAAGCAACAATGATATACTGCCCAGTACAAAGAATTACATTTGATACCTTGTAATAATGAACTGTAATCTGAAAAAAATATTACTCAATCATTATGCTGTGCAGTTGAAACTAACACAGTTTTGCAAATCAGCTGTACTTCAAAAACCTTTATGTCTCTCAGATACGAAACATTGATCTGGCACAACAGGGTCAAGGAGAAATAGAAATGGTATCTAAACTGATCATACACTCTAAGGAGAACTTGTGTGCGTGTTTTGCATCTCTTCAGTCCAGTAGTAATTGCATTTTAAAATGACTTAGTCAACCGTTTTAGGCCTATTAATAGACTGTAGTCAAAGCCCCAGTTCTGTGGTGCAACCCCAGTGAAAAGGTGGGGAGAAGTACTTATACACACATTCATTGTCTACATGTCTGGGAGCAGAGAAAGCTGCACCCTGGGCAACTACAATGTTACTTGATAGGAAAAGCAACAGCTTCATTTTCAGGACTCAGTGGTAATTTGTGAAGCCTCCCCCCCCCCAACTCATAAAGAGCTTTCATTTTTATTTCCACAGCTGTACATACTTTATCCCAGCAGATGCAACTGGAACTTCCAAATCAGTCACCATTAATTACAGCCAGTGTGCACTGTGGGGGAGGTGAAGGCAGGAAGCAACAGTTATGATTCCATCACAAAGCCCAGCATGTTTGATGCCTCACTCATTCCTTTCCTGAGCCCTCCCACTCAAAGTGATATCTCTGCTTTTAAATACACTGTCTAAGTTTGTCATAACTTTTCTTCCAAGGAGCAAGTGTCTAATTTCATAACTGCAGCCACTGTCCTCAGTGATTTTGGAGCCATTTATTTGCCCTAAAGTGATGGAACCAGATGCCATGATCTTAGTTTTTTGAATGTTGTTTTAAGCCAGCTTTTTCACTCTCCTCTTTCACTTTCATCACGAGGATCTTTAGTTTCTCTTCACTTTCTGCCATTACAGTGGTATCAACTGCATACCTGAGGTTGTTGATATTTCTCCTGGAAATCTTGGTTCCAGCTTGTGATTCATCCAGCCTGGAATTTTGTACTTGCACACAGTAGATTTCTTTATCAGTGACAGTCCTCACCCANCGAGGATCTTTAGTTTCTCTTCACTTTCTGCCATTACAGTGGTATCAACTGCATACCTGAGGTTGTTGATATTTCTCCTGGAAATCTTGGTTCCAGCTTGTGATTCATCCAGCCTGGAATTTTGTACTTGCACACAGTAGATTTCTTTATCAGTGACAGTCCTCACCCACTTTCCAGCCATAGAGTCAGAATCTTTTCAGATGCCTGGGTTTTGTGTTCCAATCCCCTTTCTGCCAAAGGTTATACACCTTAATCCTTTTATCTGACTAAAAAGGCAGCTGGGAGAGTGTATACAGAGGGTGTACACTGAACAGAGAGGACATGTTGTTAACTAGGTATTAAAAACAACAAATAGATGGGGGAAAAGTGAAAACAGTGGCAAATTTTATTTTATTGGGCTCCAAAGTCACTGTGGATGGTAACTGCAACCAGAAAATTAAAAGACATAACAGAGGATGAGAGGGTTGGATGGCATCACCGACTGGATATGCCTGAGTTTGAGCAAACTTTGGGAGATGGTGAAGGACAGAGAGACCTGACATGCTGCAGTCCATGGGGTCATAGAGAGTTAGACACAGCTTAGTGACTGAACAACAAGACTCTCTATGAGATAATTGAAAAGACAAAAGGAGAGCCTTGATGTTTCATGGAGGTGGTGAGTACAGAAAGGGAAGGGAAGAGACTAGACGTCTTAACACTGAGAAGGTCGGAGGAGGGACACTAAAGAGCTGAAGTTAAGGCATCTGAGGAGGGGACACTGCTCTGCTGGTTGTTCAGCCTCAGCTCAATGCAGGCGCCATGGGGTTGTGACCCTGTGCCCTGGGCCAAGGATTCTGCTCTGCTGATGCTACTGATTCTGAAGGGGGAATGACTAAGCTGCAAGGGCTTGCTGCAAAAGTGGAAAAAAAAAAAAACTCAAACTGGTCTTAGCTGCTGTTCTGGGAAGGAAGTGCTGTTGATGGTGTGAAGATGCTCCTCCAGAATACCTACAGGAGCACCAAACAGGCAGGGAACTCGCTGGAGGGGAAAGGAGCCAGAAAGTCCCTTCTTCCTTCTCCAACCTTGTAGTCTCCTTCTAGCACCCCCTACTGGTGGGCTGACCTGGGAAGAATGGGGAAATGGAGACCACGAACTAGGAACATCACTTTTCTCAGGTGTGGATGTCCTTGTGATGAGTTTCATCCCCCTTTTCCAGAAATGACTTTCCCACTCTGACTTCCAACCCACGCTCTACAAACACTTCCTAGATTCCCTTGCCGAGGAGCTTGGCATAAACAAGGACAAAAACAGTACTTACCTTTCAGTACATTTTTATCCATTTTTATCTTGAGAGTGAGGAATTGCCCCTCAGATACCTACCTGTGGACAGCATCAATTTGGTGGCTATATTAAAATGTAAAAAGGGGAGGAAGTAATGGAACAATGGGGGCAAAACTCTTCTGTTTCCTGGTGAGGGAGGGGCCAGATATTTTTGTTAAAATGACAGGAATAAAGTTATTCTTGCAAAGGATAAAAATAGCCTCATCATTAATTACATATTATCTTAGATAACACCTATTTTTGTATATTATTATAGTTGATCCAGAAATAATTGTGTGACTTAGTTAATACTAAGAACTATACAGATGAGGAAACAGAGATTTAGAGAGTTTATGTGACCCAAACATGATTACCCATGTCCAACTCTTTGCAACCCCACGAACTGTAGCCCACCAGGCTCCTCCATCCCTGGGATTCTCCAGGCAAGAGTACAAGAATGGGTTGCCATTTCGTTCTCCAGGGGATCTTCCCAACCCAGGGACTGAACCCGGGTCTCCCACATTATAGTCAGCCACTTTACCGTCTGAGCCACCAGGGAAATAAACATGATTACTCATATAGGATAAGAGTGGGGTGCCGAGTGACATCTGAAAGTGCATGAATTTGAAGTCAGACCAACCATGTGTGAATCTTGGTTCTGTCATTTACCACTTGAGACACCTAGGTCATGATGTGATTGCCTGAGACTCAGTTTTTTATCTAAAAAAAAAAAAAAAGACATGATATATTCTTCTTTATATTATTATAAAATTTAAGTGATATAAGATATTTAAAATGGCTAATACAAGTGGTAATATGATTACCCATATAGGATATGAGTGAGGGTGGGCTGTGTTGGTATGACAACAACTGTTGTCTTGTTTATATTTGTAGTTTTTGTTGTAATAATTCTCATTTTGGTGATGATAAAGAAAATGATGATTGCTTGCTTAGCTAAAATTTGAACTCAGGATTTTTGTCTCTAGATATTAGACTCTTCATACACACACCACTTCCCCTGCCTCACTCCATTTTTCTCATGCATTATCCAGAAGAATTTAAATTTGATTTTTATCTGCTTTTAAATATAATCAACATCTTTATGTCCTATTACCAGTTACAACATTTGGATCTGGAACACCATCAGGCAGTCTTTAGTGTTTGTGTATAAGGAAAGACTGAGGGCTAAGTAGTTATATTGTACACAAACTGAAACCAAAACAGCCCTCCTTTCTTGCAAGATAAGCAGAGAAAACCCCATTAGCAACAATGCTCAGTCAAGCAGATGGGCCTAGCACATAGAGTGTGTAACTGAAAGAGCTGTTGATACAGAAACCAAAAGGTATGTGACTTATGTTATTCACTTCGTGACTGCTAAGCACAAAACAAAAATCACCTGGAAGGTACAGAAGCATGCATGGAACTCTTTGGAGCCATAGCAAAGAACTTTGTCTGAGCAATTAGGAAAGGAGGCATGAATGCAGCTCAGGCAAATTCTGCTTTCTTTTCAGGACTTAACTCATTATGCATTGTGAAGACCTTTGTCCCAAACAAAATTAGAAATCAAGTTACTGATAAACCAGACAGTTCACACTAATAATTAGCTCTTCTTCAGTCATGACTTATTACTGCTAGAACCTTCACTTTCTGTTTGCTCATTAGAGGTTTCAAAAGGTTACGTGTGTTGTTTCACTTTTGAGAAGCTGTTTCAATGTTTGTGTCATCAAGACTACCATTTACAAAATATTTAATCAGCATCTATAGTCGTGATAATAGCTGCTGTTTGCTGAACACCAGAAGGCATCAGGCTATATGAGAATACTCTGTGCATATTTTCTCTAATTCTAAGAAAGACCTTTCTAGGTATCGTGAGCCTTATTTTGCAGATCAGGAAACTGTGCCTTGGTGTTAATGATCTTGCCCAATGTTACACAATTACTAAATTGCAAAGGTAGGAGTTAAGTCTATTTCTCTAATCTCAAACTCTGCATTTTTAAAAATGTGTTTATTCTTAATTGGAGGATATTTGCTTTACAGTATTGTGTTGGTTTCTGTCATACATCAACCTGAATCAGCCATGGGTTAGACATATGCCCCCCTCCCTCTTGAACCTCCCTCCCACCTCGCACACTATCCCACCCCTCTAGGTTGTCACAGAGCACCAGACTTGATTAGGCATTGTATCATACAGCATATTATACGGCATATTATCCCTGTATCATACAGCAAATTCCCACTGTTGGTGGGAATGTAAATTGTTATAGCTACTGTGGAGAATAGTATGGGAATTCCTTAAAAAACTAGGAATACAACTANATTTATTCTTAATTGGAGGATATTTGCTTTACAGTATTGTGTTGGTTTGTCATACATCAACCTGAATCAGCCATGGGTTAGACATATGCCCCTCCCTCTTGAACCTCCCTCCGGCCTCCCACCCTATCCCACCCCTCTAGGTTGTCACAGAGCACCAGACTTGATTAGGCGTTGTATCATACAGCATATTATATGGCATATTATCCCTGTATCATACAACAAATTCCCACTGTTGGTAGGAATGTAAATTGTTATAGCTACTGTGGAGAATAGTATGGGAATTCCTTAAAAAACTAGGAATACAACTACCATATGACCCAGCAATCCCACCACTGGACATATACTTTGAGGAAACCGTAACTGGAAAAGACACATGTACCCCATTGTTCACTGCAGCACTATTTACAATAGCTAGGACACAGAAGCAGTCTAGATGCCCGTCAACAGATGAATGGATAAACAAGTTGTGGTACATATATAAACAAGGGAATATGACTCAGCCATAAAAAAGAATGCATTTGAGTCAGTGGGATGAATGAATGAGTCAGTCAGTGAATGACGTGGATGAACCTACAGTCTATTGTACAGAATAAAGTAAGTGAGAAAGAGAAAAACAAATATACATTAACGCATACACACAGAATCTAGAAAAACAGATCTCTCTTCAGGGAAGCAATGGAAAGGCAGACATAGTGAAGAGACTTGTGGACAAAATGGGGGAAGGAGTGGATGGGGTGAACTGGGAGACAAGCATTGAAACATAGTCATTCATTACCATACGTAAAATAGATGGCTGGTGGGGATTTTCTATATGAAACCCTGCATTCTTTCAAGTCTATTGCACTATCTCTAGGCACATAATGTTCCCCAGAGAGTAAAAGCAAATTCGCTAATTTTGTTATACCTATGCCATGAGAAAGTGGCTTTAAGTTCTACTTTCTCCCCCTCAAAAATGAGCTATGTATCCATTCACATTCTTTCCTCCCCGCTCACCAGCTAGGGGCCCTTGGGCACCTTCCCTTTTTCTGGTGTGGTCCCTGCACTCTCTAACAGAGTGGCCTGCAATGGGCTTTAAATAGAGAAGCCCTGCAGTGTGCTTTACCATAAGTGTGTGTGTGTTCGTTCACCCCTTTAACAAGCTTTCTGTGAATCCCTGGGGGCCACATCCTGGGCTAGGCTCATACAATGATTAATAAATGCTCTTTCCCTTTGTGTTTCTATCTCAGAAAGTTTTCATCATATCCTAAAAGTTGTATTACTCAGTTTGGTGCTGAAGTCCCCAAATCCAAGATAAAAGAAAGAGGAGTTTTAATGAACAAACTTCTGTGAAAGGGAGAATAGTTCTTTGAATGTTTTCCCCTTCATGGAGAAAAAGTGCATTCATTTTGCATTGTGGATATTGATATTAAAAAATAAAAATCAGATGAGAGAAGGGACTTAGATATTGTTCCACCAAACTGAGAACTGTGCCATATTTAGAAACAACAATTTGTGGTCAAGATCAGTCACATATGAAAGCCTTTTGAACATTTTTGTTGGTTCAATTTTGAGATAAAAATGTTCTAATGAATATTCAGCCATTGTGTCTGGCATGGTGTTGCCTTTTAAGTATTTCTAACGTCCCATTAGTCACAGGTTTATAAATACACCGTGGCGTTTCTCTGTGGCCATTTGAACACAAATGAAAGCTGCTGATGAGAAATCCGAAGCTGTGACTTGCTGAATACAGAGCAAAACTTACTCCTCCTTGGATCCTCGAAAGTCAAAGCTCTCAAGGGAGTGGATTTTGAGGAATATAAATTCTCACTCATAATGTCAGAAGGCTCAAAGGGAGGTGTGAAACCATCTGTTCCAATACCCCATTTCATAAATGAGAAATCTGAGGCCCAGAGAGGCTAACTGGCTTATCCAGTCCCAAAACTAATTGGCCAGAATTGGCAATTTTGGTGACAAGAGTGAACAGATTGAAGTATACAGTTATGCTAATGAAGTAGGTGGGAGGAGCAAGAGGGAAAGCTGAGAGAAAAGGGAGAGGGTGTGACCCTGGACTCCAGCCATCAACCCCATTGCCAAGGGACTCTGTGTAGAGTGGAGGGTGGGCTGATACATCAGCTGGTGTTCATGCTCTTTCCATTATACCACACTGTCACTCCATATGGGAAAACTCCAAGTCCTAATTGCTTTATTTAAGATCTAAATGCAGTCTCTCATCCAACTCCGTATGCCCAATTCTTCTTCTGTTAAATATCCTTGGAAAGTCAGCATGGCAAAGATGCTCAACTTCTTGTATTTTTCAATAAATATGTGATTGACATTCATTGGCTATTTCTCCCTGCTGCTCTTTGTAGAGTGTAAGAAATGACAAACGGCGTTGACGCTTGCAGCAGGCTACAACGTTAGAGCGTAAAGGATATGTTCAGTATGGAGTCTGGTTTGCTCTTCTTTATAATATTACCTGTGGTCTGAAGTGTCTCATTCAGGACATACTCCAAAGGCCTCTTATGTGCCTGGGTATATGGCGTTCCCTGTTGTCAGTTTTACAACTGATGATAGACTCTCTTCCTATCCTCGCCCCCTCCCTTATTAAAGTCCCATTAGATCCAGTTTGAGTAGCCAGTTCCCACTTTTTTTCTGGTGATGCTGCTTTTATGCAGCAATCTTTAGTCTCTGTGATCTTTTCCTCTGATGGTGCAAGAGAAAAATGAATTTATCTGTAGAAGAGACCATTGGCTCCACATCTTTTCTCACTGCTGCCTCTAGTTTCTAGTGCCATGTGACCCAGTTGTGGCCCCTAAAGGCTTGATAATTGTCATCTCTGGCAAGAGCCCCATTTTCACAGCAGCACATAGTGCCTTTCTCAGAGGAGAGCAGGGAAGGGCGTATGCCTGGTCGGCAGAGTTTAACTATTAAATGTGTTGTCAGTTGGTCACCGCCAGAACAGGGAGGCAATTAGCATCCAGGATACTTAGCATTTAGAAATCAGTACAAGAGCAACATCTATACATTCTGAAACAACAAAAGCATCCTGACTGCAGCTAGCTCCATCTCGAGTCCTGGGTCCAGAGGTGTCTTAAATCTTGCTTCAGAGGCCCCTGACTTGGCCTGATTAAAAATGTTTCTTAGGGAGCCATGCATTGGTCTTGGTTCCCAGGTGTCTGAGTTAGATATTTCCTGAGGTCTAAAACAGCAAATAAATAATGACAATAAAACTGAAAATACATGAAGGAAAAATTTTAATTTGTGTCACTTCTCTCAAAGGTATGAGGTATAAAACAGCTTGGTATGTTTTAGGGAAGAACAGTTGACTCAGAGTTGCAGAAAAGGTCACAGAGAGAGGGGAGTGTCAGTTGATATTAAAAAAAAAAAAAAGATTGAATTATTAAGTCCTTGGAAAGCATATTAAGAGGTTTGGGCACCATCAAAAATCAATTGGTATTAATATAGGTTTTCAATCAAGAAATTTACATGATCAGATCTGCATTTTATAAAGACTAATTGGGTACAATGTGCGGAATGGCTTGCAATGTAGCTGGAAAAGAGGGGATTTAGAGTTCATATGGAGAAGGAAATGGCAATCCACTCCACTATTCTTGCCTGGAAAATCCCGACATGGAGCCTGATGGGCTATAATCCACAAGGTCGCAGAAGAGTCAGACATGACCCAGCCACTGAACCACAGCAAAAGACCATATTGGGAACCTGTGGAGTGACTGAGACAGAATAGGATGAAGAGAGAGACTGAGGACAAGGGAGTGAGGCTGATGAGAAGAGCTGAACACTCTTTAGGGTGCTGGGTGGATGAGGTTTGATGAAATGTGGCTTAGAGGAGAAGAAACAGAGGACAGAGACTAACTTCATCTTCTAAGAAATAATGAAGGGCTGGACCACAGACAGCAGGGGTTTAACTGAGCAGATGTCCTAGTCGCTGGGCATCATCAGCTCCCACCTTTGTGCAGCTTGAGAGTCAGAGGGATGGGTCCTGAATTTTCAGCCACTTTCCCTGGATTAGAAATATAATTCATTCACTGAGGGGACAAACTGCCAATCAGCTACTTCAAGGAAATGTTTTAACTGCAAGTTTGTTAATTCCAAACTCAGGTACAGGAACCCCGAGCTTGCTGTGATCACCTTCAAGTGTTATAGAAAACTCGCTCTCCGGTCTGTGCAGTCACATGGACATTCTTCCTCCAAGTCCATTTATTTAAGCTGTCTTTGATATATGTTTCCCCTTTTGCTCCTAGTCTGCCTTCTAATTTTAGGAGTAATCCATGAAGAAGACACTAGGCCCTTTTTGATATACCAATGTCGTCAAAGCAGTGATCGTGTGAGCTTGGGTTTTTTTCAGGGGACAATATGAAGTCAGGATAAAGTTATCATGCATCCCTAAATGAATGCCACTGATACCCTGGAGTCTTATTCTTTCTTTTTGGTTATATTTCACTGCCTTTCAAGTCACTGAATATTACAATTTCTCTTTTTCAAGTATAAGCATCAGCTTTGGAACCAAATAGATCTATGACCAGTTCATTCCCCATTAGAAGTGACCTCGGAACTCAGATGACCTGAATTCAGTCCTGGTTACTGTGCAGTTATTGATAAGCTTAGGCAAATATTAGAAAAAATGTAATTTCTTACTTTTCTCACCTGGTGAAAGAAGATGGAAATGCTTATCTTTTCTTCACAAAGTTGTTAGGAATTTTAAATGAATATTAAATGAGATAAGTAAAATATTTAGAATAGTATCTATCACATTTATAAATACAGTTATCTCAGGAACCACAAGAGATTAGTTCAAGGCACTACTGCCTATATGAGAATCCATAGATACTCAACTCCCATAGAATTCCCTCTGTATTCACTGTTTTGCATTCACAAATGGAATCAACCACTGACCATGTAATAGTGTGTGGATTTATTGAAAATCAAATCTGTGGGTAAGTGAACCCACATAGTTCAAACCTGTGTTGTCACAAGGTCACCTGCATATAACATAGATATAACTATACCTAATTACTTTATTATTATAGCTGCTATATAGATTTGGAACCTGTGGTAATTAAGCTCATCTATACAATGAGAGCTAATATACCCATCCCATACGTTTGTTGTAAGAAGTACATGGAAGTAATAACTGAATTTAACTTCTAGCTAACTGATTGCATAAAATGCAACCTGTATTAAGAAGAAATTTTTGAATAAACTCAAAATGGACTAAAGACCTAAACGTAAGAACAGAAACTATAAAACTCCTAGAGGAGAACATAGGCAAAACACTCTCTGANGTGAGAGGGTGGGAAGATTTGAGAGAATGGCACTGAAACATGTATACTATCATGTAAGAAATGAATCGTCAGTCTATGTTCGATACAGGATACAGGATGGTTGGGACTGGTGCACAGGGATGATCCAGAGAGTTGATATGGGGTGGGAGGTTGGGGCGGGGTTCAAGATTGGGAACTCATGTACATCTGAGATGGAAAAAAATAAAAAAATTATAAAAAAATAAAAATAAATAAAAAAAGGAATTTTTGTCAGTTTTTTTAAATTGCTCTATTCTTTGTCTAGAAAATTGCTGACCCAGAGTATACATTCAGTAAATATTTGTTAAATGATTCAGTGATGGGCCCATAGCCCTTTATTTCCTATATGTCTGCTACCCCTGGTCTAGCTTGGATGTAAAGCAACTCTCTTTTCCCTCCTAAATCACTTGATTACTCTAAGACCAATATTGTTAATGTCCATTTTGACCACCTTTTACTTAAAATTTGAAAAAGGCAAACTATTGATTTCTATTGATTTCTTTTTTAAAGAAAAAAAAAAAACTGGGTTTTTAAAACCCAGTTTCTGATGTTTCATGGTTTGATTCTGACTTTTTTCCAATGTTACTTCAGTCATTTACCTTCAAGTTACCTGCATAAGCTGAAACATTTGCTCTTCTACAAATATATGACCTAATTTCTGATGCTTGAGGTTTGTTTTTTTGTTTTTTTTTTTTCCCTAGTGCTTTTCTATCTAAATCAGTCTTCTTCAATGGAATAAGATGTCCTTCTGGGATGAAGGACATATGCGATCTGTACCATTCCATAGGAGATCCACAGTTGATATGTAGCACTAGAAATGAGGTTAGTTCTGAAAATGAACTCACCTTGGAAAATGAACTGAATTTTTAATTTTCTCCTATTTTAATTAATTTCAATGTAAATATTTACAGAGGATAAGGCTATTTGTATCAAACAGTTTAGGAATAGACTGTCTCCTTTCATATCCCAGTCCTCCACAGCTCTATTCAAATACATCATCTTCCCATGAACTTGAATTCTATAAATGATCATAGCCCTTTATCTATAACCTACTTATGATATATGCTTTTCTAGATTTAATTTCAGTTGCATAGTTTATCTCTAATGTTAGACTATACAAACTTTGATAGGAAGAACTCCATTTTCTATACTTTTACACCTACTCAGTGTATAGTATAGGGTCTTCGACAGCATTTGAGTTAATAAATATTGTTGATGGACTGACTGAAGGACTTGTTGATTGAATAAATGAGTCAGTTTTTCCATTAATTAATACAATGAAAGAGACTTTGACTTCTAGGACTACATCTGCTAGATACCACTCTTAAAACTGGAGGGAAACTTGACCATCACTTGTTAACCATCACTTACAATCACTCATATATCTTCATTAATGTGATGCCCATATAAGCTTCCTTTAGTTAGTCTGTCAAAGTAAAAAAACTATACCTTATTCTACTTTTCCAAGATAAGTCAAAAGTTGATTATATCTAAAAAAGAAATCAATAGGACTAAAGGAATTTTGTGTATCGGAAAGCTTTGGAGTCTTTTCAATAAGGGACCATTTGAATGTTAAAAGCTACTTATGGAATAAGCAATCTTGCTCATAATAACTTAAAAAAAAAGAGTTTATTATTTATGAACTACTCAGAGCATATGTATCCCCCAATACATATTTTTAAAATGTATTTCCAACTTATAATTTTAGAGCTATTTAACATTCAAGTAAATCCCTGTTATCTACAATGATGAAGAATATTACACCTGCAAAAACACACTATAAAATAATTTTGATACTCCAAATGTCTAGATGAGAGATTATTGGTTATTCAGAGGCAGGAAACTACCACATTTCTTCAGAGTTAGCCATTTCTTATTATAAAACTTACTAATGTCCTTTTCTTATAAAATATCTAATTTATAAAATAGCCTTTATTAATCCTTTAAAATTGCATTATCCTTAGAATGTCTTGAAAAGTGAAAGTGAAAGTAGCTCTGTTGTGTCCAACTCTTTGTGACCCCATGGACTACACAGTCCATGGAATTCTTCAGATCAGAATACTAGAGTGGGTAGACTTTCCCTTCTCTAGGGGATCTTCCCAACCCAGGTCTCCCTCATTGCAATTATTCTTTACCAGCTGAGCCACAAGGGAAGCCCAAGAATACTGGAGTGGGTAGCCTATCCCTTCTCCAGCAGATCTTCCCAACCCAGGAATCAAACCGGGGTCTCCTGCATTGCAGGTGAATTCTTCACCAACTGAGCTATGAGGGAAGCTAGAGTGTGTTAGATTTACAGTAATTTTTCACTTAATGATTTTAAAAATGAGTAGGAAAAATATGTTTCATACATGTATGTATGTATGTATACAAACTCATATCCAGAATATATTAGGAATTCCTTCCTACAAGTCAGGAAGACAATTGGTGAACAAGTGTAGTGAAAGTCACTGAATCATGTCTGACTCTTTGCGACCCCATGGACAATACAGCCCGTGGAATTATCTAGGCCAGAATACTAGAGTGGGTAGCCTTTCCCTACTCCAAGAGATCTTCCCAACCCAGGGACTGAATCTAGGTCTCCCACATCGCAGGCAGATTCTTTACTGGCTGAGCCACAAGGCAATTGGTACAACTCAATTAAAAAAAAAAAAATGGGCAAAAGATTTGAACAGACATTTCACAAACAGGATATTTGAATGGCCAGTAAACATGTAAAATGGGGCTCATTATCATCACTCATAAAGAAAATGAAAATAAAAACCACAATGAGATACCACTGTAGTGTGTATTAAATCACTCAGTGATGTCCAGCTCTTTGCAACTCCATGGACTATAGCCCACGAGGCTCCTCTGTCCATGGAATTATATCCACTTAAATGGCTAACATTCAAAGATAATGCAAGGTGCTAGACTTACAATGGTAAGTAATAAAATGCAATGCCTGCCCTCATGATGCCTAAAATACATAGGATGATTCTGAACACAAAGAGGCTCTAAAATTACTATTTTATGATAGGGAAGTAGCAATTGCTGTGAAAAGTGAAAGTGAAAGTGTTAGTCACTCAGTCATGTCTGACTCTTTGGGACTCCATGGATTGTAGCCTGCCAGTCTCCTCTGTCCATCCATGGTATTTCCCAGACAAGAATGCTGGAGTGGGTTGCCGTTTCCTTCTCCAGGGGATCTTTCCTACCCAGTGTAGGGATCTTCAAACCCAGGTCTTCTGCATTGCAGGCAGATTCTTTACCATCTGAGCCATCAAGGAAGCAGAAAACAACATTATTTTTCTTTGCTATAAAACTGTGTAATAGACAATTAAGGACAGGGGTAGACAATTGCCAAAAGGGGATGGATCAAAGTATAAAATTAAAAATTATTTTTTGCAAGAATACCACCTTAAAATTCTCAGGCCATTAAAATTCATATGCAATTCCCTAGTATTATTCCAGTAAGAGAATCTTGGTAATTTTAGCCCTCCACCAAATTTTTTTTTTTAACTCCGCTACAGTTGCAAAATGTGTTCAAGGAAATTAAATGGCAGGCTAATTACAGCAGTCCCCATCGTGGCAATTAGCTTGCATTCATACCTCCCTGATGCTTCCACCATGTATCTGGGTCTCCTTTGAATCGAAACTTCTTTTATATTCTTCTCAGAATTCTTATAGGTTTGAACTTTGATGTCATTTAGGTAAGAAACACTGTATAGAGAATAGAGGAAATTTTCTTTTGTACTTTCAGACTTTTTAAAACTAATTTCACTAATTGGATCAGGTTTCGAATCCATTCTCTTTGGGGAGAGAAAGTGCTTCTTGTCAAGCAAATGTTTCTCAGAGTTTACAAAAGCCAGAGGCCTGGCCGATGTTGTCCTCAAACCTAGGGGTGTTGGGTCTGGAGACTTAGAAAGGAATTTGGAAGTCACTCATCTGACCCTGTGATCTTCCGTATACCTTCCCAAAGCCATTGCGTTGGTCTCTTCTCCCATCCAACCTGGCCAAGTGGGGTTCTCAAAGTAAAGTTGTCATACTAGAGATCTTTGATCCACCTTCCTCATTTCTCCAGGAGATTCTGAAGGGGAATGAAGATTATTCATTGAGTGCTAGTCACCTGTGCTAGTTTATTTAATTCTCACCTTCATCCCAGACTAGTATTTCCATTACAACATGCAACTTGCAGAGGGGCCATAACTTGAAAACATTTGGTCACTTTCTCCACAGTTAGAAAGTCCCCCTAGGTGTTCCCTTCCAGAATGGGTCTGAGGAATAAGGCACTTGAGACACCAATATATGGAGGCTGGATTTTAAGGCACACCATGCAAGATCATTTCTCTATGAACTCTGGTTCTAAATTATCGTGGTACCCCACCCAGATTATATAGCTGGAATATTTAAGCTTTCTGAAGAAAGTGTAAATAAATTAGAGATTTATATCAGATTTCATAAGGGATTTTGAACATAATTGAGGACATTTTGGAAAATTAAATACTACTTTTAATCAATTACTTCCATTTTTGAAAGAAATAAGAGAGCTTTTCTTTTCAAACAAAATGCTATGCAAAAATCTCGGTTTAAAACAAAATAAGGCAGAGCAGCTCCCTGGGAAGAGAGTGCCCTCTCTTTCCCTGGCCACTCCTCCTCAGCCCTGGCTCCTTCTAATATGCTTTCTCTAAAGCCTTAGGGTCTCCACGGCAACGAGAGTTTGAAAACTACCTACTAAAATCTAGTATAACCTAAAATTAGAATGTCTTAGAAGGACCTACTAATAGTATCTACTGTCTTAGCATGATTATCTAAAGATTCACTCACTCGAAGGATTATTTTTATCAGAGTTTGTTACTAATCACAGAAACATATGCCTTTTATAACGCCTCTCTCTCTCTGTATGCGTGTATGTGGGGAGGGAGATGCATTTAAACTCAGTCTTCTAAAGCTTAGGATGTAAGATAGGCTGATAAGCTCTGTTGCCAAAATCTTTAATTCTCCTATTGTCCCATTTCAGATGTAAAATTATTATGTGATGGAGATTCTTTTTCTCACACTCTATATTTCTCTCACCTGAAACTAGAACTGAGATCTTGTAACCCACACCAAGTCAATCAACATCGCTTCCTATAACCTCATTCCACTACTTGGAATGCTCACCAGTGCTTAGTTGAAATCTACACCCTCTTCTAGCGGCTGTCTCCAACTCTCCAGCTCAGGACAGCAAGACAAGGGTTTTCAAAATCTGTTCCCCTAAACCCAGCAGGTTTTCAGTCTGCCCATCTTTAAATCCTGCTTTATCATTTTTTAAAAAACTTTATTTAATATGATCACCTTAACTGAATATAGTCAATGACTTTTTGATCAATCTGGTTAATCTTTCCTTATGAAGAAAGAATGTAAAGAAACTAGGAAGAGTAATTCTCAGTATGCAATTACTGTGCTAACTGGGTTAAGTCTCAACTTCTCTAAACTTCCTTTCTTACTCTGAAATTATTAGCGTCCGTCCCGTGCCTAGGCTTTCTTCTATAGGCTGCAAGATGAGGGAGAAGGTATCCAGATGGAGAATTCTTAACCTTGTCTGATACCTCCAAAAGGTGACTAAATGGACTGGAGAAACTCCATGAGCCCTCAGATTATATGTAAAATGTATACTTTATGCAAATATTTATACATTAATGGGACAGGATCCAAAACTATCATTTTTTTGAAAAGTAATAGGTATTAATATAGACAGTGGATTCTTAAACATCAGGAAAAAAAAAATAGAGTTCTTTGGACCCCCTCCAAACGTTTTGATTCAAACTTTCTGGATATAAATGCAGAACAGAAATCTGTAATTTTAATACATTACCCAAGAGATTCTGCTCCTTTATCACTGGTTCATGGGACCAGTGAATTGTGAGCCATGATCACAAACCACTGATTTCACAGCTAAAATGATTAAGATTCAGAATCTGTGTTCAGAGGCTGGAGTAGTTGACCTTATAGATTTGTTTATGAGTCTCAGATGAGGTGATTTTTGATGTTTGAACACCTGGTGGAAAAAAAGTGGGGGATGGGCACTAATTCTTGTCTACAAACCACCCCTTATTGTTCTGTATCTTTATTCATGGTCTTTGAATCAAGTGTGTTAAACGTAATTGATGCTCAATAAATATTTATTCAATAAACGAATGAATGAGTGACATGTGAGGAAAAACAAAATCCAAATTGTATCAATGCTGTGATTAAAATGAATAGTCTGTCCTTTAAAAGACCCTCCTAGAGGACAGATTTCCTATGCAGATGAATTAATGAATAAACAGCATAAACATTTGTGGCTCACATCTGAGATAATGAAAGAATACTGGTTATAAAAGGTTGAGCAGCAGTGATGAAAATCCTTTGTTGATGCCCCAAGCAAATAACTAATTCCTCAGCTTGGTCAAGTTGTCCAGTCTTGGCTTCAGAGCCTGGTTGGTATTTATCTCCTCTCATATCACAAAGAAGCAGTATGTTGGCATAAAGTCACAGCACTATCATTAAATTGCATGTTTCTCTGAAATCATTCAGAATGAGTAACATTTGTTGCCATATTTTTCTCTCCCTCTGTGAAGTTACTCTGGGCCAAGCCATTGGTTCATATAAATTAGGTTATCACAGAGAAGGAAAAATGTTATTGACAAGTTTATGACTTTGGATAAGTTATTCAAACAACTCAAGCCTCAGTTTCCTCTTAGGCAAAGGGAGGAATATTTCATTCACCTCTCAGTGTAGTTGTACAGAAGATAGTGTATGTAAATCTAGCACGCTTAGTGCCCTGAATAGGAATGTGCATATTAGTCTAGTAAATAAATCTGTCATAAATAATAGTACTGTAAGTGAATTACATCTATATCTTTATAAAATTACAGTTTAAAGAGGCAAGCATTTACCACCTATTTTTGTCTTCACTATAAACCTGTAGTATGAGCAGATTTGCTAATCTACATTTTTTATATTGATAACCAGTGGCTTAGAGAGGTTCATTGATTTCTCAAGTGATTTTCGCACACAGGTAATAGCAACAGAACATGATCTTTAACCTAGGCCAGGCCAGTGTTTCAATGTCTTTTGCCTTATTATACTACTGTCTAGAGGGCTGGATTCCATCTGGGAACAAAATGGAAAATAATGTAATGTAGTAGTTATTCCAAAGAGACTCAAAAAAGCAGAGAACAATGCTGAAATGAAGTGGAAGAAGGCAGATGAACTAATTGTTTGCATTAAGATGGCAGTATGGTCGATTATTCTGAGCAAAAAGGACAAAGAGTACAAAGGATATACTTTGCTATCAGATAAACCTGTGTTCAAATGCAACTTGATAGCATTTACTGGCTGATTTTAAGCAAATCTCTTCACTTTCTCAGGTTTAGTCTCTCCAAATGCAAAGTAGCACCTACTTGATTGGCTTATTATGCAGTTTTAAGTTAAGTAGTATACATGGAGTGTATTAGAAGACCAATAACTGTTAGCTATCTTTCTCATTACTATTTGAGTGTACAGTTTGCTTTACTTGAAACAAATCTGAATTTAAGATCACGCTTTACTTTACCTTGTATAACTTTGTGATTTTGGATAATTAAGTCTTTTTGGACATCTTGTTTCCTGAAAAATTATCAACAATAAGAACAAAAGTAAAGTAAAGTAGAGTCGCTCAGTCGTGTCCGACTCTTTGCGACCCCATGGACTGGAGCCTATCAGGCTCCTCCGTCCATGGGATTTTCCAGGCAAGAGTACTGGAGTGGATTGTCATTTCCTTCTCCAGGGGATCTTCCCAACGCAGGAATTGAACCCGGGTCTCCCTCATTGCAGGCAGACACTTTACCATCTGAGCCACCAGGGAAGCCCCTAATAAGAACAAAGCAACCATAATATTACCTGCCTTAACTACATTAAACATTAATAGCATACATAGTGCAAGTTAATACTTGTAAAAAATTGCTTTTGAACAGACAAATGACGATACACACGTAAGTNGCAGGAATTGAACCCGGGTCTCCCTCATTGCAGGCAGACACTTTACCATCTGAGCCACCAGGGAAGCCCCTAATAAGAACAAAGCAACCATAATATTACCTGCCTTAACTACATTAAACATTAATAGCATACATAGTGCAAGTTAATACTTGTAAAAAATTGCTTTTGAACAGACAAATGACGATACACACGTAAGTAATTATAAAATATGTCCTAGCATAGAAATCTTTTACTTTTTTTTTCAAGTCTTCCTACCTCTGGGCTGCTAGGCTGCTGAAATCAGAGTGTGTCTAAACCAGCTTGTGTTAAATGGTATCCTCTTGCCTTTCACATAGATCCATGCAACATATAAATGAAATTGTCCTTTGGAGAAACAATTTCCTTATCAAGCCTAAACACACCGGGCCACTGAAATGGGAGCACAAATCACCTGTGCTGGGAAAAGCTTTGCTAATTATTTTCAATAATACTTAACGGTTTCTTTGTGATTGCAAAAATAATATATGGTCTGCTTAGAAAACTATATATAGTATATATATAGTATAAAAATCAGCTGAGCCCCCCAAACCTAGAGAATATCTATTTTGCTCTAAATCTTCCCAGGCATTGTGAAAATACTTGGGCTTAAGGAATTCAAATGATTGACCTTAGTTCTCAAGGTCAAAAAATTAACAGTAAAGTTACCTCTTGATTGAGTAGAGCATTTAGTAGTTTGCATGTCATGTGTTCCAACCAATCCCAGCTATGAAACTGTTGTGCCTCTCAGCAACTCTAAAGCCAGTGAGAGAAATCCTGTTTGTTACCTCACGGAACAGAAGAGTAAACTGATTCTCAGCAAAGTTCCACGACTTACCTGAAATCACACAGCCTGTAGTGGAAGGCTCAGGATAGAAGTCTAGGTCATTTGACTCTACTTCCTAGGCCTCTCTTCTGGGTCATCCTATGGAACTTAGCAGCATGGTGGACCAATATGGAAGCCATTAAAACATTATGACTAGATTCAGAATTTGATAATCACATCTGAGGAAGATCTATTTCTATTTATTCCGCTAACAAACTGTACCTGATGTCTAGCTATCCTGTTTATAGGCTTAGGTTCAACAGTCTAAATGTAGCCATTTCCCAGAAAAGGGCCTCAGTTTAAACACCTGAAAAATGGGCATCAGCTCAAAGGAGCCCCTGTCATTTTGGATGTCTTCAGATACATAAATGAAAACGCAGCATCTGCAATAGTAATAACAACTTTTCTTTTCTTACTATTACATTAGTTTGTATATTAGAGTAGTTCCAAGGCTCACCCATGTCCTCAACCCTCTCACCTTACTGCTCTGTCAAACTGGAATACCTATTCTCATGTTTTCCCAACACCTACCCAAGAAACACTTCGAGATAGGCCAGTCATTGGCAGAAGTGCAAATGTCTTTTCTGTATGTCCCCTCTTACAGATACCTCTCAGCAGATTTTCTCTCTGGCCTTACTGACTAAGATTCAATCACATTTTACTCCAAAACCAATTACTGCCACGGCAAATGGTTGTCTTAAAGAATATACACACTCAATTTCAAAAGGGTATTCAGTTGTGCGCTCTAAAATGCCTACATCTTTTTCTAGCAGATAATACTTTTCCAAGCAGAACATAAAAGCATTTTCCCTCACATTTATATCATAAAAATTTATAATTCTTGCACACTGAATGACTGTCAAGTGGGAACTAGTAGTTATGTATGTATATACATACATAGTACTTATTACTCTAATACTTGAGTATCTTCTATCAGCTTCAGAAAAATAATGACATTTTATNCAGTGAGAGAAATCCTGTTTGTTACCTCACGGAACAGAAGAGTAAACTGATTCTCAGCAAAGTTCCACGACTTACCTGAAATCACACAGCCTGTAGTGGAAGGCTCAGGATAGAAGTCTAGGTCATTTGACTCTACTTCCTAGGCCTCTCTTCTGGGTCATCCTATGGAACTTAGCAGCATGGTGGACCAATATGGAAGCCATTAAAACATTATGACTAGATTCAGAATTTGATAATCACATCTGAGGAAGATCTATTTCTATTTATTCCGCTAACAAACTGTACCTGATGTCTAGCTATCCTGTTTATAGGCTTATGTTCAACAGTCTAAATGTAGCCATTTCCCAGAAAAGGGCCTCAGTTTAAACACCTGAAAAATGGGCATCAGCTCAAAGGAGCCCCTGTCATTTTGGATGTCTTCAGATACATAAATGAAAACGCAGCATCTGCAATAGTAATAACAACTTTTCTTTTCTTACTATTACATTAGTTTGTATATTAGAGTAGTTCCAAGGCTCACCCATGTCCTCAACCCTCTCACCTTACTGCTCTGTCAAACTGGAATACCTATTCTCATGTTTTCCCAACACCTACCCAAGAAACACTTCGAGATAGGCCAGTCATTGGCAGAAGTGCAAATGTCTTTTCTGTATGTCCCCTCTTACAGATACCTCTCAGCAGATTTTCTCTCTGGCCTTACTGACTAAGATTCAATCACATTTTACTCCAAAACCAATTACTGCCACGGCAAATGGTTGTCTTAAAGAATATACACACTCAATTTCAAAAGGGTATTCAGTTGTGCGCTCTAAAATGCCTACATCTTTTTCTAGCAGATAATACTTTTCCAAGCAGAACATAAAAGCATTTTCCCTCACATTTATATCATAAAAATTTATAATTCTTGCACACTGAATGACTGTCAAGTGGGAACTAGTAGTTATGTATGTATATACATACATAGTACTTATTACTCTAATACTTGAGTATCTTCTATCAGCTTCAGAAAAATAATGACATTTTAAAACACTGTTCGTAAATCTGTGAGGAAAAAAATAGTATCTTCATTGTTGGTATAGTTAAGTTAGTGCAACGTATATGGAAGTGGTTTGGCAATACCCTTCAAAACTCTAATTCCAGACTCAACCATTTTAATCATAGCAATTAATTCTCCAGATTCACTTCTATGTTGTGAGTTGTGGTCGGTCTCAGGATATTCATTTTTTCTTGAATACCTGTTTGGCTGCATAAGGTCTCAGTTGTAGCACACGGGATCTTTGCTGTGGTGCGTGGACTTTCCAGCTGAGGTGCATGGGCTTCGATAGTTGTGGTGTGCAAGCTTAACTGCTCTGTGGCATGTGGAATATTAGTTCCCTGACCAGGGATCCATCACATGTTGGATTCTTGCATTGCAAGACCGAATCTTAACCACAGGACCAGCAGGAAAGTCCCTAGGATATTCATTTAAAAATATTTATTAGGAACCTGCCATTGGGACTTCCCTGCTGGTCCAGTGGCTAAGACTCCAAGCTGCCAATGCAGGGGGCCTGGGTTCAATCCCTGGTCAAGGAACTAGATCCCACATGCCACCACTAAGACCCAGTACAGTCAAATAAAATAAATAAAAAATAATAATAGTAATTAAAAAAAAAGAACCTACTATTGACAAGGCAATATCCCAGTTGTTGAGGGGGATACTAGAAACAACATAGAAAAATGTCCCTGCTCTTATGGGGCTTGTATGTTGGTGCAGCATTCTATCTGATGGGGAAGCATTAAAAGGTATCAAAGACAGAGGCCATCCATCAAGCGTAATACAAGAAGCTATTGACTAAGCAAGGGAGAACTTCTATGTGGAAATAACACTTAATTTTTTTTTTAATTCATAACATTTTGTTACATAACTATGCTATAATTGAATCAACCAGGTCTTTTTCTTTTTTTTTTAATTGAGAAAAAAAAAAGTGTTGTCTTGGCAAAATTTGATTGTATGGTGACCATCTCAGCATGTAGCAACTAGACCCAATTTTGAAACATAAGATGAAGAAGCTTTATGAGTACTAATATGGGATGATCTTCCAGAAGTATCACTAAACTAAAATTACATATTTTTATTTACTTCTATAATGCATAAAATGTTTCCAGAAGGAGATATAAGAAATTAACAACCACTGCGTCAGGAGGCAGTGGCAGGGGAACTATGTAGCTGTGGAACTGGAAGGCAAGGAAGACTTTCCACTATGATTATCTCTGTGTAACGTGATGATTAGACCTAACAGTTAGACTATGGGGTCACAAAGAATCAGCACCACTGAGCAACTAAACAACTTTATAATAATTGAAAATGAGTATTTACCACTTAAATTTAAAATTTAAAAATAGGTATCATTGTGTGTTTGTCACTGTAAAAATACAAATTTACTTTACTGTTATTAATATCTCAGCTTGTTGTTTATCCTGATTCATAAGAGGTACTTTATTTTCTCAGTTTTATTTCTATTAAATCTAGTTAATTCAAGGACTTTCAGCAGCTTCTTATCTATGATGTTCTTTGTCCAATAGAAAAATTCACTTTTAATCAAATCCTAAAATTTTTCTTTAAACCTTTGTGTGTGTGTGTGTTTAATTCGTTTGAGAACTCCTTCCAAACTCCAGTGGTGTTAAAGACAATCAGACGTTTTCAGGAACAACTATTACTTTGAATCTATTTGAAGTTTACTGTTATAAATGGTTTAAGAAAGGCTTCCAAATTCATTTTCTTAACACATTTTAATAAACAACTGAATATTGACTCACTGATGTGGAATGCTTGCTCTTGGTTTTGTATGAGCCCCAGGATGGTGGTTAATCCATGGTTAATCCATCACCATCACCACTAAGTCCCACAATGGTCTAGTCTTTCATGGTGGTTCATTCCCAGGCTTCTGTGGTTTCCTTATAAGCATGTTCTTACCAAAACTCAGCTAAAGCTACAAAAAAAGATACATTTTAGACAATAGTAATGTGTATGCACAAAAAAAACCTCAAGGACTGTACTTGTGACTAACTACATAGCAAGTCACTTTAGTTTCTGTTCTGTGGAAAGCGTAAAGCATTCCAGCAAAGGGTTTTAATGTAGATTTTTCTCCCTCTTTTTTTTTTTTTTTTTTTTTGCACCCATGCTGTTAATTGCTAAATGTAATAGTCTGATCATGATGCTAAATAAATGTTTTTTTTGTGTGTGTGTGCGTGCTATGTAAAGTTAGTCTACTCTGAAGCTATTTTGGTAAACTAGCCCAACAGTGTAAAGTTAGAATTCCTTCNTTTTAGATTTTTTACTACTGGCCATTCTGACCAGTATGAAGAGGTACTTCATTGTAGTTTGAATTTTCATTTGTCTAATAATTAACGATGTTCAGCATCTTTTCATGTGCCTATGGGCTATCTGTATGTCTTCTATGGAAAAATATCTAGATTTTCTGCCTATTGTTTGAGGTTTTTTGTTTGCTGTTGTTGAACTGTGTGAGATGTCTGTATATATTGGAAATTAAGCCTTTTGTGGTCACATGATTTGCAGATATTTTCCCCAGTCTGCAGGTCATCTTTTCATTTTGTTTATGGTTTCCTTTGCTATGCAAAAGCTTATAAGTTTGACTAGGTCCCATTTGTTTATTTTTGCTCTTATATCAATTTCCTTAGGAGATTTACCTAATAAGACATTGGTACTATTTATGTCAGAGAAAAATAAATAAAAGATATTCAAATTGGTACTGAAGAGGAAAACTGTCCTTATATGCAGATGGCGTGATACTATACATAAAAAACCCTAAAGACTCTCCACATGAAAAGTACAAGAACTGATAAGCAAATTTAGCAAGTAGCAGAATACAAGATTACAGAAAATACAAAAATACAGAAATCACTTTCATTTCTTTACACTAACAATGAAATATCAGAAAGGGAATGTAAACAAGCATTCTTTTATAAAATCACATCAAAAAATGAAATAAAATACTTAGGAATAAACCTCACCAAGGATGCTAAAGAGTCATATGCTGAGAACTATAAAACATTAATAAGGAAATTAATTAATTAAGAAAATTAAAGATAATTCAAAGAAATAGAAAGATATTTCATGTTCTTGCATTGGAAGAATTAATAATTTTAAAATGACCATACTACCCAAAGCAATCTACAGATTTATTGTCCTTAGTAAATTACCCATGGCATTGTTTACAGAACTAGAACAAATAATTCTAAAATCAGTGTTGTTCAACTACACAGTCATGTCCGACTCTTTGCGACCCCATGGACTGCAGCATGCCAGGCTTCCCTGTCCATCACCATCTCCCAGAACTTGCTCAAACTCATGTCCATTGGATTGGTAATGCCATCCAACTATCTGATTCTCTGTCACCCCATTTTCCTCCTTCCCTCAATCTTTCTTAGCATCAGGGTCTTTTTAATGAGTTGTTACTTCCCTTCAGACGGCCAAAGTGTTGGAGCTTCAGCTGCGGCATCAGTCTTTCCAATGAATATTCAGGGTTGATTTCCTTTAGGATTGACTGGTTTGATCTCCTTGCTCTCCCAGCACCATAGTTTGAAAGCATCAATTCTTTGCTGCTCAGCCCTTTTCATTGTCTGGCTCTCACATCCATACAAGACTACTAGAAAAACCATAGCTTTGCCTACAAAGGTCCATATAGTCAAAATCTGTATGGAACCATGAAGATTCAGAATTGTCAAGGCAATCCTGAATGAAAACAGCAATGCAGGACACATAAGCCTCCCAGACTTCAGGCAATATCTCAAAGTTACAATAATTAAAATTGGAACACAAACAGACATATGGATCAATGGAACAAAATGGTGAGTCCAGAAATAAACCCGCACACCTATAGACAATTATTCTTTGACAAAGGAGAGAGGAGTATATAATGGGGAAAAGACGATCTTTTCAGCAGTGGTGCTGGGAAAGTTGGACAGCTGCGTGTGAACCAATGAAGCTGGAACACACCCTCGCATCATACATAAAAATAAACTCACAATGGCTTAAAGACATATATGTGACAAAATATCTATAAAACTCGAGGATGTAGGCAAAGCTTTCTCTGCCTCAGTGCTGATGGCTGTTGACTGATCAAGGTGATGGTTTCTGGAGGTTGGAGTGGCTGTGCCAATTTTTTAATGTAGGACAGCAGTTAGGCTTTGCCACATTGATTGATTATGTTTTTCATGAATAATTTCTCTGTAGTGCACAATGCTATAAATATTTGATAGCATTTTACCCACAGTAGGACTTCTTTCAAAATTGGAATCAATCTTCTCCACCCTGCTGCCACTTTATCAACTAAATGTATATACTATTCTAAATCTTTTGTTGCCATTCCATAGCATCTTCATCAGGAGTAGTTTTCATCTCAAGAAACCACATTCTTTGTTCATTCATGGGAAGCAACTCTGCCTCCATTAAAGTTTGATCATAAAGTTGCAGCAGTTCAGCCCCATCTTCAAGCTCCACTTCTAATTAATTCTCCTGCCATTTCCACCACATCTGCAGGTTATTTCCTCCACCAAAATCTTGAAACCCTGAAAGTCATCCATGAGGATTGGAATCAACCCCTTCTTCCAAATTCTTATTAATGTTGATATTTTGACATCTTCCCATGAATTCATCTTTTTAATGACACCTAGAATGGTGAGTCCTTTCAAGGAAGGTTTTCAGTTTATTTTGTTGACCTCCATCAGAGGAATTACTGTCTATGACTTCTATAACCTTATGAAATGTATTTTTTTAAAAATAAGACTTAAAATTTGAAATTACTCCCTGATCCACAGGCTGCAGAATGGGTGTTGTGTTAGCAGGCCTGAAAACAAGGTGAATCTTGTTGGACATCTCCATCAGAAATCTAGGGTGAGCAGATGCATTGTCAATGAGCAGTCATGAAAGAAAGGAATCTTTTTATCTGAGCAGTAGATCTCAAGTGTGGGGTTAAATACTCAGTAAACCATGTTGTAAACAGATGTGCTGTTATCCAGGATTTGTTGTTCTACTGATAGAACATGCACAGAGTAGATTTAGCCCAATCCTTAAGGGCCCTAGAATTTTCAGAATGGTAATGGAGCCTTGGCTCTATCTTGAAGTCAGCAGCAGCATTAGCCTCAAACAGGAGAGTCAATCTGTCCTTTGAAACTTTGAAACAAAGCATTGATTTCTCCTCTCTAGCTATGAAAGTCCAATATGGTACCTTTTTACAATGTAAGACTGTTTTCATCTACACTGAAAATCTGTTATTTGGTGTAGCCACCTTTATTAATTATCTCAGCTAGATTTTCTGGATACCTTGCAGCTTCTACTTCAGCACTCGCTGTTTCGCCTTGCACTTTATGTTATGGAGATGGCTTCTTTCCTAAAATCTCAAGAGTTAGCTTCAAACTCTTATTCTGAAGTTTCCTCACAGCTCTCAGCTTTTATAGAAATGAAGTGAGTTAGAACCTTACTCTGGATTGGGCTTTGGTTTAAGGAAATGCTGTAGCTATCCAGAAACTCGCTATCAGCATTCGGCTGTTTCCTTTTCTCATCATCCCTGTGTTCACTGGAGTAGCTCCCTTAATTTCCCTCAAGAACTTTTTCTTTGCATTCACAGCTTAGTTAATTCTTTAGCATATGAAATCTTTCTTTTGGCCCATCTTGGCTTTTAGCATGGCTTTCTTACTAAACTTAAACATTTCTGGTTTTTATGTTTAATGCGAGCTGTGCAACTTTTCCTTTCACTTGAACCCTGAGAGACCATTGTAGGATTATCAATTGGCCTAACTTCAACATTGATACATCTCAAGGAATAAAGGACATCTGAGAAAAGAGAGGGATGCGTGTGTAGTAGTGGTGGGGACATCTGGTTGGCAGAGCAGTCAAAACACCACAATATTTATCTATTAAGTTGACCAACGTATATGAGCCTTGTTCATGACACTCCCAAATAAGTACAGTAGTAATATCAAGGACCACTGGTCACAGATCATCATAAAAGTTCATAATAGTGAAAAAGTTTCAATACTATAATATTATTGAATGTGGCATAGGGACAAGAAGTGAGTAAATGCTTTTGTAAAAGTTGGAACTGAGAGACTTACTCTATGCAGGGTTGAAACAAACCTTCAATTTTGTAAATAATGTAAAATCTGTACAGCATAATAAAGCAGAGTACCGTAAAACAGGGTTATGCCGGTATTGAGTGTGTAACCAGAAATTCTGTTTACGTTTTGTGATTAGTTTCGGTGTTGGTTCTGATGACCCCTGGTATCTTACATGCATCATCTGCCATCTGTATCTAATTATGCTCTTGACTCTTTTCAGTCTTCCAGGTTTTCTTCTGCTCTTACATTTTGCATTCTGCAATACACACTGAAAAACATTAGTGAGAGAATAGGTATCATGTCTCTAAGCTTAAAGTAAACGTCCTGTGTTATTATATTTAAGTGTAATTTCTGTGTTTGCTATTGGTAAGTAGCCATTAAAAAGTAAAAGAGTTCCTTACACACCTTTCTTAGAGATGTTTTGTATTTAATCAGGTAAAGATGCTGAATATTGTCATTTTTTTTCTAATTCTATTGAGAGACTTCTTTTTTTTTTTTTAATTTAATTGCATCAATAAGCTTTCTAACATTGAAATATTCTAACTGAACGTCATCTGTGGTCACTTCTATATATATATATTTTTTCCGTCTCAGGTGTACATGAGTCCCCAATCTCACTTCTATATTTTTGTTTTCATTTTGTTTGTTAGTTTTTGTAATATCTGTTTTGAGAAACCAAATTATTTTCCTCTTTTCTTAATTTCCATCAGAAGGGTATGATGGATATCATTACAGCGTGGATTTAATCTTCTATCACAAATCTGTGCTCATATCCAGCACCAGCTACCACATTATGGAGAGTGGTTTAAGCTCTTTGGACATTATTGTCCACTTCTTGTAAAATCAGGATGGAGATAAGAATCAGGAATACAATTGTTAACGTTTTGACTCTTCAGCTCTTGAGAAGATTGCACAAGACATCCAATCAGAATTTCTCTTCTGATCTCTCCAACTTTGTTTCCCAATAATTCTATCCTGACATTCTCATCTCTTTCCTCAAACCTCATCCTCCAGATATACATTCAGGTCATATTGCCCTCCAGGTTTTCAAACACATATATCTGCACAAATATGTATGTGTGTGGGTATAGAGATAGATAAACAGGCTTCTCAGGATCCCCTGGAAGAGGTTATGGTGACCCACTCCAGTATTCTTGCTTGGAGAATCCCATGGACAGAGGAACCTGGCAAGCTACAGTCCAAGGGATCACAAAGAGTTGGACACAACTGAAACAACTTGGTACGCACACATGCATACATACACACAGACATATATAGATATCTTCTCTGTTTCATAACCTTTATGTTTCCATTAGTTATTTGACTAAAAATGACTGATTTTGCCTCTTGCTAGATTAAAAACAATTGAAATATATTGGAAAGGTGTTGCATAACTCATAGTATAAACAAAACCAGAGCAGTGCTATGAATATGGACAACACAAAACCCTTGATCATCTATTCCCTCTTATGTAAGTTGCATAGTACAAATCTACCCCAGTCCAAATTCAGCAGCACATACACTAAACTGGAAGGATAGAGAAATTTGGAATGATCACTGGCAAAGATGCAAATTCATGAAACTTCCCAAATGTTTTATGATATACTTAAAATTACTAACAAAGTGGATTTTAAATATTCACAAACAATATACATGATAATAATGTGATATGATAGAAGTATTAACTAATACGTAGTGGTAATCATATTGCAATATGTAAATGTATCAAATCAGTACACTGTATACCTTAAACTTACATAATACTGTATATCAACTGTGTCTCAATGTGCTTTTTAGAAAGGTTTCTTTATTTGCTTGTTTATTTATTTTTGGCTGTGCTGGGTCTTTATTCTTGCTCATGGGCTTTCTCTAGTCACAGCGGGTGGGGGCTATACTTCATTGTGGTGCTCCGGCTTCTCATTGCAGTGGCTTCTCTCCATTGCAAAGCAAGAGCTCTAGGCAGGGAGGCTTCAGTAGCTGTGGCACGCAGGCTTAGCTGCTTTGCAACATGTGGACTCTTCCTGCACCAGGGACTGAACCTGTGTCCCCTGCATTGACAGGCAGATTCTCAATCGCTAGACCACCAGGGAAGCCCTCAATATAATATTTTTTATTTAAAAATATCTACTCTAAAAGATTTCTCTATCACTTTGTTACTCTGATTAAGATTCAAAATACCTACAGAGGGACTGTAGTTGGCCTTGCTCATATCAGTCCTTCACCTCCCCTTGGAGGATTCTGGTCACCTTGATTTGATGATTCACAAAGGTGGAAAGATGATTTTCTAAAGAATTCTTTTTTTTGTCCAAGAAATGAATTCTAGCAACCCAACCGTCCCCTAAGAAATGTCCACTGAATTTCCCCATTGTTTGCTTAACCCATATGTATTAGGAGACTAGGAGGCAGGATGGGTTGAATGCCATTTCCATATTCCCATAGCGCTGCGTCAACATATACAGTATTGTATTTTCTGCTATCACTACAAAGGTTCAGGTATTTGAGAGCAGAAACTGAAACTTCAATCCTTCTCTTGTGTATGACCTCCTACGTTTTAGCACCTAGCACTTGATATCATTATCAGATTTTTTAAAGAAAGGAAGAAAAAGAAAGAAAGGCAGAAGGAAGGAGAATACAAGGGAAAGGAGATAAGCAAAAGAGAGGATGAAGAAAGGAAGGCAGAAAGGAATCTAGGTGAGAACAAAGGACAACCACTCAAAGAACTAGACTACCCTGAATGTGATATAGTCTTAATCATGGCAAGTCCTTAGTTATCAGTGAAATGAACATGTAACTTATAGTCTTTAGAGAGAATGGAAGCCCAGAAAGGTTTATTTTCAATTAAGTTAAAGTTCCCTTTCAGCCATCAGTCTCTGTGGCTCTGTGATACAAGATCTTAAATGTTGGGGACTGAGGGAAGGCAGCAAGACTATATCCAAGGAAACAATGAGATCCATACGAAGGTGAGAAGTATGGTTAGAACCTGTGTATCCCCGAACGTTGCTGAGCCTTCCTGATTCGGTCAAACCCTCCAAGGAACAGCCACGTTTATTTCTAGTAGTGTCTTGAGAGCAGTTTGACTCATTTCTACTCATCAGTGCACTAAAGACATTAGAAAGCTTCTACAATAACAGTCTTGTGACTTTTGGATGGGCATCTCAAACCTCAAAAAGATAAGAGAATATATATGTCTAACTCAAAGTCCCTCAGACTTCCTGGGATCTTAGTTTTCAACATCATCAAACCTTTGAAATTTGGATTTGTTTTGTCATTGGCAAAACACTACTATTATTTCTAAAGGGAGACTGTGAACTTCAGATGGCCTTTTTCAAGACAAGTCAATTTTTAAAACTTTTTTGTTTTTTAGTATAAATAAAGTAGGACTTTACAGATTTCTTTTTTCTTTTGAACCAGACATGAATATACTTGCTGGTGTAGGACTCTATCAAATAGTGTTTTGGTTTGCTTTAAATGAAAACTTTCAAAGTCAAGAATTGAATTCTTCAAATGCCAAATTGCCTAGAAGTTTTAATCCTTTGGCTTGCTCTGATATACAAAATCCTCATCATACATGACAGAAAATGAGCTACTACCAAGTATAAAACAAGCTGATTACCCATTGTAAAAAAAAAAAAAAAAACAAGAAGTATCACTCCAGAATGACTGTGTGAAATTAGAAAGATTAAGAACAAAATCCCACAAGATAACAAGATACAAATTATAATTTTAACCATTTCTCTTTGTGAGGTAACACATCCTAGTTAATATTCACAAATACTTGGGATGTCATCAGTATTCAAAGCACAAATACTTCAGTTGTGTCTGTATTTCCAATAGACAGGCAAACAGTCCAAAATTGAGATGTATAGATGTAAAACCACAGCACAGAGCAAGGATGGAGTAAGGAATTTCTAATTAGGAGGGACCCAGAAGAAGCACATCGGAAAGGCTTTGTACTTTGTATTAACATCATATTTATTTTGTGTGGCTTGCAGAGGGCATGGCAGGACTGACAAAGGCTAAAGTTCCCCACTCCCAAATCATTTCTTGGTTAGCTATTGTCGCAAATATTAAATAAACACATTTTCTAAAGTTACTAGGAGCATTCGGGTACATGTATCTGCGTGTGTATGTTTGTGAGAGTTTGTGTGCATGAAGGTATAGGAGGAGGTATGATTATACCCAGACACCATTTTACAAAGTAACTTCATGTTTATTCCCTTAGCTAAACTTGAAGCTTACCCTAAGAAATGAGGAGGACCCATTTGATAAATAAATATAAAGGGCTGTATTCTCACTGCAGCAAAAAGACACACCCAAGGTGATCTACCTACCTTTTCACACAGATTGAACTAAAAAACTATTTTCTCCATCCACAGACTTGTCACTGAACCTCAGTCTTTCTGGTCTATACTACCTCACAGAGGTATTAAAAGGTTATATGAGAACACATATAAATAAATGCATGGCACTCCTAAGTGCTCAAAAAAAGAGACTGAAAATACTCTTCTTTCTAGGCTCTCTGCTAAATATCAGATTGCATTTTCTGGAATGCGTGAGGTTTCCATGTGATTCCATTTTACTGAAGCTGTGTAGACAGTCACTCTGAGTGCTCTCTACCCACTTAGTACTTGTCACACTCCCCGCCACATCCATGGAATCTTTTGCCAGGTTTGCCCTGTCCTGCTGCCACCATTTCCACTAGCACGGCTCAGCTGTCCTCCTTGCAAAGGGAAAAATAGCCCCGCAAATATACTCTGCATGTCAACAAGCAAATGATGGAGAGGAACCAAGAGTCTACTTAAGATAAAAAATTTCTGCCTTTAGCATTTTTCTCTGTCCAGCTAGGTGGGTTTGACTGCATAGTGACTGTGCCTAGTTCCTTTAAAAGTGAACAAAGGCACGAGGCAGAAGGTGGGGAATTTAATTCAAATGTCTATTATAGACGTTCATGGTTAGTTGTTGTTCAATCACTCAGTCATGTCCAACTCTGCGATCCCATAGACTGTAGATCGCCAGGCTCCTCTGTCCAGGGGATTTCCCAGGCAAGAGTACTAGAGTAGGTTGCCATTTCCTTTTTCAGGGTATCTTTCCTAGATCAGGGGTCACACCCACACTTCCTGCATTGGCAGGCGGATTCTTTACCACTGCACCACTAGGGAAGTAAGCCACTCCAATATTCTTGCCTGGCAAACCCCATGGACAGAGGAGACTGGCGGGCCATAATCCACGGGGTCACAAGAGTCAGACATGACT
Source organism: Neotragus moschatus (assembly GCA_006410615.1). Lineage (NCBI taxonomy): Eukaryota > Metazoa > Chordata > Mammalia > Artiodactyla > Bovidae > Neotragus > Neotragus moschatus. The sequence goes on from SJYA01003219.1 coordinate 390,268, forward strand.
TAGTGACTAGACGACGACAACAACAATGATTAGTTGGGTCTAGTATCTCACCTGCTGCTGAATCTAATTCTCACTAGAATTGACCACATATCCTGGTTTTTCAGTGCCGAGTTTCCCAGCATGTGACACTTTCAGCGCTAAAAATGGAAATATCCCAGGCAACTGGAACCAGCATTCATCCCATACCTGGCCCAGTTTGTTAAAACTCATGACCTGGGGCTTCAGACCCCACTGGGAAGCTCTTTATCTATCTCTGTGGGCAGCCTCAGCCCTGCCTTCCAGAAGCCCAACACAAGGAGCTCATCTGCATAACGTTATTTGTTCCCTGAGTTGAATTTTCTTACATCCCCCCATAATTTGCATGGGAAAAAAGAGTTAATGAATAGATAGTTATAATCACATTTAAATTTTTTCTCCCATATTTTTCCTTAAACTTTGGCACCTGTTACCACTTGTCTGCTAGCAAAAACAAAAGGAATCACAAAAAGCAAACAAATGTTAATGAGAAAATTCAGAAACAGCTCAGATGTTTATTTTTCAACAGCTTTCTTTTTCCACAAATATGTGGACACAGAGTTTTGATTTTTCTCATGCGTATTCAAACCATGGTGGTATTTTTCTGATAGTTAACCTGTTTCTCCTTCTAATGGTAGACTGAAAAATAAGAACTAAAACTTATGCTAAGAAATGCTAAGATTTATTGTATACCTACTATGTGCTAGGCACTGGACTAAGCATTTTAATCTGACTAATTTGTTTGCTCTTTACATGGTCTCTGTGAATTAGGGTTACATCCTTTTTATTATTAGAGCAAAATGAAACTAGAGAGGTGAAATAACTTACTCAGGTTCAATCAAACAGCTAGTAAAAAAATACAGAGCCGTGTTTTTAAACAAAAGGGGTCTCAATGGTCCAGCTCCAGAGCCCAGGCTGCAATATGTTTCCTAGATGATCACTTTAGCATCATCATCTTGAGGCTCTTGGACTCCTGCACAACCATGAAGGCTCTTGGCTTGGAAAACACTGCCTCTAACCCTTCCACACCCTTAGTCTTTGAAAGCTGTGAAACTTTTTCCCTGTGTACCTTGAAGCTCTCAGAAGAGACATCATATGAAAAAGATAAAGGCTCTCTATCTTGTTATCCTCCATATTTCTTGGAAAATTTAGTCTTAAGCCTAAAATATACAATAAGAATCAAGTTATAAAATATCTCTCTTCTGGGACATTGGCTATACCCCAGCTGAAGGGACCAAGAGAAAAGGGATATAGTTATCAGATTAGACAGCCCTAGACTTAAATCTTCAATGATGACGCTTTTCAGACCATCTCAACGTAGAGAAGTGACTAGCCTTATCAAGTCTGTTTTCTTAGTTTTTAAATTGAGGGCACAATATGTATCACTTTCTCTCTCCTGATGCTGAAGCCTCTACTTTTTCTCTCTTGGTTTTGCACCCTAATTGGTTACTACTCTATTTATAATCAAGACTGGTGCAAATTATTCCTTCCTTCTGAACAGGGCTTCAGAGTGTTTAATGCAAAGATAAGAGTTGAGATTACAACCTTGAGCTTATGTTTTTGAAAATTAATGTGTTTCTTCCATACACTCAGTCTCCCAGATCCTTCATTAAACGAGCTTTCAGGTAGAATATAAAGTGAAGTTTCACTTTGTGAAATCATATTTTTATTAAGCAGTATCTAAATTAACATCTAATTTCTTTGCCAATCTTATTCAGGACTTACTCAAAACACTCAGATTTCTTTCCTTTTCAGAAAAAGAAAGAAATTAGTATTCAACTTATTAAGGAAGAAACAATTATACACTAACGAATTGCATATTTTTAAAATTAATCTTTTGCTGAAATGAGTGTCATTATATTAAGATAGGTAATAACTGAGATTCATATCAAATATTTTTTTAAATGTTCAACATATTGAAAATAAAGTCTAAGGGCTCAATCAGCATCCTTGTTGCTAGTATTACTGACAGAGATTTGTTGAGCACCTACTGTGAACAGGACTTTTGAGTATACTCTCAAAACAAACATGTATGTTTCTACTAGATTGTAGATTTCCTTCACTGCCGCATGGAGTATAGGGTCTTGCACACAAATATTTGTTGAACTGAAAAGCAAATGAAGGAAGGGAGAAAGGGAGAAAGTACTCAGTCATTTGAAGAAAGGTCTTCTTTCCGTTCCTGATGTATGTTGTTCGGGTTCCCTGACCAAAAAGTTGCATTACAAGACACTTCATCCCTCTCCTCTGAGCCTANTTGAACTGAAAAGCAAATGAAGGAAGGGAGAAAGGGAGAAAGTACTCAGTCATTTGAAGAAAGGTCTTCTTTCCGTTCCTGATGTATGTTGTTCGGGTTCCCTGACCAAAAAGTTGCATTACAAGACACTTCATCCCTCTCCTCTGAGCCTAGCTGAGGGTACAGTGCTCGGATTATACTCAGTATATTGTTGCTGGATGAATAAGCGCTAAGCCACTTCAGGAGTGTCTGGCTCTTTGTGACTCTGTGGACTGTAGCCCGCCAGGCTGCTCTGTCTATGGGGATTCTTCAGGCAAGAAGACTAGAGTGGGTTGTCATTTCCTCCTCCAAGGCATCTTCCCAACCCAGGGATCAAACCCGCATCTCTTATGTCTCCTGCTTTGGCAGGCAGGTTCTTTACCACTAGCACCACCTGGGAAGCCCTGCTGGATTGACAAATAAGTGACAAATACATATTTCTATACCATTCAGCTTTCTCACTGGTCTCCTTGCTGCCCAGACCCCTTGCTTTCAGAGAACACGTCTACATTTTGTCATGTGTGATTGGTTAAAAGATTTTGAGATTAGCCCGTTGGAATGTGACTTCCTTCCGCAACTTAAATCTTGCTTTCACATGCTCCTCGTGGTCCAGCCAACTCAACTGAGCAAGGGAACTGGGAAGCAGATAACACAGTAAGGAAGCACAGGCGTGCTAAAAGAAGGGGCATCAGGCACTTCCACAGGCTCACTGACTCCTCCCTTTCCCTCACTTCTCTTTCCACCAAAAGCCCTTTTGTCCCTCCCTCCGTTTGACCACTTCCAATTTGTCTTGATTCATGGACCTAACATTCCAGGCTCCCATGCAATACTGCTCTTTACAGCATCAGACTTTGCTTCTATCACCAGTCACACCCACAACTGGGTGCTNTCCCTTTCCCTCACTTCTCTTTCCACCAAAAGCCCTTTTGTCCCTCCCTCCGTTTGACCACTTCCAATTTGTCTTGATTCATGGACCTAACATTCCAGGCTCCCATGCAATACTGCTCTTTACAGCATCAGACTTTGCTTCTATCACCAGTCACACCCACAACTGGGTGCTGTTTTTGCTTTGGCTCCATCTCTTCCTTCTTTCTGGAGTTATTTCTCCACTGATCTCCAGTAGCATATTGGGCACCTACCGATCTGGGGAGTTCATTTTTCAGTGTTCCATCTCTTTGTCTTTCATACTGTTCATGGGGTTCTGAAGGCAAGAATGCTGAAGTGGTTTGCCATTCCCTTCTCCAGTAGACCACTTTTTGTCAGAACTCTCCTCTGTGATCTGTCCATCTTGGGTGGCCCCACATGGCATGGCTCATAGTTTCATTGAGTTAGACAATGGTTAAAAAGTATTGATATGCCATTTTGTAGTCTTTCATCAATGAATCCCTCATGAAGCATCTCACTGTGGCATAAATACAAAAGATTGCAAGCTTATTACCATCTTTATTATTAGGATGCAAAAATGGAAAAATGCTTCTCCTGGGATTTCTTTGCCACCTTCGGCCAAGGCTAGATTTCAGCGCTGGAGACTGTTGGCCTAGTAATATATTTCAGTGTTAAAGGAGATAATGAAGAATATCAGGTGATTAGAATAGAAACTGTAGGTGATAAAGAGGGATTTAGTAGAAGCATTTCCTTCCCCTAATTCTTCAGAAAATTGAGCCATTAAACTGTTGGACATTTCAAGTACGGTCAAGGATGCCTTAATTTGAGTCTAAGACCTGACAGAAGTAAATCTTTGGGAATAAATAAAAGCAACATGCAATATTCTAAGATAAACTATGAAAGCAGAAGTAAAGAGGATCTTAGGAACCACAGATGTCATCCTTTCCTGAGACCCACTCAAAGTCACACACAATTAAGAAGATACATACGCAGAGCCCCTCATACACTTGTAATCACATAGGATTACATACGCATGCTATCATTATTCCTTAATCGTGTGAGAGAGTACTGCTGTGTCTATCATATTTCATCAATTCTAAGATGCGTGTTTTTTCATACTTTCACAAATTGAAATTTGGAATGGATCTTAAAATATATTAAAATCTCTATGGACTGTTATTAATTTCTCTAGAAAAGTTAGCTTCCACTTGTCACATGGGGACATCAAGCCAATTTTAAATTTTTTACACCAGTTTTTTGCTCTTTGTTGGAAATGGGGAATTATACTGGCAGTGTAAATCCAGAAGGCATGATGGCCTGAACTCGTGTGATTTAAGTTCTTAAGAAAGATGCCCCCTCTACCACCAGGGCTGAGGTATACACACTTCCTGGGGATGGCATTATTTCACTTACCTGGAGGGCATAACCCTTTGGTATCCCAGATTTATGTGGGGGTCTCCTATCAAACTCCTTAGCTAGAACATTTTTCTTTCTTTGTGGAACATAAATTATTCATAACTGCATGGCAGAGACAAGGCAGAGCAGCACCATTAACCCCTTATATCCATGAGAAAACCGAGGCTTAGAGAAGTCAAGCAACTCTCCCAACATCACATTGAAAAATAAACTTGGGATTTAAACCCATTTCTTCTTGATTCCATGTGTCTTCCAGTATACACTTTTTACCAAAAAATAACTATGTAACATCGGTAAAAAGAGTCATTCTCTCTTCTGATACAGATTTTCTCATGTAAGAAATGAGTAGAATTTTAAATGGAAGTCACGTGTCTTGCTTACATTTGTCTAATATAGGTGCTTATGCTTTGCTAGTCATCTAGCAATCAAGTTAACTAACAGATAGGTTTCATTTAACCTACTTTTACAAATGATGAAATTAGGACAGAGGTGGAATAAGATGCCCAGGGTCACACAGAGAGTTGATCTCCAATAAGCCTGACTCACGAGACTTGCTGAGACATACTGTTTCTCAGAACTCATGGTCCAGCCCTCTTCCGTAGGAAGCATAACTCCTTGCTGCCAAATCTGATTATCACAGTGGCATTTCTGAGAGATGCCCTTGTGGCAAGCACATTATCAGTGTGCACTGCCTTCCTTTGCAAGTGGCCCCCTGGTCATGAAGGGCTCTCTTTGTCTTGTAGCTCGATTTGGCCCCCCCAAGCAAAGCCTAGGCAGGGGGACTAGAGAATCCAAAGGAAGACGGAAGGTAAGGTAGCTCCCGGTAACCTGCCAGTTGTCACCACGGACTTTCCTTTCTCTTCTGTACCGCAAGTCCAGGCTGCTACTGCACAGGGCTGTGATCTAAGGTCCCAAAGACTGGGAGCTGATTAAGTGTTTACTCTCTGCCTCTGATAGATGTTTACAACTTTGGGAGCTGTTCTGCAGATTTTCCCCTTTATCAGGAAATGTTTTTCTGAGGGCTGAAAGATGTCATCTGTGCTGACATTTCTTATGCTGGTCAAGAGATAAGATGGTGCATACAACCATCCTTACTCATGGACATGGTCACCCCTTGGCCAGGCCAAGTCCTAGACATCATCCCACTGGAAGTGAATAGTCCAAAAGAGGAGCCCCAGACTAGGCGTATGGAAGGGAGATTCTTAGAGGCACCTAACCAAGTTTATTATCTGTATAGGTGGGGCCTTCTTTCAGAAACAAATTTGCATAAACCAAGCTCATGGAGGTTGTTGTAGGGGTGCAAAACTTGCTACTCCAAGATATCTCTTTGGCATGAAGAGTATTTTGAGCTGAAAATAATCAAGGTCCAAAAGACTCAAGAGCAAACTTTGACCTTCCCCCTAACTGCCTGAAGAATTTAGATAGAGGAATCCAGCTATCACTAGAGATACCTTCAAGCATGGACTGGGTGTGGTGAAGGAAGCTCTTAGAGATCAGACTGAACTCTGCGGCCCTTTATCTTTGCATCACCCAGCAAACCTTTATTACCAAACACTTGATTTTTCCCCTCCATGCCAATTGCCTTCCTCCGCTTTGAAATTCCAAAGCACTACCCTCAACATTCTCTTTTGTCATCACAAGAGATGATTTTTAAATGAAGATTTTTGACCATTTGACAAGTTAGTTTTCGTGAACCTCTCCTGTGTATACATGTTACTGAACATGGTTTGATTTTCTTCTGTTAATCTGTCTTATGTCAGTTTAAGTCTTAGGTCAGCCAGAGGAACCTAGAATGGTAGAGAAAATGTTTTTGCTCCCCAGCAGTGTTTATGATCAAATGCGTTAATCCTCAATGAGAGATGCAGTTACGAGAAATTCACATCGGCATAAATCAGGCCACAAACCCATCTTTCACTGTGACCTATTCAACAAAGTGTTTAATAGAAGGCTGGTGGTGGAAAAGGACAGAATGAGGAACATTAAGAGTATGATATTAAGTCAGATTCTTTGCCAAACCAAATTTGTGTCCACTCACCCGTCGCACAGGCAGAGCCGAACCACTGACACTGGTTTGTGGTAGATTGCCTGTCTGGTCATGCTACGTTCCAAGTTATGGAATACTGATCTCTTCTTTCAAGAACCTCCACAAAAATTGCTTCAACGTATGGGAGCAGTTTCTATTCCCTGAAACACCCTAGCTTTGGGACAGTTAGTGAAATATCCTGTTTTCAGGGAAACTTTGTTTCCCTAGACTCAGCCTTTATATGGAAAAAAAGGTGTCTCCCACTCTGCTCCACCATGAAATCTCCACTGTCTATACCCATTAGGTGGCTACCTTTAGAGAGGTGCCCACAGCCCACTTGCACAGAACTGCGATGAAATTGATGGAGACGGGATATTCCAGCAGGGAGGGAGCAGGGTAGAAACACTCCATTTCTCTCCCCACCAGGCCTCTTATCTCCTATCAGTATTTTCTTGCTGGCCAAGCCCCAAGCAGAGATCAAAGAGCGGGGAAGCAACAGTACTACACCATACAGATGCCATCTGCGGCTTCTGCAGCAGCAGGTCAGAGGAGGGCAGAGAATAGCCAGGAGAACGGAAGCTGAAGGGAAAATAACCACCCTTCCTGCCTAATCTGGATTTATCCTCTGGCCCTCAGCATAGATGCTGCCTTATCAAGGCAGTGAGAATGGGCTGCTTTCCTCTCGAAGTTCTCACTGCTTCCAGTGTTCACCTCAAGATATTTTATACTTGACTAAAATGACGAACAGGACAATGCCATCTCCCACTGAATATTTAAACAGTAGCAAACAGAGTCTTGCAAATAATAGGCATCCCGTAAATATTTGCATAATCACCATTTCTAAAGTCTTCATCATATTTGTTCTTGGAGCTGGGCTGTAATAGACTTCGTCCTTCTATTGCATTTAAAAATTCTTAAACTGTATCTTGTTCATTATTTCAGTGTTAGTCAGTTTCTCTGGTTGAGCTGTAAACTCTTTGAAGGCCAGAGGCTATGTTAAAACACACCTCTCTGGATGTCTTTACTGCTGAAGCCAAATCTGGCCTCTGTACCTCAACATTGAATTAAATCAAATCGCAGAGACAGAGTTTTGGGTGAAGTGAAAAGAATAGCTTTATTGCTTCGCCAGTCAAAGAGGGCTCCAGGAGGCTAATGCCCTCAAAGCGGTGTGTCCCAACTTGGAGAGGGAACTGAAAGGTTTTAGAGAAGTGATTCAAAGAGACATGATTAGCTTGTGGACATTTTCCTGACTGGTTGGTGGTAAGGTAAGTAGGAGTCAGTATCATTAACCTTCAGGGGTCAACATTCTTGTGGGCAGCATACCGTCATTAACTATTAACTTGTACCTACTGGGGGTTTCAGTGTCTGCAAAATAACTCAAAAATATTGTTGTGGGTGGCCCTTGTTGGGGAACCAGAACTTTGCCGGAAGGCTCCAATGATTTTTCTCTTGACCCTTCGTTTCTTCCTGGGCTCACATCCTCCAGTCCCTAATAAGCAACTCTTGAATCGGCCCACTGGAACTCAGGGAAGGCCATGGGGGCTGAATGAAGGCTGATTTCTATGATCCGAGAAATGGGGGAGGGGCGCAGAAAGGCTTTGTTTCCAGGAGCCCCACAGGGCCCTGCTCAGCATCGCTACTAGTGCTTAATGCGCATGTGCACCTGCACAGATACACACACACTCACACACATATGCACACACACACACATGACCTGTCAAGGTTTGGTAGACATGGGACAGAAACCCCTAAAGAGAGCAGGAGTCTCCAGTTTCCCAAAAGTATCCCCATGTTCTCCTCATAGCTCCCACCCCAACAGCTCTGTATTTATATGCACAGAAAAAGGAGGACTCACTAGACTAACAGTTCCAAAGCTTCATGGCAACAACGCTGCAAACCAACAAAAAATTATTGACGCCCTATCTAACACTGTCTGCCCTCTTTCTGACACTAGGTAAGAATATGTCCCTACCCTTGAGCCACTTCTAACCTTGCTAACATTCTCTTTGACTAGACCACAATGATTCCTACTTAATATGCTGCTCAAGGAGATTTTGTGATAAGGGATAAAAAGAACAAGGCATTGGGGGTTGGTAAGTCTGACTTCCTGCTGTTTCTCCCCTAGAGACTCACTGAGAGGCCTTAGACGCACACTGTTCATCTCTGGGTCACCCCCTTCTATGATGTGACATTACATTTGTGTTGCTTCATCCAGTTCTTCTCAGAGGACAAGGGCTGGGTTCAAATCCTACCTTACTCGCATGTGAACTGGTCTTCATCATCTTATTTTTCTCTCTTGACCTTTAGTCAGCTCAGCTTTAAACTGGGATCTTGAAACTGAGTACACAGTCTTTTGTTAAAGTTAACTAAAGATAGATGGCAAGCTAGCTGTTAAAAAAAGGTAGTAGTGAGATAATCATAGACGTTGTCGAAATAGCATGATGGTTCTGGGAGGTTATTGTGAGGATGGAAATGGACCATGACAGGGTAAGGAAAGGAGGTGGAGAAGGAGAAAGAATCAAAGGGAGAAAGAAAGGAGGGAAATGGGAGGGAGGAAGAAGGGAAAAAAGGAAGGTGAGCACAAAATTCAGGGGACGAATGAGCAGAAAGAGAGGTGTTTGGAGACAGTTTATAGATATCTAAGAAAATGTAATCTAAGTCAGTGCTTCCCAGTCAGTGTAGTCACACTCCAATTTAGCTACCTAAATTTTAAGGTGGTGTGACTTCAGCATTTAACATTATAAATAGGCATGTAAATGGCTCAGCATGGGAGCTGAAAGTTGGAGGCAGCTTTTGGCAGAGGTAATAATGAAGTGAATCCCATTAGTGATGGAAAGGCAATTAAGGAAAACCTCAATGAAGCTCCAGATCTGAGCATTCAACTCAAAGATTGGGATTTTGGAGGAAAAAAGGTTAAGCACCAGGAGGCTGCTTATAATGACTTTAATTAGACTGAAAATGAATTTCGCTTTTTTTTTTTCTCTCCAAGTTTGCATTTTAGATAACAGAGCATCTGTAATACACTGAGATAAACTTGTCAATTGCAGGAATTATGTATGTATAGGAGGTGTTCCAGGAATGACACTGATTTCACAAAGTGATTATGTTCCCTACAAGAATGTGGAGATTCTAGCCATGTCAGTCACTACACCCCAGAGGATAAACAATTGTTAATGAGAATCTTTGTTTGACTCAGTTTGAACATTCCCTTCAACCTTCAGAAAAGTGTAACAAATTATTGTTTTTGTTTTGCTTTATTTTTTTTTATCTTTATTTATTTAGCTGCTCCAAGTCTTAGTTCCAGTACCTGGGATTTTCAATCTTTGTTATGGCATGCGGGTTCTTTAGTTGCAGCCTGTGAACTCTTAGTTGCTGGATGTGAGATCTAGTTCCCTGACCAGGGATCAAACCCAGGACACCTGCATTTTGAGCACAGTGTTTTAGCTGCTAGACTACCAAGGAAGTCCCCCAAATTATTGTTAAGCACTGTGATTCAAAAGAGAAGGGAGTGCACATTGGATGCTGATATTTAAAAACCTGGTAGAATGAAAGAAAGCTAATACATAAATTGCCTTTGATCTTAAATTTCTGTACATCTTTATTGATATCAACAGACAGAAGAAACATCTATTACTATCATTGTTATAAAAGTGAAAGTCAGTCAATCGTGTCTGACTCTTTTCAACCCCATGGAATTCTCCAGGCCACAGTACTGGAGTGGGTAGCCTTTCCCTTCTCCAGGGGATCTTTCAAATCCAGGGACAGAACCCAGGTCTCCTGCATTGCGGGTGGATTGTTTACCAGCTGAACCACCAGGGAAGCCTTTTGTTATTACAGATATCATATTATATAATAATTGAAATTGACAAATTCACAAATATCTTATCTCTATCTCGTTCTATCTTCAAAAACAAATTTGAGATATGAGTGTCTCTATTGTGCAGATAAGAAACTGCAGGTTAAGTGATTTTCCCTGTGTTGTAACAGCTAATAAAAAAGCAGGAACAATACATAAGCCTATTGTCCACATCACTCCTAGGTAAATGGAGGTTAACCTTGGTTAACCTTAGAGATGATTCTGTCCGGCAAATTAGAAGCAAATGTCCAGTGACTTTTCCGGTGCTGTTTAGTGCATAGCTAGAACCAGAGCCTAATTTGAGTTCTCTGAGTTGATCTAAATGGATCCATTCAGTACTCTTGCCTGGAAAATCCCATGGATGGAGGAGCCTGGTGGGCTGCAGTCCATGGGGTCGCGAAGAGTCAGACAGGACTGAACGACTTCACTTTCACTTTTCACTTTCATGCTTTGGAGAAGGAAATGGCAACCCACGCCAGTGTTCTTGCCTGGAGAATCCCAGGGACGGGGGCACCTGGTGGGCTACCGTCTATGGGGTCGCACAGAGTCGGACACGACTGAAGTGACTTAGCATAGCATAGTGTAGCATAGAGAAAAAGTGGGTCCTACTGCAATACTTTTAATTTGGCTGTGGATCATAATAAGACTTGGTTATCCTAATGACTGAAAAGTATATCAGCTATTTTTAGAATTAAAGTAACCTGGAGGTTTTACAACCCTCACCAAACTAGTGGATAAATTTCCATGGCAACCAATTATTAGGCAGAGATTGATTCCAGAGACAGGCAGTCTACAGAGCACTGATTTTTCAGTCCTGACTACACATTAGAATCATTGGGATGAATTTTAAAAAATCTTGAGACCCAGGGTCTACCCCTTGAGGCTCTAACTTAATTGGTTTGGAATACAGTCATAGCATCAAGATTTTATAGGTTACTCAAGTGTTCTAATGTGACACTTCACTGAGAACTGCTGTTATAGAATGTGATTTTTAAATACTGTATACAGTTACAAAGACTATACACTACCTGGGAGAATTTCAAGGGGTTTTAGCTAATTCTGCTCCCCATTCTTTCCCTCCCTTCCTCGCTCCTGTCCTTCCTTTCCTCTTTCCAGCCTTCCCTTCCTCCCTCTTGCTCTCTCTCCCAACTTCCTTCCCTTTTAGCCACAAATATTTACTGAGCGTTCATTTTGATACATTGCTCAAGCCCACCCTTACAACCATCGTTGTAATTTAAGCCTCATCTTCTTGGGTCTGGGCCTGGAATATTTGCTAGCTTTCCATCTGGCCTTCCTTACACCCCTTACTGTCTCTACAGCCCAGTCTCACACAGTTCTCAACGTATTTCCTCAAAAACGCTTCACTGCTTATAAGTAATAACAGAGTATTTGCTTTCCCCTGTCTCCCTTATTTCACTAAGCAAAATACTCTCTAGGTCCACCTGCTTTGCTGCAAATGGCATTATCTCATTCCTTTTTATGACTGTTCAGTTCCGTTTAGTCGCTCAGTCGTGTCTGACTCTCTGCGACCCCATGGACTGCAGCACACCAGGCCTCCCTGTCCACCATCAACTTCCAGAGTTTACCCAAACTCACGTCCATTGGGTCGGTGATGCCATCCAACCATCTCATCCTCTGTTGTCTCCTTCTCCTCCCACCTTCAGTCTTTCCCAGCATCAGGGTCTTTTCCAATGAGTTGGTTCTTTGCAATATTAAATTGCATGTGTATATGTATACAATGGAATATTAGAAATATTATATATATACACGTCCCAGGTGGCTCAGTGGTCAAGAATTCACAAGCAATGCAGGAGACACAGCTTAGATCCCAGGATCAAGAAGATCCCCTGGAGAAGGAAATGGCAACCCACTCAATTATTCCTACCTGGGAAATCCCATGGACAGAGGAGCCTGGTGGACTATGTCCATGGAGTCACACAAGAATCAGACACAACTTAGTGACTAAACAACAACATATATATATATATATATCACATCTTCTTTTGTTCATTCATCTGTTGATAGACACTTGGGTCGCTTCCACATCTTGGCTTTAAACACCGGGGTGTATATCTCTTTTTGAATTAATGTTTTTGTTTTCTTCAGATATAAACCTTATAATATATGCAGGAGTGGAATTGCCTGATCATATGATAGTTCTATTTTTAGTTTTTTGAGGAACCTATTTTACACAGTGGCTAACAAAACAGACTCAGATGTATAGACAACAAACTAATGATTACCAGTGTAGGGAGGGACAGGGGGAGAGGTAAAATAAAGATGTGGGATTAAGAGATGCAAACTACTTTGTACAAAATAAAAAAGCAACAAGGATCTATTGTGCATGAGAGAAATACAGCCATTCTTTTGTAATAAATTTATTCACAAAGTACAATCTAGAAAAATATTGAGTTATCATGTTATATACACGAAAGTGAAAGTGTTATTCATTCATTCGTGTCCAACTCTTTGTAACCCAATGGACTGTAGCCTACCAGGCTTTTCTGTCCATGAGATTCTCCAGGCAAGAGTGGATTACCATTTCCTTCTCCAGGGTATATCTTTCCAAATCAGGGATCAAACCTGGGTCTCCTGCAATGCAGGCAGATTCTTTACCATCTGAGCCACCAGAGAAACCATATATACCTGAAATTAACATAATATGGTAAATCAAGTCTACTTCAAAAGAATGCTTCACTGCTTAAAGCTTCCAAGTAAATCTCATAGAGGTTAAACATGAGACTTTATAGTATGGTGTAAATAGGTCTTAATCATGTTCCTATCTCTTGCTAAACCCTCAAATAAGCAAGTGATACTGAGCTTGGAGCCCAGCAGGAAGACCAAGAAATCTTAACATCTGTGAAAGTACATACACCATTCTGCCCATCATTTTATGAAATGTAGGATTTAGCTTTGAAAGCAGTGGTATTAGGAAATCAGTCAATGATTAAAAAATGCTTCTGACTGCCCCGAAACTCAGTCATTTGAGGCAAATAAGTAACAGTCATCAATCATCTCTCGGCAGGAGCTGTTTTTCTGAAGGAGTGAGGGGACGGTTGGAACACTTGATCTTTTCTTTCATTAAAAGGTAAGGGTGATATTGCACGTGACAATGCTTAGGGATCTGATTTTTGGTCATTTTTTAATTTTAATTTCTCCATACCCTTTGTTAGAACATACTATAATTGGCTTCCCACAAAGCACTGAAAAACTTGTAGAGCTGTGTTGTATTCCTGTATTTTAAAAGGGAAAATGTCAAAAGAAAATGAAATCTCTTTTTGGACAACAGCATTGGTCACTGCAAACTATGCTATTTGAGCTGAATCTTGGCCAGGCTTCAGAGAGAAGCCTGTGACGTGCTCAGTCATGGGGAGAGGTGCCATGTTTGACTTGGTGGGCACAGGTTAAAGGACACCAGTCTGTATCCAGAGGGATTTGAAAACTTGTGTTTGGTCTGGACAAGCTTTGACATCCAAGGGTGTCTGATCTAAGGTATAGGCCGTTTTTTTTTAAATAGCATTGCTTTAAGGGCAGCACCTAATCTTCAGCTGCCAGTTTGAAGTTGAGGACTGGAGACTTAAACTCCAGGGAGGTAGGTTAAGTTTAAATGAAGGACTATGGTCCTGAAGAAAGGAATTAGAGAAAATTCAGATCAAGAAAGTTCAGTCATACGTCTGGTGTGAACAGCAAGGCAGGCACTGGAAAAATGCTTAGAGGATGGATTCCCTCATCCAAGAACTGTGTATCAATCATGAGATAGAAAACTAACTCGGAATCCTATTTGCTTGGGAGCCCTGAAACTACTAACACACTCCACTGAGTGATTTGTAGTGTTGAGGGGGTGAATTTTCTTTATGTCCAATGTCCTTGTCTATAAAACAAGATTGGTGATGAGGGTACCTATCTCCCAGGCCTGGATGCTGGGAAAACATGTCCAGAGATAGCCACTGCTCCTTTCAGTGTCTAGCTGGCCACACCGAATGACTTGATCAAAACTTCTTCCATCTGGAGATATACATTTTGTTTGTAAAATATTACTTGGAAATAGTACAACGGCATGACATACAGTATACAAAAACAGTATGCATATACATTAACCATTCATAACATCAGTTTTCTTTCTTTCCACACATTTTGCTTTCTGAAATGCCAAATCTGGCATCAGTCCTCTGGGTTATGCTTGGCATGATTATATGATTTTTTTAATTCCAGGAAATTGCTTCTTATTTATGTCCTATGAGTGTCAGGTGTGGATCTTATTTTTGGTTTGCTTTAGGCTGATTTTGGACCTTTTGACTCTTATTAGCAATTTCCATTCTGAAAAGAAATGCAGTCACGTGAGAATAGCTTTGCCACCAATGAGCTATAATACGGCATATGAAAGTAATATCCTAAGTGTGTGTGAAAGTGTTTGTGATAACTAGCTACATGGCTTACGTGAACAAATGTGCAAAAATAGTCCTATGAGCTCCTGCGTGCTCTGACCCTTAGAAACTAGGTAGTATTGTAAAACCACCCTTGCGGGTGAAGAGTTTTCTCCTACCATTAACCAAGGCTGGATCTGCATTGCTCCTAGAAAAACACAGGAAAGCCTACAGGTGTCTAGACAATCTGTTGGGATGCAACTAGGCTGCAGGCTCTAGCGTCTTCAGAGGTGGTGGAGAGAATGAAATGAGAAAGAGTCTATGAGCACATTACAGTGTGAGTGGAATATACGTGTAAATTTTGGAGTTGAGGATGGGGAGAAAGTTAAGATTCCCTAGGACGGGCATGTAAAAATCTCCAGGTGAGTATGTATACTCAGGAGCCAAAACCGTGTAATAGACTATTGCATTGATTTATTTTATGGCACGGTTTCAGGTATACTTACAAAACACCAAAGGGAGGAATAACATTCTTTAGGTTCAAACAGAGCATTAGATGGGACACACTGGAGAAAACACTCCTCCAGCGTCTGTCTACAACCCTCTCCACTAGGCCACAGGCATGAGGCTGAGGGAATGGACAAGAAGCTGAGCTCAGAGACAGTACAAATTATCTGCTTCATTTCGGCTTGCTAATAGGACTCTGGTTCTCATACCTGAGTCTGTATCAGAATCTTGCGGAGGGTCTGACAAAACGCAAGTGTGGATCTCTATGCCAGAAGTCATAATTAAATCTGGAGTGGGGCCTGAGGATTTGATTTCTAACAGGCCCCCAGGAGAGGCTGATGCTGAACCATTGATCTGGGATACATATTTTTTAAAACTCTTTCCCCTACCATGTCTCATTCCTAAAGGCTACATAGGGGTAGATGTAAATCTTTCTGTTAATTGGCTAATAAGGCAAACTCCCAGCAGACTTGTAACTCCAGTCTTTCACATATGCAGACATCTGAATTCTAGCTGAAATCCCGAGGTTATTATAGACATAAAAACTGAGGCTTTGGAGACACGAAGTGAACCATCCAAATTCACGCTGGGTGGAGAGGCAGGATTTAAGCCCACATCTCTCGACACCAGATCCAGGACTGTTGCTAAAATACTGCTTATGGTTGGGAGTTCTAGGCTGAGTGTCTCTTTATGACCAAAATTATCATGAAAACAGGAATTTACACTTTAGAGAGATTCTCCTGTAGTGTACACAGTAGGAAGTGAAATTAAGAAAAACTCATGGCCTTTACTGTCAGTAAGAACACTGACAGCTCTATTTCAGAGTCACTCAATCCAAGCGGGAACAGAATTCTCTCTCTTATCTTTATTTCACCTGGGCCATCTGCCTGCATTCTGCTTTACCGGGGACTNCAGGCAAGAGTACTGGAGGGGGTTGCTGCAACCTTGCAAAGTACACCTTGGTATTTTTACATCACTAGTGGAAAAATTAGGTTTTCGGTAAGACAAAGCCCACAACCTCACAGGCTTTGCCCCCATCTCAGGGAACCCCCCCTGGTGGAAAAGCAGTGTTTAGAATAGTTGGGAGCTACATACCATGGGAGCAAATTATGTGGGTTTCAGTCCTTATTTTGCAATTTAAAAGCAATATGCTTGAGTGTTTTTGGTTTATTTGTGCCTCAGTTCCCTTTGTTGTAAGATGGGATGGTAATATTTCACAGGGCTAGCAAAGATTAAATTAGCTAAAGCTTGTAAAAGGCCCAGTACATATAAGCCCAAGTTTTTTTTATCAGCTATTAGTGAGCATGGACACAACTGAGCAATTAATACTTTCACACTTTTATTCTTATAGTAGTTTGGTCCCCCAACATCTGAGTTCTCATGAAGTCAGTCAGAAATGCTTTACAGAGCATTTTCTTTTTGGCCAGGCACTGTCCTGGGAACCAGAGGTCGATCTTCTTAGACGTGATGTGATCCTTATGAGGTGATCTCCTTTTTGTTAATTCAGAGTTTTATAAGGGGTCAGACTATATTACCACAAGTTAATTTCTCACGCAGAGGCATGATTGTGGAGAAGCGAGGAAAAAGGAGGAGAGATTAAACAGATTTGGAGGGAGGATGGTAAATCTCAACAGAAATGATACTAATATTTTTTAAAGTTGGAACTTAAAATATTTATTCAATGCAGCCTAAAGATGGATAATGGATATTACAGAAAGACCAAGCACATCAATGAAGCCACAAAGGCACGCAAGTACATGGCATGTTTAGATAATTTACAAAAGGAGAAAAGCAATGAACAGAAAAAAAAAAAATAGAGGTGAGGGTAGAAATGTTAGTTGAGGCACATTGCCAGCCACGCTAAGGAATTAATCCTAAGAGCCAGGGGAAAACACTGAATTGTTGGAGGCAGAGGAAAACCACCTTCAGACTTTCATTTTCCTTCTTAATCGTTCTTGCTCTTTCACTTTCTACCACACCTCTTCCCCTCTTTCCATCACAAATAAGAATTTAAGGCACCAATTCATTGCATGGGAAGATCATTTCAAGGTGGGAGACATGACTAGGGTAGCGAATTATATGGGGATAAGTGGTATTTGAAGTGAGTTTAGAAAATTGATGGTAGAATTAGCAGAATTTTTTAAATTAATTAAATAAAGAGTGGGAAAGAAAATGAAAAAAATAACTCTAAGGTTTTCATGTTGTTACTGATGGGTAGGTAGATGGGAGTGTCAGTCATGGAAACAAGAAGCACAGGAGATAAGTGAGTTCTAGATGGGAAGATGCTCTCTAGGGTGTGTTACATTTGATGTACATTCAGAGGATTGAATAAGCCTTGGGAAATATGTTGTAAAGCGTTTCACTTTAGACAAACTGGAATGGCTAGGTCAGTGTTTTTGCATATTTGCAAGTCCCCAAACAGATGCAGTAATGAATGAATGAGTTAATACTTAAATGGATGAAATTATGCGTGTGTGTGATTGTTGTTTGAAAGAATATGAGAATGAACAAATATTTGAAAAAATTCATGGGCATACCATTGCTATTCCTAGCAAAAGTCCTAAAACAGATTTGAGAGCTGGTTTGTATCTTCGCAAAAAAAAAAAAAA
>SJYA01003219.1:411759-449188 GCA_006410615.1 Neotragus moschatus
TAGGTTTTCGGTAAGACAAAGCCCACAACCTCACAGGCTTTGCCCCCATCTCAGGGAACCCCCCCTGGTGGAAAAGCAGTGTTTAGAATAGTTGGGAGCTACATACCATGGGAGCAAATTATGTGGGTTTCAGTCCTTATTTTGCAATTTAAAAGCAATATGCTTGAGTGTTTTTGGTTTATTTGTGCCTCAGTTCCCTTTGTTGTAAGATGGGATGGTAATATTTCACAGGGCTAACAAAGATTAAATTAGCTAAAGCTTGTAAAAGGCCCAGTACATATAAGCCCAAGTTTTTTTTATCAGCTATTAGTGAGCATGGACACAACTGAGCAATTAATACTTTCACACTTTTATTCTTATAGTAGTTTGGTCCCCCAACATCTGAGTTCTCATGAAGTCAGTCAGAAATGCTTTACAGAGCATTTTCTTTTTGTCCAGGCACTGTCCTGGGAACCAGAGGTCGATCTTCTTAGACGTGATGTGATCCTTATGAGGTGATCTCCTTTTTGTTAATTCAGAGTTTTATAAGGGGTCAGACTATATTACCACAAGTTAATTTCTCACGCAGAGGCATGATTGTGGAGAAGCGAGGAAAAAGGAGGAGAGATTAAACAGATTTGGAGGGAGGATGGTAAATCTCAACAGAAATGATACTAATATTTTTTAAAGTTGGAACTTAAAATATTTATTCAATGCAGCCTAAAGATGGATAATGGATATTACAGAAAGACCAAGCACATCAATGAAGCCACAAAGGCACGCAAGTACATGGCATGTTTAGATAATTTACAAAAGGAGAAAAGCAATGAACAGAAAAAAAAAAAAAAAAATAGAGGTGAGGGTAGAAATGTTAGTTGAGGCACATTGCCAGCCATGCTAAGGAATTAATCCTAAGAGCCAGGGGAAAACACTGAATTGTTGGAGGCAGAGGAAAACCACCTTCAGACTTTCATTTTCCTTCTTAATCGTTCTTGCTCTTTCACTTTCTACCACACCTCTTCCCCTCTTTCCATCACAAATAAGAATTTAAGGCACCAATTCATTGCATGGGAAGATCATTTCAAGGTGGGAGACATGACTAGGGTAGCGAATTATATGGGGATAAGTGGTATTTGAAGTGAGTTTAGAAAATTGATGGTAGAATTAGCAGAATTTTTTAAATTAATTAAATAAAGAGTGGGAAAGAAAATGAAAAAAATAACTCTAAGGTTTTCATGTTGTTACTGATGGGTAGGTAGATGGGAGTGTCAGTCATGGAAACAAGAAGCACAGGAGATAAGTGAGTTCTAGATGGGAAGATGCTCTCTAGGGTGTGTTACATTTGATGTACATTCAGAGGATTGAATAAGCCTTGGGAAATATGTTGTAAAGCGTTTCACTTTAGACAAACTGGAATGGCTAGGTCAGTGTTTTTGCATATTTGCAAGTCCCCAAACAGATGCAGTAATGAATGAATGAGTTAATACTTAAATGGATGAAATTATGCGTGTGTGTGATTGTTGTTTGAAAGAATATGAGAATGAACAAATATTTGAAAAAATTCATGGGCATACCATTGCTATTCCTAGCAAAAGTCCTAAAACAGATTTGAGAGCTGGTTTGTATCTTCGCAAAAAAAAAAAAAAACACCCATATATNAAATTATGCGTGTGTGTGATTGTTGTTTGAAAGAATATGAGAATGAACAAATATTTGAAAAAATTCATGGGCATACCATTGCTATTCCTAGCAAAAGTCCTAAAACAGATTTGAGAGCTGGTTTGTATCTTCGCAAAAAAAAAAAAAAAAGCCCATATATTAATATAACTGCCTCAGCCTAACCAGATATGAAAAAAAAAAAAAGCCTTAAACCTATTTATTTGTTTGACTTACTTGACCTTTATGGAACACATCTTCACATACTAATCACAGCAATTCTGCAGCATGTCAGTCAGAATAAACTTGGACAGAGGACTCCAAAAACATCCAGCACAGCTTCCATCTCCATCACTCAAAATCGATGAGGAAAATATAAAAACTGAACCAGGCATATTCAAGGGTAGCCTCTGTAGCTCTCTGATGCCTTCTCCTGTGAAGCAGTCTCTCTGCTGTTTTCCCTTCTTATAAACCAATAGACATCTACATGGATTTAAACATCCCCACCCCTGGGTCAGAGCACTAATGTTTTTGCCCTGCTCTGACATTTCCATGAGCCAGTTCAGTCAAGTTCTCTATGGTCCGTGGAGTTCTTATCTTTAAGAAAAGACAGGTTAAGTAGCTATGTTGTAATCAATCCAGGGTTTTGATAAAATCTTAAAGGAATATTTTCTCATTGATTTTTTTTTTTTTTTTTATTTACTCATTCAGTAAGTTTTTATTGAGGACCATTGGTATTGGCCATGGGCTTCTCGAATGATGCGAGTGGTAAAGAATTCACCTGCCAATGCAGGAGACACAAGAGATGCAGGTTCAATCCCTGGGTCAGGAAGTTCCCTGGAGGAGGAAATGCAACCCACTCCAGTATTCTTGCCTGTGGACGGAGGACCATGGTGGGGTACAGTCCATGAGGTCACCAAGAGTCGGACGTGATTGAGCAGAGAACAGCACAGCACTGGATATTGGGGCTACGGAGACAGACAAAATCAAGTGTAGTGCTTGTCCCCACGTGGCTTAGAGTTTCATTCTGAGTCCAAGATATTTGGGAGTAGTTACAACATCTCAAGGAGGTCAAACCGGTCCATCCTAAAGGAAATCAGTCCTGAAAATACATTGGAAGGACTGATGCTGAAGCTGAAACTCCAATACTTTGGCCACCTGATGCAAAGAACTGACTCAATGGAAAAGACCCTGGTGCTGGGGAAGACTGAAGGAGGGAAGAGAAGAGGATGACAGAGGATGAGGTGATTGCATGGCATTGCTGACTTAATGGACATGAGTTTGAGTAAGCTCCAGGAGTTGGTGATGGACAGGGAAGCCTGGCGTGCTGCAGTCCATGGGGTCACAAAAGTCAGACATGACTGAGCAACTGAACTGAACTGAACTGAACAACAGCTCAGGGAGTACCATCCACCTGTCCACGGCATTCTCATTGACAGCTCATTGACTTGATTGCTTTGAGGCCAAAATTTAAGCAACTCAGCAAATTCTACTCAGTCAGTTAATCTCATGGTGTCTATAGTTGAAACATTTGAGTTGCCTGCATGCACATTGTAACAAGGTAGCAAAGGGACCATGGTGCACACTGTATTTAAAGCCCTTGGACTATTGTGTAATTGCTAAGGCTGTGAAATATGCCTGGTGTACAAGGGCAGTTGGGCTCCCATGTCAGGATAACCTGGGTTGAAACCTGGCCCTCTACTTCCTAGTTATCTGGCTATGAAAAATTCACTTACCCTTAGCAAAAAACCCAAAACTAACTTTTATGTACCCTTTGGTGGAAACGTCACACACGAGACTTTTTTACTTGCTTCTCCCCAAAACTGGGAGAAAGCAGAGTATTTCTCAGGGCAGGTAAGGAAACTGAGATTTTGAGAGGTAAATACAGAAGACTCAGGGCTTACAGCTGGAGGAGGAAGGATGCAAACATAGGATTTTGACCTCAAGTTCAGCTTCCGCCCTTACCGTCATCACTCCAGCTATGGGAGCTTTGGAAACTCGTCTCCTTTGCCGCCGCCCTTGCCCTTGCCGTGCCTGGTACAGTGTCAAGCAGCGGGTGGTGTCAGTCTTCCCAACACTGATGAGGAAGAAGCTCCTCCCTGGGGAGGGTCCATCTGACCTCTCTCTCTCTCCAGGTAGACCGGTTCCCCTATCACAGGTGTACTTCTGTAATACCAATTAACCTCTCCCTTCTCTGAATTCCAAAACTGCCCAAGCCTATCCTTGTTGTCAGCAGATATCTTAAAACCTTCATTTTGGACATGCTTTCCAATAACAGCAGCAATTACTCTTAATCATTATTTATACTAATTTGATGCTTCAGTGAGATTATCTATTATGCGTGTCCTTCCTAATTTTTTCATTTTTTTTTTTAAACTGTAAGTGAGAATCAATGTAAGGGATTGATGTCAAACTTTAGGTAGTTATTAACATGACTAGGGTTATCTAACCTTATTAGGTTGATTGTAGTTTCTCTTTTGTATCTTCCAGCAAACCCTCAAATTGATTTTAAAATGCTGCTATTGACCTAAAGATTCTTAACAACAGGAGGTTTAAATGCTTTCCATTGTTATGCTTCCTGCCTATAATACCAATTACTGTTCAAAGTCTGCAGTAGGGAACTGCATTGCGCTGTAGATTTCCATTCAGAGTCAGGGCTTGGTGTCTTTTAAAAGACAAACATTGGGAAGAGGAGCCACCATCATTCAGTCCCATCTCTCACACCCAGAAGAAATCCCCTTGCCCACAACTTCTGCTAGACAGACAGCCCGTCTCAGCTTGAATGATATGCTGAGAGCTGGAGAGGAGTTGAGCTAAGGGCTCAAAGGACAGTTTAAGACCGTTTCTGCCGCTAACTCATTTTGTGGCTTGCATTACAGTGTATGATCTATTGNATCATTCAGTCCCATCTCTCACACCCAGAAGAAATCCCCTTGCCCACAACTTCTGCTAGACAGACAGCCCGTCTCAGCTTGAATGATATGCTGAGAGCTGGAGAGGAGTTGAGCTAAGGGCTCAAAGGACAGTTTAAGACCGTTTCTGCCGCTAACTCATTTTGTGGCTTGCATTACAGTGTATGATCTATTGAAGGCTCAGTCTCTCCATTGGCAAAACCAGAATATTAGACTCTGTCTCAGGAAAAGTAGAAACTATCTGAGTGTGTCAGCGCTTGAAAAGGGTCAAATTAAATACATAATTCACAACTATGTATATGAGTATGTGCTTCTGTTTATGAGCATGGGATATGAATGTACACCTCAAAGACCCTACGCGTATATCCCAGCTTTGCAGAAATTTTTTTCTCAGGACCTGTTAAGTCTAATAAATATCTTCATCCTTTCAAGTCATGCCTGGCTTGCAACTGGTCCAAATACAGGAACTGGCTCTTCTTCCTTCTTTCCTTCTTTCTTTTTCTTCTTCTTCCTCTCCTTTTATACGAGAAGAGTGCACTTACAGTAGCCAGAACTCTGGCTGAAAAAAGAAGGAATCCAACTAAATCCATCTTGAACAAAGAAAATAATTATTCACAGAGTGCAGACTCTCCTGGAGGAACCACACTGTAGGAACTGAGACAGGGGTCCAGACAGCATCACCATTTTCCCACTTTGTGTTTTCTCCCCCTGGTAATTAATTCAAGTATTTTCTTATGCTGCAGATTTGCATTCTTTGCATGTTAGAAAATGTGTGCTCCTAAGTTTGTACCTTCCAGGCTCAATCATCAGGGACATTCTACATCCATTTAGAATATCACTTAAAGGTACAAGTTGTCCCAAAGTTGATCTGGTAAACAGTAAGCCACTGTATTGATTGATGGCTGTTCCTGAGGTCATGCAGAGGGTGATAATGGGCACAGTCTTCTGAAGAAAGATCATAGGTCAAAAAACCTTATAGAGGGACACTATATAACTAAGTGGTTATAAAATTCTTATACTGTGTTTCAATTTACTGTCCTTTAAAAACTCTCCACCAGCCAGCTTTTGTTTGGTTTTCCAATTATGTTCTGTACAAGATAAGTCTAACCCCACTTCAACATGAGGAGCCACATAAAATCTGTTTCTTTTCAGACTTTGATGTTTTTCGAGTGCAAATATGACATGCACTGTAATTGTGCTACAGATTGAAGTGATTAGGTGGTGCAATTCCATGGTAGCTTTTGAAAAAGTGATTCTGGCATCAGGCCCACTGCCTGCATTTGCTGTCCTCTGCTCAAGTGCCCTCACTGGAGAGCATGCAGAACCCCGAGTTGATCAGTTGCTCAGGCCCATCTGTCTGCCTGCCCACTTTCAAAACCCTGCTGTCACCTTGGGCGATTCTCTTCCACCATCCTTCATACTACTTGGTGAGGTCATGATAAAGGTCAGCAGTTATGGCCCACGGAGAGCTGTGTGACTGCCTGCAAGTTTAGAAACCTCTCGGTGGCTAGTGCTCTCATCTGCAGAATGAAGGCTGAAGAGGAGGAGAGACATATACTTAACTTGCCCCATTTTTCCNTCCACCATCCTTCATACTACTTGGTGAGGTCATGATAAAGGTCAGCAGTTATGGCCCACGGAGAGCTGTGTGACTGCCTGCAAGTTTAGAAACCTCTCGGTGGCTAGTGCTCTCATCTGCAGAATGAAGGCTGAAGAGGAGGAGAGACATATACTTAACTTGCCCCATTTTTCCCAGGCACCTTAGTGCTTCCCTCACTCATCCTGCAAAATAGATATGATGTGTTGTAAACTTATTGCACATTAGAAATGAAGGAAACACGAGCTACAGAATGAAAAGAGTTCTGGGCTTCAATCAGAAGGTCTGGATTCTGATTTCAGTTCTGCAGCTTATCCCTGAAAGTTAGAACGATTCATTTACCTCTCAAATTTCAGTGTGATTCCTGTAAAGTGAGTACAAGCATACCTTCCTTGCAAGGCTTGAGAGATAAAAGCTAAAATGTTAAGCACCTGACTTGTCTGTCATATGGTAGGTGGTTAGCAATTATCTGCAGTGTTTCTGTGTGTGTTTATTCATTAATTCAAGAGTCTACCAGTTATTAAGGAAATAGATCAGGTTTCTACTTACCCTGGCACAGCCCTGAAGAGTTGCCTAAGCAAGAAGGATTCAACAGCAAACACATCCCATAATTCCTAACATGTAACTTTGTAACTTCTCTTCTGCAGCTCTCATTTGAAATGACTATTGTTTTCTTCTGCCCCTAAAGGCCTGATGTGTATGGTTCACAGTAACACAGTCTATCCCTCTACCTCAGTCCAGTCATTATGGAATATGACTGCCACACACGGGGAATTCCTCGTACTTCTTTCTATGGGGAGTAGCTTGTATACGGAAACCTCATTTCTAAGGAACCAAAAGTGAACTTATGACATATCTTACAGTTGTTCTACATACCATACCACACCAAAAATATGTCCCAAATTTGTTTAAAAAAATATTTATACCTGTTCTCTTGATGCAATAAATCAAGTCAGTCAGTCAGTTCAGTTGCTCAGTCATGTCCGACTCTTTGTGACCCCATGGACTGCAGCACACCAGGCCTCCCTGTCCATCACTAACTCCCAGAGCTTGCTCAAATTCATGCCCATTGACTTGGTGATGCCATCCAACCATCTCACCCTCTGTCATCCCCTTCTCCTCCCACCTTCAATCCTTCCCAGCATCAGGGTCTATTCCAATGTGTCAGTTCTTCGCACCAGGTGGCCAAAGTATTGGAGTTTCAGCTTCAGCATCAAGTCCTTCCAATGAATATTCAGGACTGATTTCCTTTAGGATGGACTGGTTGGATCTCCTTGCAGTCTAAGGAACTCTCAAGAGTCTTCTCCAACACCACAGTTCAAAAGCATCAGCTCTTTGTCGCTCAGCTTCGTTTATAGTCCAACTCTCACATCCATACATGACTGAAAAACCATAGCTTTGACTAGATGGACCCCTGTTGGCCAAGTAATGTCTCTGCTTTTTAATATGCTGTCTAGGTTGGTCGTAGCTCTTCTTTCAAGGAGCAAGTGTCTTTTACTTTCATGGCTGCAGTCACCATCTGCAGTGATTTTGGAGCCCCCCAAAATAAAGTCTGTCACTATTTCCATTGTTTCCCATCTCTTTGCCATGAAGTGATTGCCATGCAATGACTAACAGATAATTATTTTTCTCAGTTTATATAAGCTCATATAACATTTATTATTAAGTTGATAATTAATTTTCAAATGCTGAAGTAAGCAGGGGAAATAATTAACATCTCAAATTATTCAATTGAATAATATTAATTGGGCAGGCAATAATCATCACATGCCCCATGAGCCCTTCCCTGGTACTCTACACACATTTTATCTTTCATCAGCAAAGGAAGATCTATGGTACAGAAGTTGGTTCTACTGTCAAGGACAGGTGAGAATGGTTAAATTAAGAATGTTCAGAGAGATTAAAGGTTAGAAAGTAAGTGGCAGAACCACTTTTTCTGATCTGTCTGGATCCAGAACCCTTTACCACCATATTACAAAAAACCTCCTTCTATTGCAATAATCCTGCCATAAGTTATGGTAGGTCTTGAGGCTATACCAGCTAAAAAACAAAATTATTATTTGAAAGAGCTTCAGATTTAGACCTGCACCATCCAATATTGTAGCATATTCAGCAACCATATGTTGCTAATGCAAATTGAGATATGCTGTAAGTATACAAGGCACACTAGATTTCAAAACTTGATTCAAAAATGCAACATATTGATAATTATATATTGATTGCATGTTGAAATTATATTGGTTATGTAAAAATATATTACTAAAATTAGGTTTTTTTTTTCCTTTAATGTGGCTATTAGAAAACTTTAAATTGTATAGGCGACTTGCACTATTATGTTTATGTTTGACAGGGCCAGCCCAGGAGGCAAAGTAAAAAGACAATTTTAATGCAGTTGGATTAAAGATTCCAAAGACATGGGCACATAGAAAAGACTTTAGAATCCTGGAAGCTTCCTTTCAGGAGAGAGGTGTGAGCGACAAACGAGTAGTTATTACAGAGACAAAAAGAAGCAAAAGGTATTTCAGGAGAAGAAAATGAAACAGCCCAGCCCATTTAGGGAACATCAAGACATTCAGTAAAGTGCAAAGAGTAGGAATAGAGAAGTGGCAAGTGCCTTCGGGATTATACAAGCGCAATTTTCATTATGAAGACTTGGGGCTGCTCAGGACCGGGGATATGGAATATAACAGGTTGCACTTCTCTCTGCATAAAGGCACTGTGATCCTTTGAGCGAAAACTGGCTCTTTGGTCACAGCTAACCCTGACCTCAGAAAAGTACATGATACGCAGCTCCTAATAGTGTGACTGACTGGGACATTTGACTTACATCAAACACGTTTTCTGCCTTTTGTCAAAGACATTTCTTGGGTCTAGTTGTCTTAAAACTATATACAAGTGACCCAAGCAAAAATACCTTCTTAAATCAAGCTCCTGAAACCTGTTGAAATTGACATGTGCATAAATGCTTGGGGAACTCTTGTATCACTGAATGGTTTCCTCTTGTCTTCCATTTAAGTGCTCTGAGTCCAAATTACTCGTGGTCCGGGCACACTCATTTTATTCCAAAAAAGAGGCATGCCAATACTCTTCTTAACCTGGGGTAGGATAGGATGGGATAAGCCAGTTATTTTTCTCAAGAAATCAGGAAGTTTTCTGCTCCTGGAGTGTCCTTCAGGAGGGTGGGGCTAATCGGAGACCAAATAAAAAAAAAAGCAAAAATCTTTATGGATAGGAGCCTCACTAGAAGGAGAAAGGACAAAAGCTCAGAGAAGACAGTAAGGGCAAAAGCACACTGGAGAGCTAGGACCTTACTCAAGCTTCCACGTCTCTGTGATTAACAAAACACCCGGGATATCCCCAGTGACCCACTGGTGATGTCTCGGCAGCGCACATGTTTGCATGAGTGCCAAAAAAATAAAAATTTAATGAATCAAACAGTCAGTCATATGATGTATTAAAATCTAATTCTATCATGGAACTTGCTAAGTGTACTTGGACAAGTAACTTATTTTTTTGGAAGGGGGCATTTTTATTTCTTCAGACTATATATGGACTTAGAATTTCCTTTTAAGAAAACATTATGTGGTTCCACACATTCAAGAAGATAAACTTCTGAGAATCTCGCTCCTTACAGCAGCTCAACTAGAAAAAAAAAAAAGCACTAAAGAATAGCAGTAGCAGCAATACACTTATATGTCAATTTTTTAATCTATTTAACAATACAAGTATGCCAAGGATTTTTCTCCCTTTATTTTATTCAAAAGCTCATCCTTTCATGAGCAAATAAATAATGCATCCACTTTGTTTTCAGTCTGTAAGAGCATAGTATATGTCCTTGAAGATATTTAGATACTTAANATTAAGTTGATAATTAATTTTCAAATGCTGAAGTAAGCAGGGGAAATAATTAACATCTCAAATTATTCAATTGAATAATATTAATTGGGCAGGCAATAATCATCACATGCCCCATGAGCCCTTCCCTGGTACTCTACACACATTTTATCTTTCATCAGCAAAGGAAGATCTATGGTACAGAAGTTGGTTCTACTGTCAAGGACAGGTGAGAATGGTTAAATTAAGAATGTTCAGAGAGATTAAAGGTTAGAAAGTAAGTGGCAGAACCACTTTTTCTGATCTGTCTGGATCCAGAACCCTTTACCACCATATTACAAAAAACCTCCTTCTATTGCAATAATCCTGCCATAAGTTATGGTAGGTCTTGAGGCTATACCAGCTAAAAAACAAAATTATTATTTGAAAGAGCTTCAGATTTAGACCTGCACCATCCAATATTGTAGCATATTCAGCAACCATATGTTGCTAATGCAAATTGAGATATGCTGTAAGTATACAAGGCACACTAGATTTCAAAACTTGATTCAAAAATGCAACATATTGATAATTATATATTGATTGCATGTTGAAATTATATTGGTTATGTAAAAATATATTACTAAAATTAGGTTTTTTTTTTCCTTTAATGTGGCTATTAGAAAACTTTAAATTGTATAGGCGACTTGCACTATTATGTTTATGTTTGACAGGGCCAGCCCAGGAGGCAAAGTAAAAAGACAATTTTAATGCAGTTGGATTAAAGATTCCAAAGACATGGGCACATAGAAAAGACTTTAGAATCCTGGAAGCTTCCTTTCAGGAGAGAGGTGTGAGCGACAAACGAGTAGTTATTACAGAGACAAAAAGAAGCAAAAGGTATTTCAGGAGAAGAAAATGAAACAGCCCAGCCCATTTAGGGAACATCAAGACATTCAGTAAAGTGCAAAGAGTAGGAATAGAGAAGTGGCAAGTGCCTTCGGGATTATACAAGCGCAATTTTCATTATGAAGACTTGGGGCTGCTCAGGACCGGGGATATGGAATATAACAGGTTGCACTTCTCTCTGCATAAAGGCACTGTGATCCTTTGAGCGAAAACTGGCTCTTTGGTCACAGCTAACCCTGACCTCAGAAAAGTACATGATACGCAGCTCCTAATAGTGTGACTGACTGGGACATTTGACTTACATCAAACACGTCTTCTGCCTTTTGTCAAAGACATTTCTTGGGTCTAGTTGTCTTAAAACTATATACAAGTGACCCAAGCAAAAATACCTTCTTAAATCAAGCTCCTGAAACCTGTTGAAATTGACATGTGCATAAATGCTTGGGGAACTCTTGTATCACTGAATGGTTTCCTCTTGTCTTCCATTTAAGTGCTCTGAGTCCAAATTACTCGTGGTCCGGGCACACTCATTTTATTCCAAAAAAGAGGCATGCCAATACTCTTCTTAACCTGGGGTAGGATAGGATGGGATAAGCCAGTTATTTTTCTCAAGAAATCAGGAAGTTTTCTGCTCCTGGAGTGTCCTTCAGGAGGGTGGGGCTAATCGGAGACCAAATAAAAAAAAAAGCAAAAATCTTTATGGATAGGAGCCTCACTAGAAGGAGAAAGGACAAAAGCTCAGAGAAGACAGTAAGGGCAAAAGCACACTGGAGAGCTAGGACCTTACTCAAGCTTCCACGTCTCTGTGATTAACAAAACACCCGGGATATCCCCAGTGACCCACTGGTGATGTCTCGGCAGCGCTCATGTTTGCATGAGTGCCAAAAAAATAAAAATTTAATGAATCAAACAGTCAGTCATATGATGTATTAAAATCTAATTCTATCATGGAACTTGCTAAGTGTACTTGGACAAGTAACTTATTTTTTTGGAAGGGGGCATTTTTATTTCTTCAGACTATATATGGACTTAGAATTTCCTTTTAAGAAAACATTATGTGGTTCCACACATTCAAGAAGATAAACTTCTGAGAATCTCGCTCCTTACAGCAGCTCAACTAGAAAAAAAAAAAAGCACTAAAGAATAGCAGTAGCAGCAATACACTTATATGTCAATTTTTTAATCTATTTAACAATACAAGTATGCCAAGGATTTTTCTCCCTTTATTTTATTCAAAAGCTCATCCTTTCATGAGCAAATAAATAATGCATCCACTTTGTTTTCAGTCTGTAAGAGCATAGTATAAGTCCTTGAAGATATTTAGATACTTAAAAATAGAGAGAGAAGAGGGTACTATGAAGGCACAAAAAAGATCAAGTTTTTGAATCATATTTAATTTCTAAGACTCTCAAGAATTTTCATGAACTATATAGGCATAGGCCACCTCTTGTTATATGTCTGAAACATAAATACTCAAATGCGTGCTATCTGAGAATATGTGAAATGAAGCAGGTATGCTTGAAATTAAGGAGGGAGATTCCCTATGCTGTATGTGGCTTTCTGAATTAGTGTGTATTTGTAGAGTCCCTAAGTGAGAATATTTTCTTTTCTTTCATTTCTTTCTAAAGTTCCTTGGGATAATTCTAACTAGCAGTTATTCAAGATCAATTTTAGAAGAAATAACTTACTGTAGGATGCAGACTTTTGAAGAATATCGTGTCATTCTTTTCATATTGACTACTTCCAAATTCAGAGCCACAGTTATTTTATACACTACAATTAAGTTGAAGTGGTGACATAGTGGTTTAATACCTTTTATGAAATTGCCATACTTCTGACATATCACATATTTTCATGCTCTGAAAAATGCTAGCACAGTAAATTACTCTGAGAATCACACTGCACCTTTATTTTGCAGAGAGAAAATTTTCATCAATTTTTGTTTTCATTTAGTCAATCCACATTTACTGATCAACCAGGATGTGACTATACGGTTAAATATAAAGAGGGATACCAGAGTTCCTGCCTTTAAGATTGCACAGTTTCACTGGGTGTGCACACACACATGCACACACAGAATGTTAATATATAGTTAGTAGGAAAATTAATAGAAATTTGTACAAAGGTAGAACATTGCATTAGATAAATTGCTCAGAGAAGCAGGGCATCTTGGCAGCATTAGTCAGAGAAGAGATTTATCGGTAGAAGAGACCAGAGAAAGTCTTGGATAAGCCTTTAGATCAGGATGCAGTCTGACACTGAAGGAAGGAAAGGGAGGAAGTAGATGGGGATAGGACGCATCTCAGACAGCATCGTAATTCCCAAAGCATTTAGCCAGAGCCACAGGGAATCCTCAGGCCAAAGATATCTGGTGGAAGATATTTGATTCTCATCAGAACAGGCCTGCTTTTACCCCAGAACTGCTCCATCATTGGCTGGGAACAATCTTGACAAAGCATGACCTTGACAGGAATGCACTGGTAAATCCAAAGAAAGAAAACCCGGGGCCATGAATCAAACATGCTCCCTGGCGCGGNATCTGGTGGAAGATATTTGATTCTCATCAGAACAGGCCTGCTTTTACCCCAGAACTGCTCCATCATTGGCTGGGAACAATCTTGACAAAGCATGACCTTGACAGGAATGCACTGGTAAATCCAAAGAAAGAAAACCCGGGGCCATGAATCAAACATGCTCCCTGGCGCGGGA
This sequence comes from Neotragus moschatus, assembly GCA_006410615.1. Classification (NCBI taxonomy): domain Eukaryota; kingdom Metazoa; phylum Chordata; class Mammalia; order Artiodactyla; family Bovidae; genus Neotragus; species Neotragus moschatus. Next base: position 425,335 of record SJYA01003219.1, read on the forward strand.
AATGTGTGACCCATTTTCATGGTTGCCCCAGATAACTAGGTTGTTCTAGGAGATCAGAAATGCTCTGCCTAGAGTTGTGATACCTGATCTAAGACTTAAGAGCTGGGTCCAGAGACAGTCAGATAAAAGCTGAGAAGGGACAAGTTATTCCAACGAAGAGGGAGCGCTTGAGTTAAATCACAGAGTGCAAGGTGCCACCGAGAGAGGCAGTTATTAGCAGTGTAATATTTGTGGGACATAAAANCAATGCATGAAAGTGAAAAGTGAAAGGGAAAGTCGCTCAGTCGTGTCTGACTCCTTAGCGACCCCATGGGCTGCAGCCCACCAGGCTCCTCCATCCATGGGATTTTCCAGGCAAGAGTATTGGAGTGGGGTACCATTGCCTTCTCCTCTGTTGCAAGCAATCGTTTAAAAGCTTCATTCATTCATTCAAATTTGAATGACTCTATTTCTCTCAATGCAAAGTTCATATTCCTTAATAAGGCTTACATTCCAAGATGATCAAATCTCAGCTTATATGTCTAGTCTCCCTGATCACCACTCTGCAAGCTCCAGAATAATTCCCATTTTGCTTTTTTATTTGGTGCTCACTTCACAGATCTTGTATTTCTTTGTTCCATACCTTCACCTCCATTCTTTGAAGGTTATGCTTAGTATTAAATACGAATCCTGGCGCAGAAGGTGGACTGAATAAATACATTTTTTTAGTGAATAAATTACTTATTAAGTATATGCAACAAATTTATCCTACAAAGGTTGAGGGCAGTGATTACATTTGCAGAAGGAGACTAAGAGAGCTTATAGTGGAACACAATGATGTTTTATCTTGCTAAAATATAAAGANGTTATGCTTAGTATTAAATACGAATCCTGGCGCAGAAGGTGGACTGAATAAATACATGTTTTTAGTGAATAAATTACTTATTAAGTATATGCAACAAATTTATCCTACAAAGCTTGAGGGCAGTGATTACATTTGCAGAAGGAGACTAAGAGAGCTTATAGTGGAACACAAATGATGTTTTATCTTGCTAAAATATAAAGATTAAATGCTTCTCTAGAGGAAAAAAATGGAACCTGGCTGAGGAATTACGTCTTTTCCTCCTATTGTGTCTGTTCCTCCTATCAGGTCGGAAAGGGGACTATGAAATGAAAATGAGAGGGAACAGGAAGGTGGCACCTCTATTCATGTGAGCAAAACAACTTGCCAAACACAGCTCTCACAAGCTGCTCAAGGCAGTCAGCAGATTGTCTTTAAAGCAATAGGCATCCCAAGGGGTTAATTCAAAAAGTGTAAGTTTTTTTGAGTATGTTGCAGAGGTGAAACATACCTCTCCATCACGGCTTTTAAAATGTAAGACAAAAATCCATAGCCTCGATTTTGGAAACGAATAACAACGGTTGCATGCCAGCGTCCACCAGGCTGGCTCACGGTATTACCAGAGCTTTGTCCAAATTTAGAAATGTCATTATGTTGCAGAACTGGCCATAGTAGGATTCCACCTCTCTGGATAATCAAAATGCCTATTTCTGCTTTGAACCTTTGTATAAGCCCTAAGATTTCAGGAATCTGTTTTTGCTACCTGCACTTTCTTCCTAGTCTTTGCTTTAAAGCTATAATATGTGGGTATTTTAAAATTTGTTGAAGTATAGCTGATTTACAATGTTGTGTTAGTTTCAGATGTACAGCAGTGTGAAATGATGTCTTTTGCAGCGAGATGGATCAACCTAGAGATTATCACACTAAGTGACAGAAGTCAGACAAAGACAAATACCATATAATATCCCTTATATGTAGAATCATCCTAGTCTTTTGTTCTTAGCTGTGTACCTTGAGGGCAAGGTAGTTGTTAAATTTATTTTTGACAATATTTAATTTTGCATTAAATTAAATTAAGTTTAAGTTATCTAATGATTACCTAAATACAAGTGCTTGAAAATACCTATCCCAAGAATAGTAACAGGTATGTATTAATTTATTTAAACAAATTATTGAATTTTTAATATGTTTATAGAAATGTGCCAGGTTTTAAGGATACAGCAATAAATTATACCGCATTCTTAGTCCAAGGAGTTTGAAATATAGTGAGGAAGACTTAGGCTAGTACCTGACAGAAGAGAAACTCAAGTAGTATTTGTTAAATAGTAATTCAGTTCTGGGATTTGTATATATCCCAGCTGTAGTCTGTGATTATTATATTCCCAACAGTCAACAGTTGATCAATACAAACCACGTATCCCTGGTGGCTCTGACAGTAGAGAATCCGCCTGCAGGGAATCTCTGCATTGGATAAGGAATGGCTATCCACACCAGTATTCTTGTCTGGAGAATCCCATGAACAGAGGAGCCTGGCAGGCTATATAGTCCATGGATTTGCAAAGTTAGATGCAACTGAGTAACTAACACTTAACACAGACCACATAAACAATGAATGTTTGATGAATGAATGATTGAAGCTGTGAATTTCCTCCTTCTTTTCATAATACCAATCATAGCTCTCCTCTCTTCCTAAAAGGCTTAAGGAAAAGAAAAGAAAGAGAGAGGTGAGAGGAAGCAGAGAGAGAAGAAAACTGGATTTCTAGCTTACTTTATCAAGCCAGTAATCTAGCAAACCCACTCCCCTTGGGCTGTTCCATTGCAAAGTCTGACTTAAATTCACCCTATCAACTCACCAAATACCTCCCACCAGAATTATTCCTTAGGATCCTTTTTTGATTCTACCATATTTCTTGGGGAAACTGAAAAAATCCATTGCAAGAGAATACTTCAGTAGAGGGAACTAAAGGGTCATTGTACCCAGCTGACTAGCTGGGAAGTGTTCAGGCATTGAGGAGATCATGACTTTATTGTTTTAGAAATTCCGCATATAAGTCATTCNGAATTATTCCTTAGGATCCTTTTTTGATTCTACCATATTTCTTGGGGAAACTGAAAAAATCCATTGCAAGAGAATACTTCAGTAGAGGGAACTAAAGGGTCATTGTACCCAGCTGACTAGCTGGGAAGTGTTCAGGCATTGAGGAGATCATGACTTTATTGTTTTAGAAATTCCGCATATAAGTCATTCACATGCACCTTTCTATTTGCCTAGAAAGCCATATCTACATACAGCAAACAGAAAAAATATAATATTTTGCTAAATTTGCTATTAAAAGCCAGGGTATTTGTTTTCCATAATTATTAATTGCCCTGATATTTGTGAGCAAACAGAAGTTTTTGTCTCTCTTACTTAATTGAAATTTCATGATAAGCAAACAGAAGTATTGGGAATGACCACATACGTATGTGTGCACACAACTATAGGCTTTTACATGATTTATTCATTTAAGAAAGGTGATTGAATTCTTTCTAAGCAGGATGCACTCTGATTGGTACTGAGGAAAGAGAGCCTGAACAAGCTCTAGATGAGGCCCTGGGGTGTGTTTGGCTGTTTTTATACATACGTCAATTGCAACCCACTCCAGTATGCTTGCCTGGAGAATTCCAGGGACGGGAGCCTGGTGGGCTGCCGTCTACGGGGTTGCACAGAGTCAGACATGACTGATGTGACTTAGCAGCATACATGTGTCATACTATTAAATCTTCATGATTTTTAGTCGGTTTTGTATAGTTTTCCTCTTTTAAAAGTGAGAAATCAGAGACTAGGAGAGTCTAACTGATGTACCCAAGATCATATAGTAAGTGGTAGAGCTGGGATTTGGTTTCCCTGGTGGCTTAGATGGTAAAGAATCTGGCTAGACTGCAGGAGACCTGGGTTCAACCCTTGAATCAGAAATATCCCTTGGACAAGAGCATGGCAACCAACTCCAGTATTCTTGCCTGGAGAGTCTTATGGACGAAGAGCCTGTGGGATACAGTCCAAAGGATCACAAAGAGTTGGACTGAAGTAACTTATCATGCATATACGCAGAGCTGGAATTCAAACCTCTTTGTCCAGTTTTAAAATGTGAATTCTTACCAAGGACCTGGCTAGGCCAAATGATACAAAAAGGTTAAATAAATAGTATTTTTTGTACACGTTCATCTTCCTCTTAATCTGAATCAGTGGTTTTCAATAGAGGGTGATTGTGTTCCCTACAGTGACATTTATCATTGCTTGGAGAAATTTTTGATTTTTGATTGTTATGAATGGAGGTTGCTACTGGCATCTAGTGGGTTAAGGCCACAAATTTGGCTAAACCTCTTACAATGCACAGGGCAGCTTCTGCCCCAATCACTGCACCCAACAAAGAGAGATCCAAAATGTTAGCAGCGCCAAAGAAGAAGGTCTGGAATAGGTGAGAATAGAAGATATCATATTAGCTAAATACTTTTAGTTTGCTAGACATAATACAATAGCTACTTTATACTTTTAAAAACAATTTAATGGAAGGGTATTAAAATATCTTATGTCATTAAAAGTTAACTCCAGACTCTGAAGTGGAAAGTTGTTCAGTGGTCTCAGTAACCAGAATTCCTGGACTTTTCTCTTGAAAATCCTGCAATAAACATGCCCCACTTGGTTTCTAGGACACTCAATCTCTCCCTTTAGGGAGAATTAAAAAAAAAAAAAAAAAAAAAGAATCAGAATAGCTCAGTTTGGGTTAGGTGACTTTCTCTGCATATTCTGGCACAGTGTGACCCATCCATTTCTACTAAAGACCATTTCCACAAAAAGCAGCTGATGCAAGAGAAGTCCAGCATCCACCAGTGTTTATTTCCTTCCAGCCAGAGTCAGTAAACAAGGTCACTTGAAGACAGCTAATATATGTCATGTAAGTTCAAGGTGAGAGAGCATATGGATATTCTTTAGCTTCTTTGCGCCAAAGATTAAATATTTATCTTATTGTTTTTTCAAACTCTTGGTTGGAGTCTTTGGATTCCAACTAGATGATCCCTAAAGGCTTCACTGTGGTGAACCTAAAGATCCTATATCTTTAGGTCTGAAGTGTAATTTAGCTGTTACCAAACATCAATCTATTCAGCTTCGGTCTGTCAGAAATTGGAGCCTTGTGCCTGGATCTCACCTTGCTATAAGGCTGTCAACCCAACTCTTCTATCTCAGGGCCATAGGCACTACAACTTCTCTTTTAATTGAAAGCTAGTACGTTTATTACCTCTAATGATGGCAAAACTACACTAGAAAAGCCGTCACATGTGCACAACAGTTGTAACTCAGGTTTATATTTGGCAAATGTTTACAGAAAACCCGTTAAGTTCTTATCAGTTAATGTTGATGTAAAATTCTTCTGTTATATTATAGTTACCCATTCTAGAGAGTAAGATTCAGATAGGAGAAGTAATTTGCCAAATTTTATAGTGAGTGAGACGGAGAAGGCAATGGCACCCCACCCCAGTACTCCTGCCTGGAAAATCCCATGGGTGGAGGAGCCTGGTAGGCTGCAGTCCATGAGGTCTCTAAGAATCGGACACGACTGAGCGACTTCACTTTTACTTTTCACTTTCACGCATTGGAGAAGGAAATGGCAACCCACTCCAGTGTTCTTGCCTGGAGAATCCCAGGGATGGGGGAGCCTGGTGGAGGCTGGCTATGGGGTCGCACAGAGTTGGACACGACCGAAGCGACTTAGCAGCAGCAGCAGCAGCATAGTGAGTGAGGAGCAGTAAAGACTCTTAAGGCTGTGACACTGGTTATTCTCTACCCCTTATCAGTCTTCTGTCATTTTCTATGACCTGGGCAGGCTCAATATCTTCAGAGGATATTTGTTCTCTGGTTTCTGGTATGGTTTGGGCCCTGGGACACAATCATGGGAAACGGGCTATTAGAGGGACAGAGTGGTTAAACTATATCTCTTCCCTTTCTCCCTGCATCTGAGACCTGGGTTTGGCAGTGGCTTCACCCTCTGTGGCTATAGCTGCTGGTGAGTAAACCTCCACACACACACCACAGCTCTGATTCTCACAGGGACCCTCTTTTGTCCTCTTGATCTCTCTGACAAAATTGTAGGAAAGTATCCTTGCTATTGCTTGTCCTTTCCTGGACACCACAACACTCTTATCATTCCATTTAAACCCATTTCTTTGAAAATTCTCTCCATTCAATTCCCTTGGCTTAAGATCTTTAGAGTGGAAGCCTTGCTGCTGTATCTAGAGCTTTGTCTGACATATCCTAGTTCCTCTGAAGCTGAGAGCGAGGTAGTCTTCTGCCTGGATCATCTCTCACCGGGGCTCCAAATGGGCACCTCACCCAGGTATCTCATTTAAAGCAGAGCTGAGACTACAACTCAGAAAACATAGCTTATTTGTAAGAGGCTCCTGAAATATCATTCCTCAAAATATGTGTCTGATGTCTTTTAGCAGTATCAGTGATTCCTCAAATTTAAATTCTGCTTTTCTTGGCAGCTAGAAAGCTTAGAGAAAAATTTAACAATCATTGATAGTAATTCTTGTTTATTTTTAGAGCATTGGTATTACCTTTTATACTGTTTATTGTCCTTGCCATTTTAACAGGTATTATATATATTGCTAGTTAATACATTGTGTATGCTTTGTGAGGAAAGGTGGCTTATGTGCTATTTACAATAAAATGACAAGTTAGTGCAAGAGAAAAAGACTGGTCTTGGATTAGAGATCATTTCAACATAAAATTGCAAAGCCTCTTTAAAGTTAAATTTTCTCATCTGTGAAATGGATTAATGTTTGCCTTATCCTAATTTGTATAATATCACTTAAATTTGAAATAGATTCACAAGTGTACGTTTTACTTTTAAAGTTACAATTGTTATTACATATTAAATGACGCCAATGAGGGTAATGTTGCTAATGATATTCTTACACCTAGTTAGGTAGTGGACAAGTTATGTTATAGGAGATGAAGTTCAAAGCCTTCAACATTCCTTGTAGCACTGAAGGCTGACTAAAGGGAAGCAAGGTAGATGGGAGTGCCCAGGAACATCCACTGGGCCAGTGCAAAGATGGAAGGAGAATATTATGGTACTATTACAGTATAGTATATTGCAGGGGCTCTATAAATGTTTACTGAATCAATGAATGATTAAATAAATAAGAAGTATTAGAAATTCTCCCATAAATAGTAGAGAGCTTTCTGCATCGATATCTGAAATGTTCCTGCTAATTATTAACATTATTTCCAATAATTTTCATGCAACTGAAATTCAGGACTCAGGCATGTGAGTAGGCTCCATAATTGAAGAGATCTAACAGCTTCCTAGTTGTCTAACAGACAACTAGATTGGAGAGGATAAAAGCAAGGTTGGAACAGTGAAGAGTAGCAGAGTAAAGTCCATCTATTAATATGGAGTTCAAGCTGATAATGCCGTCTATATTGTCAAGAGCAGTGGAGATCATGTCAGTATACGAGGAGGTAGACCAGATAGATGTGTGTGTGTGTGTGTGTGTGTGTGTGTGTGTGTGTGTGTGTGTGTTTCTTACTGGTTTTTCTACTTACTACACTGTGACCTTGGGGAGTTATAAGCCAAAGTGACAGCTTTTGTTTTCATTTTGATGTCTAATCTGAAAATGGAGATAATGATAATATTTATAGAGTTGCTATAAGGATTACGCTTGAAAATGCCTGCCATGTGTGTAATGATCCAAAAGTTCTTGTAGTTATGGTTATTCTTAAAAATAAGAATATAGTTTCAGGCCAGAGTTGTACAAGACATACGTTTGACCTAATGCCGAGTTCCTTGAGTTGCCTCTGATTTCAGAACTTCTGGTAAAAGATGTGAAGGACAGAGTTGCTGTGGCGGAACAGAGGCAGCCGTGTTGCAGCTTAAGCTGACACCTGAAGGTGTGCTGACAAGTTAGGATGGAGGCTGATACTGAAGACTTCTCAGCTAGCATCCTATATTATAAGCGGACTAACCAGAAGTGCTCCCATTAGTGGGACCAACACCGCCAGAAGTGGCCCATTGATGCTGGAGGGAGTGACTGTTTCACAGAGAAGAATGAGGGCTCAGGCAGAAGGCTGCCTCTAGAAAGCAGGCTTAGGAATCCATAAGAAAGCAAGGTGACTGTTTTTGTGGCATTTATTGAAAAAAAAAAGTAATTCACAACCCTTTGTTTATATTAAAATAAACGTGTGGAAGAAGATGTACATTTTTGAATATATATCTAAACAATACCCAAGACTATAAAGGTATTTTGAATTTGAAGTTTTCCTCTTTGGTCTATAGCCCCAGACCCTCAATGTAAACCTCTGTACCCCTTCAACATGGGGTTGCTTTCAATGATGCATTTGAGAAACTCTGGTTTAAAAGCATAGGTTCTCTTGACTTTGGAATCAAATATATTCACTAAGTGATTAATCTCAAACACATCACTTAACCACTGTGAACCTATTTGTTAAATGGAAATAAAAATGTCAAACACAAGTATTAGGAGGATGAAAGAATGTAACTTTGAGAAGTTCCATGAATTTGGTCCAAGGTAGAGGATCATCAAAAAAGCAAAAGAGTTCCAGAAAAGCATCTATTTCTGCTTTATTAACTATATCAAAGCCTTTGACTGTGTGGATCACAATAAACTGTGGAAAATTCTGAAAGAGACAGGAATACCAGACCACCTGACCTGCCTCTTGAGAAATCTGTATGCAGGTCAGGAAGCAACAGAACTGGACATGGAACAACAGACTGGTTCCAAATAGGAAAAGGAGTACAGCAAGGCTGTATACTGTCACCCTGCTTATTTAACTTATATGCAGAGTACATCATGAGAAACACTGGACTGGAAGAAACACAAGCTGGAATCAAGATTGCTGGGAGAAATATCAATAACCTCAGATATGCAGATGAAACCACTCTTATGGCAGAAAATGAAGAACTAAAAAGCCTCTTGATGAAAGTGAAAGAGGACAGTGAAAAAGTTGGCTTAAAGCTCAACATTCAGAAAACGAAGATCATGGCATCTGGTCCCATCACTTCATGGGAAATAGATGGGGAAACAGTGGGAACAGTGTCAGACTTTATTTTTGGGGGCTCCAAAATCACTGCAGATGGTGATTGCANAAGAGGACAGTGAAAAAGTTGGCTTAAAGCTCAACATTCAGAAAACGAAGATCATGGCATCTGGTCCCATCACTTCATGGGAAATAGATGGGGAAACAGTGGGAACAGTGTCAGACTTTATTTTTGGGGGCTCCAAAATCACTGCAGATGGTGATTGCAGCCATGAAATTAAAAGATGCTTATTCCTTGGAAAGAAAGTTATGACCAACCTAGATAGCATATTAAAAAGCAGAGATATTACTTTGCCAACAAAGGTCTGTGTAATCAAGGCTATGGTTTTTCCAGTGGTCACGTATGGATGTGAGAGTTGGACTGTGAAGAAGGCTGAGCACCGAAGAATTGATGCTTTTGAACTGTGGTGTTGGAGAAGACTCTTGAGAGTCCCTTGGACTGCAAGGAGACTCCAACCAGTCCATCCTAAAGGAGATCAGTCCTGGATGTTCATTGGAAGGACTGATGCTGAGGCTGAAACTCCAGTACTTTGGCCACCTCGTGTGAAGAGTCGACTCATTGGAAAAGACCCTGACGCTGGGAGGGATTGGGGGAAGAAAGAGAAGGGGATGACAGAGGATGAGATGGCTGGATGGCATCACTGACTCGATGGAGATGAGTTTGGGTGTACTCCAGGAGTTGGTGATTGACCGGGAGGCCTGAAGTGCTGTGGTTCATGGGGTCGCAAAGAGTTGGACACAATTGAGTGACTGAACTGAAGTGAACTCTGAGGAACCTAAATCAATGTAAAGCCCCCCACCTTTTTACGCATTGTTATAAAACCAAATGGAAACCAGTGATACCTCCCTTGTGTGTTTCTTTTCAGCAACATATCATTAGGTGAGCACGGAGTGCAACAAAAAATTATGAAATGCAATCAATTTCTTTAATAAAAATAGAAATTACAAACATAAAATTCATTCATAAAACATAGAAATAATTAGTTCACTGCACACAATACCCTGTTTTTAAAATGCCCTAAACCAGAATATTCCACTGTACCTCGTGACATTTATTGATCTAATTTATAGCTTTTTGTTGTTTGCCAAGACCACAGATTATCAAGGCTAGACAGTATTAGCCAAGAAAATGAGGACTCATCTAATGAAAATACAAATTTCACTCATTCTACACATGTCATGGTTAAAAACGCAAGTTTATTTCAAGTTCAAATTAAAGTATTGCAGAAATTTACAGATGGGCATTTACAAATACATGGGGTAATTAGAAGGAGCAAATACTATCTTGTTACTTAAGAAAATTCTAAATGAAGCTATGAAGAGGTGAATTGAGAATAGTTAAACGAATGTGCTGCTTTACCTGGTAGGTAATAAAGTTAAGGAGCTCATTAATCCCAGCAGCGTTATTAGTTAAAAATATAAGAAGAGGCAGCACAATTTGCTGGAAAGAATTAGGTGTACCTGGGTTTCAGGCCCAGCTCCACTAAATATCACTCAACTGTGCAGTTCACAACTTCTTTGTTTATGAAGATGGGCACAAAAATGCTCTCCTTGTAAGGCTGGTGTTAAGACAGAAAAACATGTTTGTAAACACAGTCCTTGCGCATGAAATGTGTTCTATAAATGCTATTTTCCTTTGAGTAAGTTTTAAGAAAATAAGGATCATCTACATGTCCTTGTTTTCCAACTTGTTAATCCCCAAAATTCCCCTCTTCCATTTTTTCTCCCTGAGGAACCTGAATGCAATAGTTTATGATATGAAGATTTCTGCCAGATAAAAGTGTAAATATGTCTGTTTGTATGTATACAACACACACACACATACATTTGCTTTAAAATTGTTGAATGATGAAGAGTGAGAATGAGGAAGCTGAACATATCAGTAAGTTTAATGAGAAATAACTTTTCAAGCTGGGGAAATGCGATTGAGGTTACTGCAGCAGCCAGATTGTATACATTCAGGGGCAAAAGGGAGGGAAGGTGCAAAGCCTGCCCCAGCCCCTAAGCACTTAGCCGCTATGCTCTGAGTCTCAGTTTAATTACATGAGAACTAGGTACCCTGAGATCACCACTTGCCTATTATGTAAAGGAAGATATATTTTCATGAGCTATCAAAATCTCATACTTTCAACATATAAAAGACTTGTTAAAAATGGTTTTCTCTCTCTTCTTCTTCCTAGACTAGGAAATTTCTAAACGTGGTCTTTCATTAAGGATCTGATATCATGTACAGGTAACCAGTCACAAGTAAAATCATTGTCAAAGACACCGTAATTATTTGAATCTGTTAGGAATTTATATGATGATATGTCTCAGGAATATGAGCTCAACCTTGTAATATCTGAACAGTCTATGAAATAAACTATCGTCAAACCCAAAAGTGCTCACCATTTGGATTTGTGGATTTTCTGCTGACCTGTCACATGTCACCATGGCTAAGGCAGACGGGTGACAAAAGATGAGATTTGGGGAAAAGATCAGAGCCCTTTGAAATAAGCCTCTCTCTCTTTTTCCCTCTCTCAGTCTCTCTCACACTCTTTCATCTCTCACTCTTTGCTCTCCTTTTTACTGTTTTCAGTAATAAGAATTTATTGAAAACTTTGTAAGAAACTGTAGGAGATCTGAAACCTAGAGAACATAATCTTAATTCCTCTAGCAATCCTAGAAGATGGAGTCTTATTATTTATTTTTTGAAGTATCATTGATTTACAATATTATATTAGTTTCAGGTGTACAGCATAATGATTCAGTATTTTTACAGATTATACTCCATTAAAACTTATTATAACAGCTGTGATTCCCTGTGCTATACAATATATCATTTTTAGTTATCTATTTTATACCTGGTGATTTGTTTCTCTATACCCCAACATACCACTTCCTCCTCCTCATTGATAACTGCTAGTTATTTTCTTATTCCTGTGAGCCTATTGCTATTTTGCTTTGTATATTTGTATCATTTTTAGATTTCACGTGTAAGTGATATAGTATTCGTCTTTCTCTGACTTATTTTACTAAGCATACTATTTGCTAGGTCCATAAGCATTGCTGCAAATGGCAGAAAGCTCATTATTTTTATGGTTGAATAATATTCCAGTATATATTCTTCTTTATCCATTTGTCTGTTGATGAACACTTAGATTAATTTCACATCTTGGCAATTATAAATAGTGCTGCTATGAACATTGGGGTTCATGTATCTTTTGGAATTAGTGTTCTCATTTTTTCCAGATATATACCCAGGAGTCGTATATACCCAATGGTCACATGGTAGTTCTATTTTTAATCTAGGAGGAAGTTTTATACTAATTTCCATCACAGCTGTACCAATTTACATTCCCATCAACCACATACAAGGGGGCCCTTTTCTCCACTCTTCTCCAACATTTGTTATTTGTAAACTTTTTGATGATAGTCATTCTGAGAGGTGTGAGGTGATATCTCATTATTGTTTTATTTGTGTGTTTCCAATGATTAGAGACTTTGAGCATATTTTCATGTGTCTGTTGGCCATTTGTATGTCTTCTTTATAAAAACCTCTATTCAGGTTCTTCTGCTCATCTTCTCATTGGACTGTTTGACTTTTTGGTTTTGAATTGTATGAAGTGTTTATATTTTTTTGATATTGGCCATTTTTTCATCATATCATTTGCAAATATTTTCTCCCATTCAGTAAGCTTCCTTTTAGATTTTCTGATAATTTTCTTTGGTGTGCAAATGCTTTTAGTTTAATAGGTTCAATTTGTTTACTTTTGTTTTTATTTCTTTTGCACTAGGAGACATATCCAAAAATATTGCTGTAATCTATGTCAAAGACTGTTCTACATATAGTCTCTCCTAGGAATCTTATGATTTCCAGTTTTATCTATAGGTCTTTAATCCATCTGAGTTTCATTTTATATGCACTGTGAAGGATGTTGCAATAGCATTGTTGTGCAAAGAGTTGTCCCAGTTTCCCAGCATCACTTTCTGAAGAGACTGTCTTTCCCCACTGTATATTTTGCCTCCTTTGTTATAGATTAACTGACCATGGATGTATGGGCTTATTTCTGGATTCTCTGTTCTGTTCGTTGATTTGTCTGTTTTTGTACCAGAACAGTGTTGTTTTGATAACTGTAGCTTTGTAGTACAGTCTGAAGTCAGGGAAGATAATACCCCCAGCTTTGTTCATTTTTTTCAAGATTGCTTCAACAGTTCAGGGCCTGGGCAAGCACCCACAGCTCTGCTCAGAGGCAGCTTCCAGTGCAAGTCCTCTTTGCCCCATAACCAATCATAACCAGTCACTGCCCCTAGCTCCCACCACCTCTGCCTGGTTGTAGAATCAATCTACAGTGCAGTTAGGGCTCACAGCTACTCTGATCATGGTATCAGGGAGATGAGCTGTGGTAGCTGCCCTCAGAGATCTGGACTACTTCTGACTTGCTGCTTGAGCAAATGCCAGCGTTGGTCGCTGCTGCCCCTCCCAGGCTCCACTTCCAGACCAGATCACCTCTGTGCCCCCCAGTCAAGTCCTCCCTCAGTTGTGGCTACCATAGTTCCAGTGCTGTGCCGTAACACGGAGTGGAATAGAGGTAGAGTGTTCACTCTACTCGAGCTGGGGCCCAGGGTGGGCAGTAGAAGGAAGCCAGGCAGTGAGTAGAAGAGACTTCTCTCCTCCCTGCCTTGGGGCTAGCCTGAAAGCACAGTCTTCTCACAAGTGGAGTTCAGTCTTTCTGAAGTTCTTCTGTTCGTCCCAGTGGTCTTCCAACCATGCCAGGGGGTAGGTTTTCCTCATATAAGACCTTAAGACTGGGGCATCCAATCTGTGTCTCAGACTGTTCACTCACCATGACAGGTGTCCCTTCATGGGGTCTCCCTTCCCTTTTTTTAAAGCCCTTCCCAGGGGCTAGGTTCTTAACCCATTCACTTTTTTCTTTCCCTTCCTGCCTGATCACGTGTGTATCTTTCTTACAGTTTTAGTGGTGCAGGAATCTTTTTGCCAGTTACCAGTTAATTTTTAGTGATAATTATTCCATGTGTGGATGTATTTTTGATGTGTTCCTGAGGAAAGATGAGCTCTACATCTTCTTATCCACTATCTTGATACAAACATCTATTCTCTGTTCCTTAAAGCTGTTTTACTCATAGTAAAAGAGAAAAATGTGTTGATATAGACTGTCATAGAGTCAGAATTAGAAAAATATAGTGGTTCCTATAGTGTCTTCTGTCTCTGTCTCTCTCTCAAACTGTTGGGGGGGGAAACTGTTGGTGAATAATGTTTAAAAACCTGGATTGAGATTGGAGATTTCAGAAAACAAATTTATAAAGGAAAGGAAACAGTATAAACCTACTTAACATTCTAATGAAGGTAGTCTGGCTTTGACTTTTGGCCTACCTGAAGCAGAAGGTACCAGGCAGGAACCTAGCGACACTCAATATTTATTATTGTATCACATATGTAGCACCAGAAGTGCCATTTGAATTGCAAATTAAGTGTTCTCTATAGTTTTGCTGTTTCTATAAACTGTATCAGTGTCTTGAATTATCTGCCTTTTCATTTTCCAAGTGTTTTATAGCAAAAACTGCTTTGAATGACTAAAAAAAGAAAGTCTTCTCAACACAACATGAAAAAAGACAAGGTTGTTGGTAAAATTAAAACCATAACAATAATAATAGCACAGCTAATTTCACAAATGACAGAGCTCTTTAAGAAGCAGCATGATGGATTTTGGACTGTGGAGTCATGCACATCTGGGTTAAAAACCTGTGGTGTGACCATGGGTGAGTTATTTAACTTTGGCTTACTTTTGCGTAAAAGGTGAACATAAATAGTATCTACTTATACACTCGTGGCTGATTCATGTCAAGGTATAGCAAAACGAATACAGTATTGTAAAGCAAAACAAACTAAAAAATAAAAATAAAAAAATAAAATATCACCAATAAAAAAATAAAATAAAAAAATAGTATCTACTTAATGGTGTTGTTCTAATAATTAAATATGGTAATATTTATACATTGCTTGGTAGCAAACAGGATGGTAACTGTTAGCACTGCTTGCCTTATTTTCACATTTTATAACGATCTAAAGTACATTTAAGGAAACTGAAACACAAATCCTGAGTTATTAAGTTAATAAAAGATAGAATCAGAATGTGAATTTCAGATATTTGGCTTCATCTTATTCTCATTCTTTATATACCATCACAAATTGATTCATGGTAATGCCATTTATCTACCCAGTGAAGATTTATCAGTAATCCCTTTTAGTTCCACTTATATTAGAAGAGTAAATTTAACTGCCCTTTTTGGGAACTCTTAGTACATTCAAAAAGATATTCTAAAGAGAGTAAAGCCTAGGCATAGTGTTACAACTAGAATCCAAAAACTAATTCCATAAAATATAGGGTTGCACCATTGTGCACTTATTGGAATGACCAGCAATCTTGCTGATGAGAATGACTGAGCAACTAACATATTTTAACTTATCATTATGCATGACACATCACTGCAGTATTTTACTATAGTTAATCACCTTTGGATTAAAAAAAAAAGTTAACGTAGGTGTGATATAACTCCAAGAGTAATAATGCTAGTAACTATGGCAGGGAAAATGCTGCCATAAACACTGAGAACAATGGTTTACCATATCATTGCATTCCTGGGACACACATAAGATGATTACATTTCTCAGCATCCTTTGCATACATATGTAGCAAATAAAAGAGGACTACATTTCACAGCTTCCCTTGTGTGTGGTTATTTGATGTCTGGCAGATAGAATGAGGGTAAAACAGATTCAAATAACTTCCAAACTGGACTGAGAAAAATCCTATACAGTTCTTTATTCCTCTTTTTACTTTCTGTGGTGACCTCAGAAGAAACAATAGAGATGGTATATTGATTGGGAGCAGCCAGGGTGCCTGAGTCATCACTCAGAGAAATTGTGGGAAAAGCCTCCCAACTCACACCAATTGTACTTGACCGAGATATAACCCTTTGTTGGGTTAAGACTGAGATTTCAAAGGCTGCATATTTCCACAGCCTAGCCTACCCTATCCTATCTTGGCTATTACAGCAACTAGCATTGAGGACTGACTTTGTACCAGGCACTATATCAAGCACTTTTTATATCTAATTTAATTATCTTGAAGACAGAGAAATAAAATAGGTATTACATTTATAGCCATTTTTCAGATGAGAAAGATGAATCTTAGAGCAGTTAAGTAATGTACCTGTGATTAAAGAAGCTAGAAATGACTGAGCTGGAATTTGAATTCATATTCTTATCAGTGTATTTCCAGAGACTTCCAGGTTAATAAATAGGAGAACTGCCTATGAATTAGGTAAATAAACCACAGTTTCCAAATAAGAAATCTCAGTAGGCTGATCTGCTAATCTGTTGGTCATGAGGTCCGGTGCTTTGAGGGACCTCTGAGGAAATGGACATGAGTCACAGAGCGGAACATGGTAGCGGGCAGCTTGGAAGCCTCCAGGGTAGACTCCAGGATAAATGCAGAGAGAAGACAACCTTCAGTGACAGTGCAGAAGCTGACTATATGATCAATTCTATGAAACATTTCTGTGGGTGGAGAGAATCTTTTGACCTAGATACTTTGAGGAAGTAGAATCAAATTTGTAGAAATATACAATGTGAAAAATATTTTCCATTAATATGAAAGTTTGTTAGGCAGGGATGATGGAAGACACACATTCCCCTGTCATCACTGTGCCATATTTCAGGTGACTGCTGCCAATTTAATGACAATGATTCCTTGCATATATAGAGATCGCCTGGTAAGACTTTTTAAGATGAAGATAACCAAGGAAACGTACAGTGTAAGTTAATGGTTTAGGTTTTTAGAACCTCTTTGGTTTAGTTTTACATAGCGACTTTTTATGGATGGGTATGTTAAAGAACTTCCTCTGGAGAAGGGAATGGCAATACACTCCAGTATTCTTACCTGGAGAATTCCACGGACAGAGAAGCCATGGGGTTGCAAAGAGTCAGACATGACTGAGCAACTAACACACACACACACACACAAATACACATGCACATTAAAGAGGTGCTACACACAGTATCAGCCATACTTTTGTGTTACAATAAATATATACACATGTCAATTAAAAAAAAAAGTCACAATCTAAATGTCGAGAGTTATGTTTTATTCAGTGGGAATTTTTAGGACTTCAGGCCGAGGAGATAGTATCTTAAGTAACTCTGAGAGAACAATCTGAGGAGGTGGAGGAGAAGTCAGGTTATATAGAAGTTTGCTACAAAGGCCAGGTAGTCTGAATATTAAAACTATTTTTGTGAGTTAAAGGAAACCAGATATCCCAACATAAGGACTGTAGTGCTTTGCTGTGTATGGGAAGATGCAAGAGCCTGGGATCGATCACTGGAATCACTCCTTTCATGTGCATCTCAGCTATCTAGAGCCAGTATCCTGCATTTTCACATCCTGAGTTACCCAGAGCTTACTGTAGGGAGTGGCTGCAGCCTAATGGCTGCCAGATGACAGGTATTCTTCTCTTTTGTGAGTGCCCTTAGGGCTTAGAAATGCACTTAGGAGAGTCTGATTCACTGATGACTGTGGCACACTTGTTTACTGATATGGCAGGAATACTCCATTTCTCACACACATAAAATGTATATGTGAATCCATATAGACAATATATATGTATACATACATGCCCATACATATATGTGTGCATGCATGTGTGAGTATGCGTGTGCTCTTGTATGTGTAGTAACTAACGTAACCTTAAAAATACATTGTCCCCTCTATGAGGAAAGAATTGATAAAGCTTTTAGGGACAGATGTTTCCTACAAGATGCACAGCTTAATTCACTGATGAAAAAACTCTAAGAAGCATCTATGACATCAGGTTCTGTTTGAGCAAATAATTTTACTAATTTCACAATAAACAGTTTTTGAGCATTTACTAATTGCCAACAGCTTGATACAAGATTAGGACAAGATTTAGAAGATACTAACACTCAAATACGGGCTTCCCTGGTGACTCAATTGGTAAAGGATTTGCCTGCAATACAGGAGACCTGGGTTCAATCCCTGGGTTAGGAAGATCCCCTGGAGAAGGAAAATGCAACTCATGGCTGTATTCTTGCATGGGAAATCCATGAGCAGAGGAGCCTGGCAGGCTACAGTCCATGGGGTCACAAGAGTAGGACATGACTTAGTGAGGAAACCATGACCACCATCGCAACACTCAAATACATGGGTTATATTTTTTATAACAGTAAACTTCTGTTCCCAATCAATTTTCTTTGGGAAAAAAAAAAAAACCTATTGAGTGCCTTCCATATGTTTGAGCATTCTGCCATTACCGAAATTCACAAATGGATTATATAAAACTCCTACCTCAAAGGAATTGACAAGCTAGTGGGAAGACTAACTACCCTGGGTGTTTGATCTGCTTTTGTTTTCCCTCTTTCATTTTATGGAGAAATCTAAGCTTCCCACCAAGGTGCCTTAGATGATCCCTTGCACCATGCATCCCAGAAATTTGCCATTACTGACCTCTCCGTATCAGGCTCCAAAACTCTGAAGGATGGGGATTCAACTGTGTCTGGCTTGCAACATATTAGAAAGAAGGTGTTAATTCACTTTCTTAAGATTGCTAATTAGATGTGCAATATTCTACTTCATCCTTTTCTTACAAGGGAAAGGTGGCTCAGAGCATATTTTAGAAAAAAGATTTTAAGATATCTTTCTGTTTAGTCATTATTGCTACATCTTTTATATTTCAGATTGGAAATATAAGGTTTGTGGAAGGCAGCAAGATGTGTTTCCATTTGGACTCATAGTTTCCTCGCTCTTGCCAGAGCACAGATGACCTAAACCTGTTCTCTCCTCTGAGGCTAAGATACAAGTATAATGGGGGATTAAACTGTGTAATACATAGAAAGCAATAAACAGTAGCTGTTAACATTCTTAATATCATATCTTATTTATGTACCACAGAAACTAATTCCTTTTGCTCCCAGAAATACGTCAATCTTCTCACAGTGTTTTCTGAGATATTTATTTGTTTATTTTTTCATCTCAGGTGTACATGAGTTCCCAATCTTGAACCCCCCCCCGACCTCCTTTCTGAGATATTTAAAATTATCTTTCAGACTTGAATTCCGTATTGATAGATTCAAAGTATGGTTTGGCTTATGGATTGGAAGGGGAAGAAGCAATTTATAAATGTACTATTTCATAGGATTTCATAACTAAAGTCTGGCTTACTTTAAATTTTTGAAATATTTTTTCCAAGAAAATTTACTCTCAATTTAATGTTTTAAAGGTTAAATACATAATACATTAGTAGTTTTCTTTGGGTTTATATTTTTGCCATCTAATGATCCTTTAAAATTTCCTATTGGGTTATTTCCCTTTAGGGTTTCTAAAATATTTTCATTTTATAAACATTTGTATACAAACATTTATGAACATATATATATACAGGATCTGCTGTGTTTTACACTAAGATAGGACATCTCAAAGTGTGACCTGTAGACGCATGAATGTCCTTGTGACTTTCAGGCTCTTCATGAGGTCAAGACTATTTTTATAATAGTACTAGTTACTAAGAAATAGTATTAATGACTAGAAAATGTTGCTAATACTAAGAAATCATGTGCCTTTTAAACTGTGCTCTTGCTTGTAGTGCTGGTGCAAAATCAGTGGTGCTTAACGTCGGTGACCTTTAGCATGAAGCAAGGCAATGGTACCATACGCAAGTGTCATTGCACCCTTCTGGCATCATTTTTAGTCGCTCTTATTTCATAAAGTTAATTCACTTAAGTATATCCTTGATGATGTAGCAAAAATCATTAGTTTCATTAAATCTTGAATACAGAGAACATATATTTTGCGTATTTATGCAATGAATTAGATACTTTCCTGTTGTGTTTTGAAGTATGATGGTTGACTCAGTGATGGAAGCACTGGTTTGACTGACTTATGAGTTGAATGAGTCATGTTTTCAAGGGACATCATTTATCCTTGAAAGACCAACTGGCAAACAAAATTATAGTTATTTAGACTTTATTTATTTGATAGACATTTTCTTGAAAATAAGTAAACCTGTCATTTCAAAGAAAACACTAACAGTGTTTGTTGCCACTGGTAAAATTCAAACTTCCAAGTAAAATTTGGTATTTAGGAAACTTGCTTCACTACTGTCAACTTGACATCTTCTAATACCAGAAGACTTTCTATTGAGATAAGCGTGCTGCTAGTAAATGTAATTTCATCATCTTATATAATGACACATAGACATTTAAAAGGTCTGCATAACTCAATGAATCAATATTTTTCTAAATGCCTAATGTCTAATATAAAATCATGCATGGGTCAAAAATCCATCAAAGTAAAGAACAGACCAATAGATTTTAACGTAACACTAAAGGTTCCTCAACATGTTTTCAGATGCTACACTGCAAATAACCTTTTAAAAACTCCACTTGTCAAGTTTTGGGGCAGTATCAATTATCTGAAAAAAGCTATTAAAATATTCTTCCATTTTCCAACTATGCATATGTGTGAGGCTGAATTTTCTTCATATAGTTCAGTGCAAACAACATATCAAAACAGATTGAATACAGAGGCAGGTATGAGAGCTTAACTGTCTTATATTGTTATATTTTAAAATATTTTATGTACATCTTATATCATATTTTTCAAAAGTGTAAAAATGTAAACTAATCCATTTTATTAAGTTTTTAAAAACATAGTTATCTTTCATAAAATTGCATTATTCATGCTGATATAATAGGCTATTGATTGTTGTTTTAAAATATATTAACAAATAATTTTTAAATTCTTGGCTTTCATCTTTAATATAGCAAATATTGATAGAGCCCCACATAAACCAAAGATTTTTGAAGTTTTCAATAATTTTTAAGAATGTAAAAGCATCTTGAGACCATAAACTCACAAATTTTGAGAAATGGTGCTTTAGAGAATTTGCAGCAAGTGCAGATGAGAAGTAAAATCTCTGCATAATATCTTTATTCTCTACTGACTGAATGGCTTTAGATCAGTTAATATGTCTCAGCATCCTTACTAATAAAATGAATGTAAATACACTCAATAAGTTTATTTTGCCACTTAAAAGATTTGTTGGCTATTTATTGTAGCTATTATTATTATGGACAAATCCAGGAATAATAAAAGCATAGACCCAGATTAATTATGCTGCAGGAAATTGCTAATATTGTCTTTTTAAACCATTCTAGCCATAATGACTGTTGCCTCAAACCCTGGGCATGTTAAAAGCAGTGTACATTTTCCATAATTTTATTATTTCTTCTTTTATCTCCAAAGTCTTGAGGAGTAACTTCTTCATAGGGCTTTTTAATGGCCAATAGTAATCTCTTCTCTCCTGTAGATATGCCCTACTGGTATTTCTGCTTCAGAGGTCAGTTGTGTGTGTTCCTTACGGGCAAATGAGATGTGTCTAGTATCATTTGTGTTCCAACACTTTTTACCATAGTTGCTAGATCATTCAGGCTGCCACAAAAAAGCTATCATACACTGAGTAGCTTAAAGAACAGAAATTAACTTTTGACAGTTCTCAGGACGAAGTCCAAGATTGAGGTACCGGTAGACTCAGGGTCTAGTGAGAGAGCCTGCTTTCTAGTTCACGGATGGCACGTTCTCTCTGTGTCTTCACGTGGTAGAAGGGGTCACAAAGGCACAAATCTCATTCATGAAGCCTCCACTGTCATGACCACATCAGCTCCTAAAGACCCCACCTCCAAATACCTTTCCTTTGGTATTAGATTTCAACATATAAATTTTGAGGTGAAACAAACACTCCGTCTATGAAACACAGGGTAGAAATTAACATCTGTGGGATTTGATCAAAATACCTGGTAATATCAATTATTTCAGTAGAGCTATGATTGATTTAAAAAATCCTGATTAAAATATAGAAATAAAAGAGGAGCTTTGTACTCGTCCTTCTTTTTCTCTCTCCCTCCCATCTAGATTTTCAGCAGCCTGCTAGTCTGTCTTACATATATGCAACATTAATATGAAAAATTTTTATTTATTTAATTCTAAGATGCCAGCACTTCTGAAATTCACCATCAATTTAACCACAACTCAGAGCAGAGGGATAGAGAAAAAAAAATATATATATATATATAATGAACATAATTTTTATCAAATGAAACAATAGTAGTATAAATTTATCTACACAATTACAAACAATACTCTTCTTCAGAATGACTTTCAACATTTTAGTCTAAATCTTCTTTGCATTGTAAAAAGTCTTATGCAAGAATCACTTTTAGACACCAACCAGTGTGCATAATATCAGGGTGACAGTATATTGTTTTTCATAAATTCTGCTTGTCATCCAGACCATTTTGTCATATTTCAGGCTGATATCATAATTTTGAGCCAAATAAAAAAAATACCTGAGATTTTCCACATTTGGATGGACTTGACATTCTGAAATTTCTGTAACTAGATTACACATTATGGGAAGTGAAATAGTACTTTTGCAAGTCAGCCAAAGGCTTTTGACAGATAGATGTTATGTTCCTGAGTAGGTAGTCCTTCATGGTGCATAAATTGGTCACACTAACCTCTCCTTGGGCTGAAAATACGATTATCTATTCCCAGAAATTTGACGGGTTCTACTGACTCTAATTGCAATGCCTGCTGTATGATAGACAATCTTTGACATACACAATAACTTTTCATTTCAGTCAAACTTTTTAATACTGTATAATTTCTTGAAGACACTTTAAATGACAATTAGGTATCCAAATTTAAGTCAGAATTTAACTGTGCAATGTTAACAATCAAAATAATCCAACTCAGGTAACAATAATATGCATATAACAAACTGGTATGCTCACAGGCAAGGCAAATTTCACCACACACTACTCTGCGTAATGGCTGCATTTTTATTTTTCACAAAAATTATAAATAGATCCCAATTTCAGAGATTTAAAAATGAAAACAGGTATTTTTAAATCAAGAAACTGGGGTGTGTGTGTTTGTGTGTATATATATATATGTATATATATAATTTTATTACTTTATGTTTATATATACACATATGTTTACATATAGACACTTTATAGCATATATGTAGTCTATATAGTTTATACTGTATATAGCATATATTTAAATTTAAAATATGGGTCTGTTAGGAATTGTATATTATAAATAACACTGTAGACAGTGAGTATGGAATCTTTGCTAATAAGTAACACTATTTCAATAAAATGCTGAATGAACAAAGATAATTGATACCTTCTTTCTAAAAATACGTATCTGTTGCTTTTCTTTAAAAAAAAAAACAACAACACACCCTGATACATTATTTTGGAGAAAAACAGCACTTAAGCACATGGCGTTGTTAAAGAAAAAAATTTCCTTATGAGTTAAAATGGTAAGGCAGATTTTATTCAGGACTATTGCAATAGGTATAGAGACTACTGCTGCTGCTAAGTCGTTTAAGTTGTGTCTGACTCTGTGCAACCCCCTAGACAGGCAGAACACTGGACTACCCCATCCTTAGGATTCTCCAGGCAGGAACAGTGGAGTGGGTTGCCATTTCCTTCTCCAATGCATGAAAGTGAAAAGTGAAAGGGAAGTCGCTCAGTCATGTCTGACTCTCCGTGACCCCACGGACTGCAGCCTACCAGGCTCCTCCACCCTTGGGATTTTCCAGGCAAGAGTACAGGAGTGCGTTGCCATTGCCTTCTCCACAGAGACTACTAAGGTGGCATTATTCAGTGTGGTAGAAAGATTTCAGCTCAACCCTGATTACAACAAGGAGAAGTGGGAATCTATTGCCAACGAATGCAGTTGAAGGTAATGGTGAATTTCTAGCTTGACCAACCTGACTGGATTCTTACTGAAGGCAGGCCAGAGTTATCAAATATTACTTGGTTGCGGGGGGCGGGGGGGCAGGGA
>SJYA01003219.1:449307-477372 GCA_006410615.1 Neotragus moschatus
CTTGGTTGCGGGGGGTGGGGGGGCAGGGAGGAGGGGTGGGTATGAAGTCAATGCCATAGGATGTTCAAACTACTGCACAATTTCGATCATTTCATATGCTAGGAAGGTAATGTTTAAAATCCTTCAAGCTAGGCTTCAACAAACAGTACATGAACCAAGAACTTCCATATGTACAAACTGGATTTATAAAAAGCAGAGGAACTGGAAATCAAATTGCCAACAACCATAGAGAAAGCAAGGGAATTCCAGAAAAACATCCATTTCTGCTTCAATGACTCTATTAAAGCCTTTGGCTGTGCAGATCACAACCAACTGTGGAAAACTGTTAAAGATACTGAAATATCAAACCACCTTACCTGCCTCCTCCGACCTGTATGCAGGTCAAGAAGCAACAGTTGGAACCAGACATGGAACAACAGACTAGTTCCAAATTGGGAAAGGTTTATGTCAAGATTGTGTATTGTCACCCTGCTTATTTAACTTACATTCAAAGTACTTAATTTGAAATGCTGGGCCGGATGACTCACAAACTGGAATTAAGATTGCCAGGAGAAATATCAGCAACCTCAGATGCATGCATATACCCTAATGGTATGTATTTATTATCACTCTAATGGATGAAAGTGAAGAGGAACTAAAAAGCCTCTTAATCAAGGTGAAAGAGGAGAGTGAAAAACCTGGCTTAAAACTCAACATTCAAAAAACTAAGATCATGACATCCAGTCCCATCACTTCATGGCACCTAGATGGGGAAAAAATTGAAACAGTGACAGACTATTTTCATGGGTTCCAAAATCACTGTGAATGGTGATTACAGCCATGAAATTAAAAGATGCTAACTCCTTGGAAGAAAAGCTATGACAAACTTGGAGTATTAGCAGAGACATAAGTTTGCCAGCAAAGGTCCACCTAGTCAAAGCTATGGTTTTTCCAGTAGTCATGTACTGATATGAGAGTTGGACCATAAGGAAAACTGGGCACCAAAAAATTGATGCTTCTGAACTGTGGTGTTGGAGAAGATGCTTGAGAGACTCTTAGACAGCAAGGAGATCAAACCAGTCAATCCTAAAGGAAATCAACCCTGAATCCTCATTAGAAGTATTGATACTGAAGCTCCAATTCTTCGGCCACCTGATGGGAAGTACTGACTCACTGGAAAAGATCCTGATGCTGGGAGAGACTGATGGAAGGAGGAGAATGGAGTGACAGAGAATGAGATGGTTGTATAGCATCACTGAATTAATGGAAATGAGTTTGAGCAAGCTCCAGGAGTTAGTGAAGGACAGGGAAGCCTAGTATGCTGTAGTTCATGAGTTTGCAGAGTCGGACAAGACTTACCAACTGAGCCACAACAAAAAAGTTTTGCAAAACATTTTTCTTATTTTTAAGTTAATTTTATTTTAGATATAATGGAACAAGTTGATTCAGCAAGCTGGAAGCTTTGACAATGACAATCTATGTCATTGTCATCTGTGATATACTGTAACCATACCATTGACCCAAAATAATACAAGATTGAACTGCATGGGTTGGATACACTTTTAAACAGAACTTTTTTCCTATAGTAGATATTACCATACTGTAAGATCAATGTTTGGTTGAATCCGTGGATATAGAGGAATCACTGAAACAGAGGAACATGGTATTAAGAGGGCTGATAATAAATTTCATGAAGATATCCAAGTGGGCAGACAGTTGGCATCCCCTATCCTCCATGTTGTTCAAAAGCCAACTGTATTTGTGTGAAGCATATACTCTTGGCTCATATTTTTTCCAAGCACTTTAATAAGAGAGAGATTGGTAGAAAAATAAATACTGATAGACTATGTATAGATTTATAATTATAATTGAGGGAATTGAAGAACATGCATGTTAAATAAATGGCCCAAGGCCACACAACTGGTAAGTAATGGAGACAGGATACAAATCCAGGTAATTTGACTCAAGCCAGAGAGTTTAGCCAATATTGTCTTCCATAAATTATCTCTTCTGATTCTTATGGTTTTCAGATTTTAACTACTTGCAGTATGTTTTACTCAAACATTGAGCTATAGTAGTCTACAGACCAGGATTTCAGCCATGGCTCTGTAGTCTCAGAACAGCCTCTGACCAAAGGTCATATTTACATCTTTACCTTTGGTGGAGGAGTCATGATTTAAATACAATTCTCCCTTATAGAGAAACTCTTGAGCTTTCTACAGAGAAGATGAGGCTGTATTTGGTGAGAGTTTCTCACAGAGGATAGGACTGTCTACTACTACTGAATAATCTATCACCATGACATTCCAACTAGTTCATTTACATGAAGTTCTATTTCGTAATACCCACAGAAAATCAAATTAAGTAAAGTATTCAAGTTCTACTGAAATTATTCATAAAGTTTTCCCAGAATCAGATTTGATTGCCCAGAGCCTATAAGTATGCAAGATGACAACACTGCTTACTCTTGTGTTGTTTTCATATCCTTGGAGACCAAGTGGTGTAACAGTGAAGGGGAATGAAAATTTGTGCCTAACAGTGAGATTATTATACAAGGTTATGCTCGGGAAACTTCCTTGTTGTCATCCAGAGCTGTGTGGCCTTCCACTTAAGGCTCATATCCGGTGGGTTATCCAAGTCTGACCATCTAAGTAAATGTCACCATCCATTCTGTCCTTTAGAGGCAGGAACCTCTTTGCTGCTTCTAAAGACAGTTCATACATTATTCATAATTTAAAACATCTCCTTCAGATTGGGCCTCCCAGGTTGTTAAGTGGTAAAGGTTTGATCCATGGGTTGGGAAGATTCCCTGGAGAAGGAAATGGCACCCCACTCCAGTATTCTTGCCTGGAGAATCCCATGGACAGAAGAGCCTGACGGGCTACAGTCCATGCGGTCACAAAGGAGTCAGACATGACTGAGCAACTGAACAACAACCTACAGATTACTATATGAAAACAAATACAGACTGTACATTTGAGGAATTTCCAGGGTTATCATTTCCTTGCAAATTCTCCCCTCACTGTTGTTCCTTCGCTTTTGGCTTAGCCCCTGCTCTCACCAATAGTGAAAGTCTAATGAAATAGACTATAAAGAAAACTGAGTGCTGAAGAATTGATGGTTTTGGACTGTAGTGTTGGAGAAGACTCTTGAGAGTCCCTTGGACAGCAAGGAGTTCAAACCAGTCCATCAAAAAGGAAACCAGTCCTGAATATTCATTGGAAGGACTGATGCTGAAGCTGAAACTCCCAATACTTTGGCCACCTGATGTGAAAAACTGATTCTTTTGAAAAGACCCTGATGCTGGGAAAGATTGAAGGCAGGAGGAGAAGGGGACAACAGAGGATGAGATGGTTGGATGGCATCACTGACTCCATGGACATGAGTTTGAGTAAACTCCGGTAATTAGTGATGGACAGGGAGGCCTGGCGTGCTGCAGTCCATGGGGTCACAAAAAGTCGGACACGACTGAGCGACTAAACTGAACTGAACTGGCTGAAATAGACTTTGTGTCTTCTCTAATATTGAGGTAGACATTCTCCCATGCTTCAGGACAGAAACAAAAGTTGTGTAACAGAAATGAGTAGAAATATGAACCTAGTGTCCTGCTGCTGCTGCTAAGTCGCTTCAGTCGTGTCTGACTCTGTGCAACCCCAGAGACTGCACCCCACCAGGCTCCCCTTTCCCTGGGATCCTCCAGGCAAGAACACTGGAGTGGGTTGCCATTCCTTCTCCAGTGCATGAAAGTAANGTAGAAATATGAACCTAGTGTCCTGCTGCTGCTGCTAAGTCGCTTCAGTCGTGTCTGACTCTGTGCAACCCCAGAGACTGCACCCCACCAGGCTCCCCTTTCCCTGGGATCCTCCAGGCAAGAACACTGGAGTGGGTTGCCATTCCTTCTCCAGTGCATGAAAGTAAAAAGTGAAAGTAAAGTCGCTCAGTCGTGTCCGACTCTTAGCGACCCCATGGACTGCAGCCTACCAGGCTCCTCCATCCATGGGATTTTCCAGGCAAGAGTACTGGAGTGGGGTGCCATTGCCTTCTCCAACCTAGTGTCCTATTTGTCCCAAATGGGAATGTCTGCATGTGGAAACTTCCAGATTCACTCAACAGAAGACTCTCTTCTTGGCCCTGTAATCAGTTAAGTGAATTTGATGTGAATAAACATCAGAGTTGTGAGTATAGAGAATGCTGGACCAGGAGTCAAGAAGCTGGTGAAATAGCTTGAATTCTGTTTTGTAAAAATTGTCTTTGAACTAATACTCATTATGTATCAAGTTCTAGCAAGTAAGTACTTGTCCCATATTATATATAGAAAAACTGATTTAGAAAGAAAAAATGGTTTAGAAAGAATACCCAAGGCACTTTCCTAGGGTCACACCAAATAGTTCTTTCTAGTTTTAAACTCATATCAATCAGACACCAAAGGGCTGTACAGTTTTCCTGCACCATTCCATATTGCTTTCAATATACCACACAGTATATTATATATACTTCAAATAAATAGCTTCATTTCTGTCCTTATTTAAGCAAAAATATTCATTGAATACCTACTATTTACCAGGAACTATGCTAGGAGATGAGTATAAAAACAATGAGCAAAAATGACATAGTCGTTGACAACAATTTAAGGGGGAAGACAGATATTAGCCAAATTATCACCTATGTAGGTCACCCACCAGTGTCAAGGAGAGGGCCATTCAGCTATGGAAACATGTCATGGGAGAATGTGAGCCAGACTGCTAGTGTCAGGAAGCCTTCTGTGAAGAAGGAACAACATTACTGACAGCTGAAGGATGAATTGGCAAAGTTGGAAGGAGGCAGGAGAACATTTCAAGACAAGGGAATAGCATACACAAAGGCACTATGACAGACAACCTTTCACAAGTTGAACAGAGAGGGCTATTTGCCTCATCCACTGTATTCGCAGGACCTCTCACTAACCAACAACCACTTTTTCAGTCATCTTGACAAGTTTTTGCAGGGAAAATGCTTCCACAACCATCTGGATGTGTAAAACATTTTCCCAAGCTTTGTCG
The DNA here is from genome assembly GCA_006410615.1 of Neotragus moschatus. Classification (NCBI taxonomy): domain Eukaryota; kingdom Metazoa; phylum Chordata; class Mammalia; order Artiodactyla; family Bovidae; genus Neotragus; species Neotragus moschatus. Next base: position 454,326 of record SJYA01003219.1, read on the forward strand.
AATCCCAAAGCAGAGTTTTATGCTACAGGAATAAGCAAAGCTTGTTTCTCATTGGCAGAAATGTGTTGGTTGTTATTGTTCCTATTTTGATTAATAAAGATGTGTTTGAGCCTAGTTATAATGACTTATAATTCATGGCATGAAATTATAATTACATTTGCACCAACTTAATGTAAATAGACATACCTGAATGGTCTAGTGGTTTTCCCTACTTTCTTCAATTTAAGTCTGAATTTGGCAATAAAGAGCTTGTGATCTGAGCCACAGTCAGCTCCCAGTCCTGTTTTTGCTGACTGTATAGAGCTTCTCCATCTTTGACTGCAAAGAATATAATCAGCCTGATTTTGGTGTTGACCATTTGGTGATGTCCTTGTGTCCTTATGCCATGATGTCCTTATGGTAGGAAGTGAAGAAGAACTAAAAAGCCTCTTGATGAAAGTGAAAGAGGAGAGTGAAAAAGTTGGCTTAAGGCTCAACATTCAGAAAACAAAGATCATGGCATCTGGTCCCATCACTTCATGGGAAATAGTCGGGGAAACAGTGGAAACAGTGTCAGAATTTATTTTTGGGGGGCTCCAAAATCACTGCAGATGGTGACTGCAGCCATGAAGTTAAAAGATGCTTGCTCCTTGGAAGAAAAGTTGTGACCAATCTAGATAGCATATTCAAAAGCAGAGACATTACTTTGCCAACAAAGGTCTGTCTTGTCAAGGCTATGGTTTTTCCAGTGGTCAAGTGTGGATGTGAGAGTTGGACTCTGAAGAAGGCTAAGTTCCAAAGAATTGATGCTTCTGAAGTGTAGTGTTGGAGAAGACTCTTGAGAGTACCCTTGGACTGCAAGGAGATCCAACAAATCCATTCTAAAGATCAGCCCTGGGTGTTCTTTGGAAGGAATGATGCTACAGCTGAAACTCCAGTACTTTGGACACCTCATGCAAAGGGTTGACTCATTAGAAAAGATTTTGATGCTGGGAGGGATTGGGGGCAGGAGGAAAAGGGGACAACAGAGGATAAGATGACTGGATGGCATCACCGACTCGTTGGATGTGTTTGAGTGAACTCCGGGAGATGGTGATGGACAGGGAGGCCTGGCGTGCTGTGATTCACGGGGTCACAAAGAGTTAGACACGACTGAGCAACTGAACTGAACTGAATGTAAATAGTAAACTGGTGAAAGTGAAAGTCGCTCAGTTGTGTCCGACTCTTTGCGACCCAATGAACTATACAGTGCATGGAATTCTCCAGCCCAGAATACTGGAATGGCTAGCCTTTCCCTTCTTCATGAGATCTTCCCAACCCAGGGATCAAACCCACGTCTCCCTCATTGCAGGCAAATTCTTTACCAGCTGAGCCACAAGGAAACTGGTAACATGAACCAAAAATCACCTGTGGGTTGGGGCAGACAACAGTACAGGAGTACTGTTTTATGGGGCCATACCATTAGTAATAGTCCAGTCTAGTGTTAAACTCATATCAGTCACACACCAACAAGCTACACAGTTTCCCTGCACCATTCCATACTGCTTTCAATTTAGTAATCAAAACATTTTTGGTCAGGACATAAAAAATACTGAGTATACCAAAAATACTGATAACTTTTACTATATTTGGATTAAGAACTTTGATACTTAAAGTGAAAAGGCAAGCCATGGAGTGTGAGAAGTTATTTATAATGCATAAACCTAAAAAAAAAACCACTTTAATCCAAAATACGACATTTTTCTTGTTTATTATTAGGAAAAATGTAAGCAATTCAATTGAAAAGGAAGAGTACTTAACAATCATTAGTCATTAGAGAAACACAAAGTAAAGCCAGAATGTACTACCATTATTAATTATTAGAATGACTAAAACGAATAAGACAAATGATACCAAGTGCTGGCAAACGAATAAAACAACTGAAAGTATTATGCAGTGTTAATGGCAGTGTATTTTTCTATAACCACTTTGTAAAATTTGTAAAGCTATCTGTCATTGTCTTCTAAACCTAGACACATGCATACCCTATGATTCGGCAATTCCATCCCTAGTTTTATACCCAACAAAAACCCATATATATATTCATCAAAAGACATGTGCAAGTACGTTCCTGGTAGCTCTATTGTTAATAGTCTTAGAGTAGAATCTACCCTGTAGTAAACTGCCTTATGGGCTCCAGTTCTTCGCTCCTTGCCACATCCTTTCCCATGTGATCTAGCCATTTTGACCATATACATGGGCAAAGGGTACTTCCCTGCTCCTTGACTCTGGACTTTTTCATGTGACATGCTTTGGCCAATGGGGTGTTGGTAAAAACAAACTGATGAAAGGTTTGATGCTCTGCCATTGTGACAAGACAATGTTCCAGATTAGCTCATTAGTCAAAAAAGGATGAGAGGCACAGGGGAAACATCAGCCAACAACTCACAGACCCAAGGCTTGAAGCAGAATGACCCGTCTGAGCTGGCAGTGGAACTGAAGTGGTCCTTCCTGGGCTACCATTCTCATTAGTCCCAGAGAGTAAGTGAAGCATCTCATTCTCGCAATGACTTCAGCTCAGTTCCACTAGCTGAGGCTTAGAAAAGGCACTACCAAGATGAAATAAATATCGTTTTTCTGGAAAATATGTATCAAATCCTGTTCCAAGTAGCCAGGTTAACCCAAATCAGCCTTTCTTCCCAAGATCCCAGAGGACTGAACCCAGGATTTAGTAAAGATCACAACTTTGGAGTCTGACAGTTTTGTGGAAAAATCTCTGAAGTATCCCTTATCACCTGACCCTGGACAGATTTCATCACTGTTCTGAACCTCACTTTCTCTGCACTTAAAATGGACACAATATCATTTAAATCAGAAGCTGTTGTTATCTTCAAAGGCATCCCTTGCCTTATTCAAGTAACAATTTAAACGCCTTCTGTATTTACATCCAGAATGTAATTATTTCCTTAAAATGACCCTTAGAGACAGATACCATTATCTCCACTCTTCAAAGGAAGTGTTTGGACTTCATGTGCAAGGCATTTGGATTTGCAACATGGTTTGAAGTATGGAACAGTTAGAAGATAACCATCATCACCCCAAGTAAGAGAAAAATATGGTGTAACCTAGAGAAGGAGAGAGAAGTGAACAGATTGTGAAGATATTTGGAATATAAAATTGCCTGAAAGTGATGAGTGATTGGACATCAGAGTGGTGAGAAGCATAAAAGAGGGGAGATTGTAACTTGATTCCCTTGGTGTTTGGAGATACCATTCACTGAAATTGGGTACCCCCAAGGGGAGGAACAGGTTTGGAACGTGATAACAAGTTCATTTTTGGACAAGTTGAGTGAGATGTAACTGTGGTATGTCTGACTGAAGATATTTAAAAGGCAATTGGATAAGATTTCCATCTAAGAGGAGAGTCTGGGCTAGAGTTGAAAGTTTTCCTTATTTAGTTGATAAATCTACTTTAAAAATACACCATGAACTCCACTTGAGTTACATGTACTTCAGTAATGCATGCACTTAACCCTTCTGAACATCAATTTCCTCAACTTTTTAAATGAGAAAAATAACTTGCCTTACCTTGCCAAATAAATTCTGATAAGAATCCAATTGCAGAATGAGTATGAAAGTAATTTGTAAACATTAAATTGCTACTTAAAGGAAAGATTTATTAGTCTCATTGTCATTAGTGGCTGGTTGGAGGTAACCATCTAAGTACCTGCTCAATCGCCCACTGACAACTGCAGGGAATTTAAAAATATATATATATTTCTTTGGATTATTCCAGTATTTTTAACAGCCAAATCAGGATAAAGTAAATAAAATGTAAGATTATTGAATGAATAAATTGTATTAGTACCTAGATAAAAACAAATATTTCAGACACATCCAGGTAATTTAATTTTTAAAAAGATTATATTTCCATGTTCATGTGATAAATAAGCTGACACTTGCCTTCTCTTTATCAATAACAGGTTGGTAAACAGTAAAGATTTTCCTTCTTGCACACCTTTATTATAATACATACTCCTAGGTAACTAAGGGAACTGATTTGCTCTTAGGGGTATTAGTCAAAGCTATTAAAGATTGGAAGATATCCACTGCAACTGAAATTTTTCACTATGAAGGAGTTAGTCTAGACTCTTCTTATGATCCTCATTAGATAGTAGAATCAAACGTCTATATGGCTACTTTTATCTATAATAATAAATATACAAATTCAATGTGAAAAAGAATATATCTGGGTTCTCTATAACGAAGGTCATGTGTTTTACTCATTCAGAGGTGTGTTATCCAGTCATGATGTAATTTCACAAGAAAGAAGTTACTGAACACACATCTGTCTAACTTGGCCTGTAATTATCATCTGCTCTTCCAGAATATCATTTCTGAGGAATATATTTCAGAATATCATTCCCCGACCTCACTGAGACCTGACTCTGACTCTATAACCTGGCTCTATTTGTGCGGCTTGGACCACAATCCATTCACATATGTACAGAGTCAAAGGGTTTGAAAAATCAATCTCTTCACTGAATTTAATTCAACTCTACCTGCATGCATCAATTTCCTTTTTGTGTCAGGTCCTGAAATACTGAAAAAAGCTATTGAAGGAAAAATCTCAATGAACAGGAATGCTTAATAGGCAGAAATGGAAAAGCACAAAGGATGCTTGGAGATCAATTGTCAAGTAGCAGCTCTAATTGGAGCATGCTCAATAGCTCAGCCATGTCCAAGTCTTCGCAGCCTCACGGACTGCAGCCCACTGAGGTCCTCTGTCCATGGAATTTTCTAGGCAAGAATATTGGAGGGGGTACCTTTTCTTCTTCCAGGTCTAACTGGAGAGTCCTGGGAAATAACTAGATAGTTAAGTCAGGGGAAAACTGGACAGAATGAAGAATGTGAGAAAGGCCTAGATTTAAACGCTGGGTAAACCCTTACTAGCTACATGGTATTGATCACAGTTATTTATTACTTGTAGGCTTTGATTTCCTAATTTATAAATTCATTATCACCACCAGCAGCATCATTAGTGTCCTTGATGTGGACATTGTCATCATTATCATTGGTACCTCACAGGATGTTTTTACAGTTCTGTGATGAGAGAAAGTATGTACAACATAACTCCAATGCCTACAACATAGAAAGCTGACTGGTTCCCTTTCCATCTGGGAGGCCTGAATGAGAAATTTTATCTGTGACATACTTGCAGGTCTTTGGGCATACTTTAAAAGAAAGGGAAGTGAGCAGAAATAAGGGTAAATCTCAGAACCCATCCATCTCTAAATTTGTTTTGAGACAATACCACATGATAATCAAAGTGCCACATAAGAAATTAATCAGACCAGCCCTGTTAAGATCATAGAAAAATATGGCAGCAATCTTGGACAATATCCTGGGGATCTTGGGGGTGCTTCTCAGGATGGAGAAGGTTTTGAGTACTTTGCTGTTATTGTTGTTTGGTTGGATTTTTTTGTTTGAAAATAAACAAATATGTGTTTTTAAAAAAATGAAACAGCACATTAAAGATATTTGGGTTATCTTGTGTATGAGCTAGTGACCAGATTGAAAGCTTCTCCTGGCTTCCGACGTCTTCGAGAGTGAGCTATCTTTCCACATCTGTCAGGAAGTGTTGCTGGAGCTGGTTACATCTGTAATAGGGGACAAATCTAGGTTCTGCCTGCCGTGGGGTTGAAATCACCTTTATTCTCTGAGCCCTCCATCTGGTGAGTGTGCTCTGTGTGTGTGTGTGTGTGTTCCCTTCCATCTCTCCCAGTCCATTTCCAATACTGAAGGTGATGTAGGAACTGATAATGGAATGACCTTGAGGCCAAAAAACGCAGAGTGAGTAACGTTCAATAAAATAGACTATGACAGGTATTTCATAAAAGAGGTTTGCGAACAGATGACTTTTTACAAAGAAAATAAACTAACATTGCTTTGTTGCTCAGGTGCCAAAGTGATTTGCTTTTCTCTGCTCTAGCAGATTCTGATTGACTTTTTCTCCTGTGAAAAATGAGGAAAAGGGGAAAAAAAGAAAAGACTGTTCTGTGTGATCCATTCAATAAGAGGGCAGATGATTATTGGTTACCTTTTTTTTTTTTTTTTTTTTTTTGCTACTTCTTTTAATGCTAATGGAAGAGAACTTCAACTTGTAGAAACTTCAGAATTATTAGCCACCATAATCATTAATACATATTGAGCACTTATAATGTGCCAGTTATACATTACTAACTACTTTGTAGGTGCTATATAATTCACACACAATCTCTGGGAGGAAATGAAGACAAAAGGAGTTTAAGCATTCTGCCTAACGTTTAGAAATAAAATGGAAATACAAACTTATCTCTGAAACCAAACATCTAGGCTTGTAAATGTGGCTTCTCTTTTGAATTCCTCACTTCACCAGTACCTGTGCCAGGCAANTTTTTTTTTTTTTTCATTTTGCTACTTCTTTTAATGCTAATGGAAGAGAACTTCAACTTGTAGAAACTTCAGAATTATTAGCCACCATAATCATTAATACATATTGAGCACTTATAATGTGCCAGTTATACATTACTAACTACTTTGTAGGTGCTATATAATTCACACACAATCTCTGGGAGGAAATGAAGACAAAAGGAGTTTAAGCATTCTGCCTAACGTTTAGAAATAAAATGGAAATACAAACTTATCTCTGAAACCAAACATCTAGGCTTGTAAATGTGGCTTCTCTTTTGAATTCCTCACTTCACCAGTACCTGTGCCAGGCAATGGTGAAGAATAACAAACAGAACAAGAGTTCCTAAAAATAAAGTCTTATGGGAAACCACCCAAATCTTTAGACATCAGAATGATATACCATGGAGTGGGCAGAGTGGGAAACACAGGAAATTAGAGGACCTTTGCTCATGTAGAATATCAGTAAATAGATTAAACCAAAGGGCATCACAGGGGAGGGGTATGGAAGCAAAGTATCTATATGTTGTGAATTTTTTTCAAAAAATCTAAAAGTACAGGGTTTTATGTGTTCTTGTAGGAGTTGAGAAATAATTATATCTCTATCTATTGCTCCACCCATTCATATATTCCATATATCCTAAAGAATTATGAAAGTCAAACTAAAAATATCTATGGGATAGACTACAGTATTGGTCTTCTAGTAAACATATGTGGAATAAAGTAAAGATTGTATACTTGAAATTAGGTTGGCCAGGATTACATTTCCATGCTACCACTTATTAGAGTTAGGAAACTGGGCAAACTTGGTCTCTCTGAGTGCCATTTTGCTCACCTGTAGAATGCAGAGAGAGTATTACTAAAACTCTTAAGTTTATGGAGAAAATTAAATAAGAAAAAATAATACAAGTTTATCACACAGTTGACAATATATATATATTTTTCTCTCCTTTACCATCCAACCTATACACACATGCTAAGTGAATCCATTTATATCTCTTTGTGACCCCCTGTGCCTACTAGGCTCCTCTGCCCATGAGATTCTCCAGGCAAGATTAACAGATTTAATTGCCATACCCTCCTCCAGGGGATCTTCCTGACCCAGGGATCAAACTCACATCTCTTATGTCTCCTGCATTGGCAAGCAGGTTCTTTACAACTCTCACCACCCAAGCCAGAGGTAGATATATCCATAAAAGCAAAGTGTTGCTTGGTTGGTAGTATCTAGAATGGCTTACAGAGAAAGTGGTCNGGATCTTCCTGACCCAGGGATCAAACTCACATCTCTTATGTCTCCTGCATTGGCAAGCAGGTTCTTTACAACTCTCACCACCCAAGCCAGAGGTAGATATATCCATAAAAGCAAAGTGTTGCTTGGTTGGTAGTATCTAGAATGGCTTACAGAGAAAGTGGTCCATTTTAGGTGGACTTCAAAGGAGAGTATTATTTGGAGAAAAATGACCCTTGTGAAGATAATGCTACAAGTGAAATCTAAGTGCTGGAATTATTTAGACAGTGTACAACTCTTTTTTGAATAAAACATAGTTTGATATAAGTCCTTTGCTAAAGGACTTTCTTTGCTGAAGATAAGACTTGGAGTATATACTGTAGTCACATTATAGAAAGCTTAAAATTCAAGATATGGAGCATAATTATGACTGAGAATGCCTCAAAGAACCACTGTGCTTTTTATTATTATTTATGAAGAGATATAGTCAAGTTTACTTAGGGAGTTTAATCTCAGAGCACCACAAATAATGGATGTTAGGGAAAGTCCAGCAGTGGGAAGAACAGTCAAGAGCTCAATCAGTTGGTTCAGGATATGGTCTATGATGGAGAAGGAAATGGCAACCTGCTCAAGCATTCTTGCCTGGAGAACGGACAGAGGAGCCTGGCTGGCTACAGTCTATGGGGTCGCAAGAGTTGGACTCGACTTAGCCACTAAATCACCACCACTACCACCATGGTCTGTGAGCTGCTGTTAGTGGAAATGGAGAAGAAGATCTAGGTAAGAGCACCCTCAAAGATTAGCAGAAGAGATGTAAGATAGACGACTTTCTCCATTGTTGGAGTTGCTGATTAGAAATGGGAGGCAAGAAACAGAAGGATCGAATGTGAATTGAGACCTGGGAGGACAGAAGAGTGGAGGAACTCTAAATTCAGGTGGGTTTAAATCTTTATTCTCCCACTTGCTCCCTGTGTCCCTGAGGATAGGGTACTCTACATTTTCAATGTCGGCTTCTCCATGTGTCAAATAAAAATACCTAATTTCAGTACTGTTTTGAAAAGAGGATGAGGTGCAGTGTTTCANATGTCATACAAGTCATCTAAGGGGGTAACACCATTTCAGATATTCCACTCTGCCTTCTCACTGATGCATCCATCCTTACCCTCAGCTCTATCAGGCATTATAGCTAACAATTACTGAGCAAATATGTCAGGCATAAACTCCGTTAAGTCCTCAAAATAGTCTATGAGTAGGTGTTATATCATGCCCATTTTACAGATAAGAAATCTGAGACTTGAAATGTTTTAAGTGTATTTACAAGATCAAAAGATAATGAGTGGTGGCACCTGAACTTATATAATTTTGTATAAAAAATATCATTGCCCATGATGCTACAGGGAAATAATTAATGTACAGCATATAAGTAATTACATAGAATTTTCCATGAATAAGGCATTTAATTCTACCTGTGAAGAAGACATCTTTAAATTGTGCCGAAAAATGTCTTTTTCAAAGGGTTGATGTTAATCATAATTTCATATGGAAACCGAATTCTACCTGAAATGACTTAGCACTGTCCGCATCATAAGTAAGTGGCATGGGTGTGGTAGTTAATATATAATTATCATCATCATTATTCCGAATTTTCATTTGAACAAAGGAAGACAAGGTAAATAATTGGCTCAAGATCACATAATAATGATAGTGGAGACACGGTTTAATTCTGAATCTAGCTAATCATAGGGTTAAATGTTTTTTACACAGAGCTTCATCTTAAAAAAATCTGGCTTCCTGGGTAATAAATGACTTATATTTGGCAGTCATTGCCAAATGACAAAATCCAAGTTTTATTATTGTAATTTGGCTCCTTGTTGGATGATTGTCAGACTATAGAGTTATGCAATTTTATTAAATATACTTAAATATGTATCCATTTCTATGTAGTCCAACTCAGAGGTCTAAGTAATATCCAACTCACTGAGTGATTTAAAAACACACATACACACACTTAATAAAATGTCTACTTATGGATCTGCAATGCAATTTACATTGAGAGTTCATAAGCTTTGAGCTTGATGGGAAAGGACAGACATCTGTCATATTACATAACTGGAATTCACACCACAGTACAGTACGGTTGTCATGCATCTGGTAAAGGCCAAAAATTTATTAGAGCAAATTAGAGATTATAGACATTCCCTTTGGATAAAGGAATCCCTCAATAATATTACTAGGAGAAAACTGTCAGAGAAAGAACAGTGATGGCATAGCCCAGGCTGTGACAGGCCTTTATGCTCACGCAATGCTGAATATCACTTGAGAATCAATACACCACTTTGTTCTTTTATTCAATAAAGATATCTTAGTGATTGCTCCACATTGACTGTATTCTATGTAACAGAGATAGTAAAGTACTCAAAGCCCTCATCTGCATGGAATTCATATTCTAGTGGTCATTAACTAGCTTGATCATTTCACTTGCTAGGGACATCCTCCAAATGGAAAACTTCAGCTGACCATATGGAGCTTTCGGAAAACAATTAAGAACAAGCTTATATGCATTCTTACAGATGATGACACCAATACATATGTCTAGAGAGGTTAGATATCTTATAATATTAATAACACACAATAATAATTGTAATTATTTTAAATAAGTATAGTACCATCTACTTCAGGGGAATTTCTGCTCCTGAAAAAATGATGTAAACATACTTTACCTGAGCACTCCTGATAAGCAAAACTAAAAACTCCAGATTGTAAAACAAACAAGGAGACTCTAAAGGATGGGGAGAAGGTAGGCTAGCTAGGCATTTTGGGATAGAAAAAAAAACATAATGGTGAGGTCCCTGGGATTTAATTTTATCTCATATATCAAGACTTAGAACAGAAGGAGCTGGCAACCTCCAATTGTCAGCAATGAAGACCAACTAGGGAAACAAAGCCTGCTCTCTCTTGGCAAAGGACCGGGAAAGGTGCAGCCTAGAAGGCTTTTAGACCATAACTGCTCTACTCCAGACAAATAGCACAGAAAAAACAGCAGATCCTAGATTCACCCACGCCAGCAAAAACCAAATGGGGATTCTAAACCTTTATCATTTTGAGGCTGTAATGAGGTGCACTAACATCCCTGCTGGGTAGTAGCTTTCAACTGTTCTCAATTGTTTTTTTTTTTTTTTTTTCACATAGCTGAATAAATCAATGAATGGACACATGACATAACTAAGAACACCCAGAGATATTTCCTATAAACCATAATTATTCAAATTTTGTGGGATAGAGAGTTTGTATTATACTATTTGGTAAATGCGGTTTGGAGGACTGTGTTTAGTTCCCTTTCATTCTACACCACTTCAGTAATAAAACGGTTCATTTGTTAAGCAGATCTTTTATGTCAGCTCATGATGTTACGTAAGACTCACTGTGAGGGAACTTACGTATTTATCAAAGTATATGTGTGTGCTTATGTATGTGTATATTGGGGGAGATGTGTTCTCAGCACTTGAGCAGCATCAGTTAACACAACAGACAATAATCCCCCATCCTACTGGAATTCTCATTCTACTATCTATATTCATAGCCTAAGAGGAGAAAGATATAAACACAAATAAATTACATTATAGGTAAACAATAGATGCAGATAGGAGGGAATAACAAACTGTAAGAGATTAACTCTAATGTTGGAAGCGGGAATGAACAGTATTAGTCCCTGAAATTGGTACCATCAAGCTAAGTTTTGAAGGATGTACAGAACTTTAGTAGATAGACTAGACAGGGGATGGGTTTTGTTGTCGAGCCAGGACCAAGTGTAAAGACATAGTTGCAAGAGAGTCTGCACAAAGTCAGAGCAGGTGATCCAAGACAAAGCCAGGAAGATTAGATAAGAAAAGAAGGGGAACCCACAGAGAAGAATGAGGGGGAAAGGGGAGAGAAGAAATGTAATAAACCAAGTAATGGAAGGCCTTGAAGGGCAACTCAATAGAGGCATTTTTAAGTTGATTTAGAAGCAATGTGGAGCCAATGGTGGAGAAGGCAATGGCACCCCATTCCAGTACTCTTGCCTGGAAAATCCCATGGACAGAGGAGCCTGGTGGGCTGCAGTCCATGGGGTCGTGAAGAGTCGGAAACGACTGAGCGACGATTTCACTTTCACTTTTCATTTTCATGCATTGGAGAAGGAAATGGCAACCCACTCCAGTGTTCTTGCCTGGAGAATCCCAGGGGTGGAGGAGCCTGGTGGGCTGCTGTCTATGGGGTCGCACAGAGTCGGACACGACTGAAGTGACTTAGCAGCAACAGCAGAGCCAATGGAGCAAGTATGACAGGAACTGGGCAGCCAATATCAAAAAAAGCTATCAAAATGTTCAGGCATGATCTGTTCTTAATAAACCTGGTGTACTCTTAAAAAAAAAAAAAAAAAAACCTGGTGTACTCTTGACTTGTGATTCCACTGTCCTCAGAACGGTCGTAGATTTTGTTGGTCTGTAATTTTCCATTAGCTCCCTAATTACTGATGCATTCTAGGAGACATTCTCTCAGACAGATAAGCACCTGATTATCAGAGACTCAAGCTGATTTACAGTGTTTGTGAATGTCCTCTGTCTCTCTTTCTTCCTCGATGCACTGGGGACATGGTTAGCAAATCATGAAAAAAGTATTAGAAAAGCTGGCATTTGTAATAGGTTAATTTTAGAAATGTCTCCTGCTTTCCTTTCTGGTTAGGTTTTATATTCATTTCAGGCTGCAGTGTTCAGTGCATTTGTAGATGCCTTTCAGCAAAGTTTTATGAATGTTTGAAATCCTCACCCGGTATTTTTTAAACTAAGTAGTGCATTCTAAATTTTAACATTTTCCTCTAAACTGTTGTATTTNTGCTTTCCTTTCTGGTTAGGTTTTATATTCATTTCAGGCTGCAGTGTTCAGTGCATTTGTAGATGCCTTTCAGCAAAGTTTTATGAATGTTTGAAATCCTCACCCGGTATTTTTTAAACTAAGTAGTGCATTCTAAATTTTAACATTTTCCTCTAAACTGTTGTATTTGTCTATTTATCATTCCACAGGCAGCACTAAGTGCTAGATTTTGCTATATGCTCAGGATGCCCTGACAGAGGGTAGAGACTTATTTTCAAAGGACATACAGTCCTGGGTAAAGAGAGACAAGAAAACCTGTTAAGGTGTGTACTATAATGGATGCAGTGTGGCCTATTTGGGAGCAAAGACCTGGTCACCTATCTTTGAATGAATGCATTGAGACTGCAAGTGAAATTTGAGTTTGCCAGGCTATAAGGCAAGGAGAAGCATTCTGAGTGTTCTGGGCAAGCCGGTGGAAAGGCAGAGGCCCATGAGAGCATTGCCATTCAAAAATTCTCAGGAAGATATATGTGGCTGATAAGGCTGAACTTGGGTGTAATAGGAGAAGTGATGGAAATAGGCTCAAGAGGGAAGTAAGGATAAGATGATCAAGAAAACTATATTCTACTCTAAGGAGTTTGGACTTTAACCAAAGGAAGTGAAGAGCCAGTGAATGAATCTGGCAGGGAAGTGTAGGCTAGAAAGTCGGACATTAGGGCAACCACTCCAGCTTCTCCACTTTTTATCTGATTAACCTTCATCCTCCTGTCCACACCCCTCATCAGCTACCAAAATAGAGTCTCCCAGAGGACACGGGCTCAGTCTCTTTGCGTTTTAGCACCCAGTTCTTTTGCACAAACCCTCAGCTGCTTTCCCAGTAAGAGGCTTCTGAACTCCTGCTGATTGCAGAGCCTGAGAGATTCCAAGCTGCTGATTGATTTGACTTCATTCTGCTATAGTGCATGTAATTTCATGCTTCCAAGTGAAAGACATTTTCTGAAAATTCTTCAATCTTCCAAAATTACTTAGTTTTATATATTTATCCCCAGCTTCATTGGACTCTAAATAACCCAGTTTGGGAGAAAATGCTTGGCATGTGAAGCTCTGGTCATTAAGATTCAGCAATTACTCTCTCAAACTGTTAAAATCTATCCTGATGGAATGAAAACAATTAAAGCTAGGGTATGCTACCAGACTAAAAACAGTTGCTGTTGGAGATGCCAATGCACCTTTCTGCAAAGAAAGAAGGGACTGATTCTTTTTAATAATTAAAAAAATATACTGTAAGAGGAAAGTGACAGGTTGTCTCCAAGAATTAGATGGATAGGTAGATGATAGATAGAATAGCTTTTTAATGTAATAATAAATGTTTTAATGACATTTAAAAATAATGAAGCAGAATAAAAATAAGTGAAATAGTTTCTTAAATCATATCAATGCTAATGTTTTCAAAAATATCCTTTAAGACATCTATGGATATATAAACAATAACATATAATTTTATATAAATAGAGCCACATTTGTATATTTTTAAAATAAACCTTGTTATTTTAGTTTTAATTTACAAAAAAAAAAGTTAATATAAAGAGTTCCTATATACCCCACCCCTAGTCTCTCCCATTATTAAAATCTTATTGCTAATATGGTATATTTGTCACAATGAATGCAGCAATATTGATAGATTACTGTTAACTAAAGTCCTTCTTTTATTCAGATTAACTTAGTGTAGGTTTTCTGCTTGGTTGTTCTTTGTTTTGTTCTTTCGTTGTTGTTTTTTCCATAGTTAACGTCTTGTCTGTTTATATTCCAGAATGCTATCCAGTACCAGTTCAGTTCAGTCACTCAGTCGTGTCCAACTCTTTCCTGTCCCGTGTCCATTGTGTTTACTCATCATATTTTTTAAATCTCATTTTGGCTATGATAGTTTCTTAGACTTGGGAAACATCGATAGCTTTGAGTTCTTCTAAGGTATTTTGTAGAATGCCCCTTAATTGCCATCTGTCTCACATTTTATCATGCTTAGACTGGAGTTACAGGCTTTGAGAAATAAGACTACAGAAGTTAAACGCATTTTCATAATCTCACAGAACATCCAGAGTACGTAATATCAACATGGCATGATTATTGATGTTAAAAGTGATAACCTGGTGGGAATAATATTTACTGAGTTTCTCTACTATAAAGTTGAAGAAGGAAATGGCAACCCACTCCAGGATTGTTGCCTGGAGAATCCCATGGACAGAGGAGCCTGGTGGGTTACAGTCCACAGGGTCACAAAGAGTAGGGCACTACTAAGCCACTAACACAACAACAGACCACTATAAGGTACCTAGAAGCCACGCATTAGGAAAACGTGAATCCGTCTGCAATGCAGGAGACCCGGGTTTGATCCCTGGGTTGGGAAGATCCCCTGGAGAAGGAAATGGCAACACATTCTGGTATGCCTGGGAAATCCCATGGACAGAGGAGCCAGGCAGGTTCCAGTCCACGGGGTCACAAAGAGTAGGACACGACAAAGCCACTAACCCACCACTATAAAGTTACTATTTCTCCCTCCCTCTTTGTGTATTGTACTCTTTGGATGGAAGTTATGGCACAGCCCACACAGTTACGGAATGTGGAGTAATGCTCCACCTCTTGAGGGTAGAGTATCTATATGAGTTATCTGAGACTCCTCTACACAGGAACTTTGTTTCTTCTTCCTCAATTATCATTTATCATATAGGATTGTTGTGCTGTTGTTCGCTCACTCAGTCATGTCCGACTCATTGCGACCCCATGGTCTGCAGCATATCAGGCTCCTCTGACCTCCACTGTCTCCCAGAGTTTGCTCAGATTTATGTCCCTAGAGTTGGTGATGCTATCTAACCACTTCATCCTCTGCTGTCCCCTTTTCCTTTGGTCTTCAATCTTTCCCACCATCAGAGTTTTTTTTCCCACTGAGTCAGTTCTTCGCATCAGGTGATCAAAGTATTGGAGATTCAGCTTCAGCATCAGTCCTTCCAATAAATATTCAGGGTTGATTTCCCTTAGGCTTGACTGGTTTGATCTCCTTACAGTCCAAGGGACTCTCAAGAGTCTTTTCAAACACCACAATTTGAAAGCATAAATTCATTGGTGCTCTCAGCCTTCTGTATGGTCCAGCTCTCACANCCTTCTGCCATTCATTCCAGAAGCAAGGTGAAAACTAGAGCCACCAAGGAGAAGAGATGGAGGCTGGTGGGGAGGAGGACTAGAGACCTTTCTAGTCCTAGACACCACTCCTCGTGGTGTCAAAAGGAGAAGGAGTTGGAGGTTCTTCGGGTGAATGAGATATGCTGCCCACCTTCCTCAAAGAGTTCTGAGCAAAGGGTTGGGGGAGGGGCTAGAAAGGGAAAACAGCAAAGAAAGCCCAGAGAGGTGGTGAGAGAATAGAAGACATGTCTTCCGCTCTCCCTGCTCCATCTAGATGGTCTGGGGGTGGGACAGGGCTGGAGAGCAGCAAGCAGATAAGAGGCATGCAGAGAAAAGTCTCTGCATAAATTGCAAAAGCCCTAGGGGTTTCCAAATGGGCAGGGACCACCAGAGGTGCTGACCGCACAGTGGACCCTCACAAGTCTGTGGCCAGAATGAGTCTACTCATTCTGGGGTACCTCAAGATAAGAGACGATGCAATAGTCTAGCATGACAGATTTCAATAGTAGGTCCCAACATCGTGCTTAAAATGAAGACATGCCTATAGACACACTTCTTTAAAAACTGAGATATAGTTGCTTTACAATGTTGTCTTAGTTTCTGCTGTACAACAAAGTGAATCGGCTATATGCATACATATATCTCCTCCTTCTTAGACCTCCAACCGCCCCGCATCCTGCCCATCTAGGTCATCACAGAGTGTAGAGCTGAGCTTCCCTGAGCTATCTGTTTTACCTGTGGTAGTGTATATTTGTCATGGAGGTTCCTTAAAAAAATAAAAATAGAATTACCACATGACCCAGCACTCTCACTCCTGGACATAGACCCTGAGAACATCATAATTCAAAAACAAAACACATGCATCCCAGTGTTCATTGCATATTATTTATAATAGCAAGGAAGGACATGGAAGCAGCTAGAATATCCACTGACAGAGGAATGGATAAAGAAGCTGTGAGATATAAATATACATATATGTAATGTGTATATATATATATATATATACACACACATAATGTGTATATATGATGTATATATATATATAATGAAATATTACTCAGCTATAAAAGGAATGAAATTCAGTCATCTGTAGAGATATATGTTTTCTTTTAAAGACAAAAATTCCAAAGCAAGACAGATGCATAAAGACCAAACCAATCACACTAATAAGAAACCAGTGAGGGCATGGCACCAGCCAGAATGCCTCTTTTGATTGACATTATGTGAGTTTCTCTTGCACCAAAATGCCATGCCAGGGAGAGGGAGAGAGGAGATCCTTTGGAGGGAAAAAAAAAAAAAAAGAAAAGTCCAATTGGATTGTTTGAATTTCATCCTTCTATCTCTCCAAAGAGAGTAAGTTTAATGGAAAAAAAAAAAAAAACACATTATCTCAAATAAGCATGTAGTGATTATTGGTCTCACCCTTTCACCCCCTCCACTTCTGAGAATAAAAGCTTATAAGAATATTTTGATCATTTATAGAAAAAAAATAATAGCTCCATTCTTTTGCACACCTAGGGAATAATGGGTAAATTTTAGGCCCCACTGCACAATCATATAATCATCAAATTGTAGTAATAATGAGAGATTATTAGCTCTGGGAGTACAGCAAAACAACATTTTAAGTTGCAAACATGCTGGGCCACTCTGAGCAGTGATCTGAAAGGCAGTCTGATTCCTGGTGTGGAGATGGATGCATAGCAACGTGGCCCTTGAACTTCATGTACTTCCTTGGCAAGACTACCCTTACTGAGAACATGCTGAAGCAGGCTCTTTCCTGTGTTCCCCAGCATCCAGTTCCTTTCACTCACTCCAGATTTTATGCCCACAAACCCACCTTCTAGATGATCTCTAGGCTCATCATGTTTGACGTCAGGAAGTCATATTCCAGTCACAGGAAGTTCATATCACATCAGTGTAATCATTCACAGTAAACTAGGGAGGGACTTCGCTGGTGGCTCAACAGTAAAGAATCTGCTTGCAATGCTGGAGACATCTGTTTGATCCCTGAGTTCGGAAGATCCCTGGAGAAGGGAATGGCCACCCACTTCAGTATTCTTGCCTGGAGAATCCCATGAACAGAGGAGCCTGGAGGGCTACAGCCCATGGGCTCACAAAAGGCAGACACGACTGCAGTGACTCGGCACAGCACACATGGAAGTGGACCCCGATGATGATCTTGTTTCCTGTGTAGCTTGATTCCAGGGAGAGACTTTGATGATGACTCCAGTGCACACTTCTGAATCTCAGAGCATTACCTCTCCAGCTCCTCTCCATTCCCACGGCTATGGCACTAGTCCATGCTACCTGCCAACCTTCGCCTAGAGAGCTGCATGGCCTCCTGCCCCCAGGTCCTGCTGAGCCAAGCTGAAATTTTGCAGCTTGACTCGGATCATGTTACCCTCCTGCTCAAAATGCCCCTAAATGGTTCACACTCAATATAAATTCACAGTCCACAGGACCTTTAGGTCTGGCCCCTGCCCATCCCCATATCCTTCTCTCTGCCTTGTCGGCCACCCTCATCCTCTTGCTACATCATCTGCACCATGTCACCCCCGCACCTGGCTCCTCGTGGCCTCAGAGACTTGGCCTTTCCCGAATGTTCTCCCTTGTCCTTCATTCGGGTGTTTCCCCCAGTGTCGTCTTGTCTTTGTTTTCTAACAAGGCTCTGCTTCCCTGATACTTTGGAGCACAATCTCCTGTTTTCTTTTTCTTCGAAGCACTTATCACTGCATCATTTATTACACGGGCTTCCCAGTCAGCCTAGTGGTAAAGAATCCACTTGCCAGTGCAGGAGCCACAGGAGATGGAGTTTCAATCCCTGAATTGGGAAGACCCCCTGGAGGATGAAATGACAACCCACTGCAGTATTCTTGCTGGGATACTCCCATGGACAGAGGAGCCTCCTAGGCTACTGTCCGTGGGGTCACAAAGAGTTGGACTTGACTGAACACACACAGCACGTACACATATAGTACATACTTTATGCTTTTACCCTTTCACTATGGTTTAAAACTGACATAGCTTACAGTTTACCACTGTGTCCCTAATTCTTGAAACAGTGCTTTGCACATAAAGAGGATTCTGTGCATGTTTATTTAATGTTGAATAATTGAAGAAATTAACTTTCTGATTCCAACATTGACTGTACATTCTGTACATATTAGTTACATTTCTGTCAACCCAGGGTACTGTAAGGAGACTGCATTTAGGTACCTTAAGCCTGTAGTGAGATTTTGGAATTTACCTCATAGAAAATAGTGGCTTTTCCCTCTAGCCCTGGAGTCAAGATGGGTTTGAATTCCATAACTTCCTAGGTGTGTGACTATGCATAATGCATTCTAACTCTTTGAGCTTGTGAGATTTTGTTTCCCTGTTTGTAAAATGAAGCAGTAACAGTCCCTGCTTCACAGGACTCATGTGAACATGCAGAGACTAATTACCTGGGGTGGGGGGCGGGAATGGGAACAGGGAAGGGATAAACTGGGAGATTGGGATTGGCATATTCACCATACTATATATCAAATATATGACTAATAAGGACCTACTGTATAGCAGAGGAATGACCTACATGGGAAAAGAATCTATAAAATCTATAACTTTTTCTTTCTGCTATATAGCAGAAACTAACACAATTTTGTACATCAGCTATACTCCAATGAAAGTAAAATTATAATACATATGAAAAATAATACTTGTGAAGGCCTAGCCCAGCACCTGGCACAGAGTAATGGTGGAGATATAGATACAGATTTTTTTTTAATCACACGGCCTCTTTTGAAGATACTGCTACCACCTCCTTCTTGGTACCATTTCTTATTCACACTCACAGTTCTACAGTCATTGGCTATTTGCCTAGGATGCCTACCAGACAGAGAATTTCTTTGTAAGAAGACAACTTACTAAGCACCAAGCAGTGTTTCTTGTCCACCATATATGCTCAGAGGTAAGGCATTCAGCTGAGTTGACTTTCCTCATATGTTCAACTTATCCTTAGCCCTCTTTTGCGTATAGAGACAAAGGTGTTTAAATCTCTTCTTTGTCTTTACCACTTTATCATAAAAATGACAGGTACTTAGAGAGTCAAAGCAAAGGTAGCAAGTGTATGATGTTAACGTTTGACGCAGCCTGAGCTTGAATCTCAGCTATATAATTTATGATTTGGGTGGCCTTGCACAAGATGGTCATCCTGTGTGGTTCTCTCCTACTTCCTCTTTCAAACATGGGTGATACTAGCTACTTCTCAGAGTCATGATAGGAATCAAAGAAAATACAGGTAAAGCGTGTGTCAGACACTTAGAAACCAGTTTAACTTTCCTGCCACATTCAAGAATCTCAGGGAAGGTTCTATGAATGGCAGACAAGGAAGTGGTTAGGAGCACAGACTCTGAAGCTGGGTTTCTTGGCTTAATGCCTACATCCAACACTCATGAGCTGGGGAATTCTATGTGTGTCACTTAACCCAGAGGTGCCTCAGTTTCCTCACCAGGAAAAAGAGAATAATACTTACATCACAGGATAGAGCCAACAATTAGTACATTCTAAATGTGTCCCCCCAACACACACACACATTTTTGCGTATTAGTGGTCACCACGTCCCTTTTAGTTTAAAAACATTGTCTAAAAATTGATATTTTTCTTCATGCTGGAAACTATTCCTTCATCTTTCTCCTCTAAAACCTCCTTCCTCCCTGATCATTCAGCCTGTGTCATCACTTTAATATCTCACTAGAAAATAAATCTTTCTTCTCATATTCAATAGTTTTTGTTCCTTTATGAACTGTAAATTGAGGCTCCAGTCTGCGTGAATGATTCTTTACCAAATAAAGCTGGGTTCTATTATACTCTTAGGAGCAAAAGTTGAACTTTGGTGTCTTTTTATCAAATTGTATTTATTAAGGTTCTGTGTTCCCGGCAGTATGCTCTTCTTAAAAATATTCCAAATATAAATGCCTTCCATGTGGTTGACATGTTATCTGATCAGTCATTTGGGGAAAATGAAATGCTATGTTTCTATACCTCTTCCCTAGGTCTAATTCTTCTGAAAGAACAAAACACAGCAAATCTTTTACTGTCCAATCATTCCAAGTTTTCTCTACATTTAAATTATTATCAAGCACTGCATATTTTCCAGTTGTTAAGAAGGTCATGGGGATGACTACTTCCTTTTCAAAATGAGGTTGCAATATAAACATCGCCCATTATTCTTCTATTAATTTTATGTTAAATGATTTTCAAAATATATCACTGTTAAGTAAGCCTCTTGCAGACCTTGATTCTCATAAAAAACAAGCACAACAAAACAAAAAACCTATGTCTAGCTTATCTCTGAATGAGGAATTACAAACAGTTATCTTTTTGTTCACAGTTTGTGTTTCTCTCTTTCCATTTGCCAAGTGGTGTCGAGGGAATGATACAGCCTTGGGGGTCATGGAGTTCTGGCTGGGATATTGACTCACTACTCAAGTGAGCTACACTGGGTACTTACTTGATTGCCCTAAGCCTTACTTTCTCCATATGGAAAATGAATAAATGATTCCTTGCTTTGTAAGGCTGCTGCGAAGACTAAAGCTTATGGAGTATCTAAAGTACCTTGCTCCGTGCTGTGCTGTGCTAAGTCGCTTCAGTCGTGTCTGACTCCTTGTGACTCTATGGACTGTAGCCCGCCAGGCTCCTCTATCCATGGGATTCTCCAGGCAAGAATACTGAAGTGGGTCACCATGACCACCTCCAGGGAATCTTCCTGACCCAGAGATCAAACCCACATCTCCTGCATTGCAGGAGGATTCTTTACCACTGAGCCACAGGGGAAGCCTCTTACCTTGCTCATAGAAGACAATTAATAAATGGTAAGGTTTTTTTAAAAATATTTGCATACATTAAATTTTACATAAAAATGTGAACACCTACCTGCTTGCCAGAAGACCTCTTTTGCAGGAAAACACAGTTACTCAATGCAGCCCATATGAAAACAATGAAATAGAATATCTGTGAGTGAGAAGAGAAGTATTCTAACAGGAAGCATTAGCTGTCAAATACAGATCAGCTTCCAGGCAGGCAGGGCAATAATCATGGGTCTCAGGAAATAACAGAAGTAGAATGTAGTAACAGAGAGAGAAAACATCCTGATAAAATGCTGTAGACGAAAATTAGCATTACATCCTGAAACAGAGAGCGAGCACAGAAAACCTCAAGAGTAAATGACTGGACTACAGCTTCATAAGAAACCTGAAGCAGCCTTATAGCATTTGATTTTGCCCATTTTGTGGCTGAAAGTACTGAGTCTCAAAAGCTTAAGTAATATGCTCAAGATTATACTGCTTTAAGTGGCAGCAATGGAACTTTGTCCTAGGACGGTTTATCGCTTGTTAAAGCATTTTGTTTCTTTTTATCTTTTATATTATTTCCAGAAATACATACATATGTATTAAAAATATAAAATTATTGATATGTACATGCATGTATATATACAGGGCTTCCCAGGGGGCACTAGTGCTAAGAACACACCTGCCAATTCAGGAGACATAAGAGACGCGAGTTCAATCCCTGGCTCAGGAAGATCCCTTTCAGGAGAACATGGCAACCTGCTTCAGTGTTCTAGTCTGGAAATCCCATGGACAGAGAAGCNCATGCATGTATATATACAGGGCTTCCCAGGGGGCACTAGTGCTAAGAACACACCTGCCAATTCAGGAGACATAAGAGACGCGAGTTCAATCCCTGGCTCAGGAAGATCCCTTTCAGGAGAACATGGCAACCTGCTTCAGTGTTCTAGTCTGGAAATCCCATGGACAGAGAAGCCTGGTGGGCTACACAGTCCATGGGGTCACAAAGAGTCTGACACAACTGAAGTGGCTTAGTATGCATGCGTGTGTGTGTGTGTGTGTGTGTGTGTATTTATGTATGTATGTGTGCGTATATATGTGTGCGTGTGTGTGTGTATATATATATATATATTAGTTTTGAGGGAACTAGGTTTTATTAGAGAATGACATTCAGTGTTGGTTTACCTTTCATTAAGAACCCTGATATAGTGAAATATGTCATCTTGGACCAGCAATAGAATTATTTTCTAAACATCTAAATGCTAATTTTCAATTTGGGATGGGTCATTGTTAGAAAACTTAAGTATGGAATGGATTTCAGTGTATTTAGTGAAATTCCTTTAAAAACAAAAAAGAAAAAGAAAATGTGATTTAGATAAATGACCAAGTATAAAATGTAGGTCTGCAGAAATAGCTCACCTACTAGAGCATAGTCATGACCATCAGGTATTAAAACAGCTATGTGCCATGCTTAGTTGCTCAGTCATGTCTGATTCTTTGCAATCCCATGGATTGTAGCCCATCAGGCTCCTCTGTCTATGGGGATTCTCCAGGCAAGAAAA
>SJYA01003219.1:487676-522609 GCA_006410615.1 Neotragus moschatus
TAGTAAGGGTCTAATGAGCCTGGAGAAGAGAAAATATGTCTGTCAGGTAAATAACAAACATGCTAGTAACTTCAACTTCTACATAAAACCAAATAATACTTGAATGCAGTATTTTTATTAGAAGAAAATGTTATTTTCAAAATTGATGACAAGATGAGAGTTGAAATTACTTGTAGTTTTTAAATACCCATGAGTGGGGGGTGTGTGTGCCCACATGTGTGTACAAATGTGTTTCAATGAGCATAAAATGATAAGATATACTGGAACTATGAGTTATTGGTAAATCCAAGCTGTGATTGACTTGATCAATATCAGTGTTGTTTCCTTGCTGATGGTTTCCATTTATCAGAAGTTAATGGGAACAGAATGGACTATTGCAGGTGATGAATTTCCAAAGATGGCTTTCATGCCAGTTGGCCAATCGGACACCCTACCTTGGCTCTGTTGGGCTTATTACTGATCTTTTGGCTATTTGAAAATCTCTTGACAATTCTTCACACAAAACGGAGCCAGCACTTTCAAAAAGATCTCATTAGACTTCTTATAAAACTGTTACGTGTTAGAAAGACTTTCCACCCCAGAAGGGTTTCTGCATTTGAACGTATCAAGCCTCTATACAGTTCTAGTCCTGATTAGTAATTTGTCCTCCTAAGAGCTTTAAAGGTACACCTTTCTATCTCTGTAATTTCATCCCTTTCCCATTTTTTTCTTTATTGGCACATTCAAATGTATTTTACTCTTATCGTGGACCTGTCACTCAGCATATGTCAACTTTAAGAGCGCTGGACTATAACAGTGACTGTCAGTAATGTTTCAGGGGAAAAAAAAGAAAGAATGAAAAAAAGAAAAAGAATACGTGTGCCGGATCTCAGAAAGCTGCCTGCCTTGATATATAACGTCTTGGCATGTTATTCTAAATTATTTCCATCAGACAACCAAATGCCAATCTGTACCCTTATCTGGGAGGAGCAAAGGAATATTCTTTGACTGTAAGTTAGGAAATGCCATGTCTAATCTATTCACATCATCTTTTCCTTTTAAATTTTCCCAACACTTTTATGTAAAGCTCTCCTATTTCTGACCCCCTTCTCACCAAACCCTTCATCCTCAGCCCCCCGTTTCTTCTGTGAAGTCTTCCTAACAATCCCTGCTTCCTGTCTGATGTAACCATCCCTCCGCTCCCCTTTCTTTCATTCTGTGGGCAGACCTTGATCACTGTATTTGCCACATTTCTTTGAAGATTTTAATCATGTATCTGGTCCCAAAACTCAGACCCTCTCTGGGCAGAGACTGCAAATTATCATCTGAGCCAGGGTCTAACACATACATAAACAGCCCAGATTAGTGATCCAAGGATGCTTGACTGTTGAATCAATAATCAGATGGGTAAAAGATGGATGGATAGATAGATGGACAGATAGATGAATGAATAGATGGATGGATGGATGGATGGATGGACAGACAGGAAAAACTGGGCTGCCTTCTGTGAGTATATGGGATGATACCTATACATAGTATATATTTAGTAAAAGTTGTGAGTTGTGTATCCCAAATATGAGGCAGAGTTAAAGAAAGAAACAGAAAAGACTTTAGAAAGATTATCTACTAGGTGATTCAAACAGTAAAATGTGAGAGCTTGAAATAATTATTAATATACAAATTAAGTAGGAAATGAAGTGATTTTAAGGCAGTTATTCACATTTATTTCAGCAGAGAAAGAATGAACTTTGACTCAAGGTAAAGTTAGCTTTTCTAAAATTACAAAGTGGCAGAAAGTAGCATTTTCCTTATGTAGTGATCACTTTTAAAGAGAAGCTAAGAAATGTTGGATCACACCATATTCAATCTATTAATTGATGGTTTTCCACCAACTTCCTTGATAGTGGATCTGGAGTCAGAAAAATGTGTGTTAAGTCCTGACTCTGCTGCTAACTATATGACTACAAGTGTAGGAAATGCAAGCATTGAATTATCAGATGTCTACTGAGTGTCTGCTACATGGCAGACAACAAAGCAACTCATTGATTTTCACAACACCCTGATGAGATTTTCATTTTCCCTACATAACAGATGGTAAAATTGAAGCACAGAGTGATTAGGTAACTTTCCCAATGGCACAAAGCAGCTGTATTAGTTTCTTATTGATGTAAGAGGTTACCACACAGTTGGTGGCTTAAGTCAACAGAAATTTATTATCTCACAGTTCTGAAGGGCAGAAGGAAGGTTGCAATTCATTTCTGTAAGCTTGAGTTGGAGTGTCTACAGGGTGAGTTCCTTTAGGAGACTCAAGAGGAGAATCTGTGTCCTTGTCTTTTCTAGCTTCCAGAGGCTTCCTGCGTGCCTTGGCTTGTGGCCTCTTCCCTGCATCACTCCAAGCTCTGCTTCCAACATCATCTCTCCTATGATCTCCTCCATGTCAAATCTCCCTCCATTCTCTTCCTATTAGGACACCTATGGTTACATTTAGTGCCTACCCAGATAATCTGAAATAATCTCCCAGTCTCAAGGTATTTAATCACATCTGTAAAATCCCTTTTGCCACCTAAGGTAATACTCATTAAGTTCAAGCAGTTCAGTTCCAGGTATATTGGGGAGCTGCTATTCAAGCTATCACAGCTACTGAGTTTTGGACCTAAGATTCAATTCCAGAAATTCTGGTTCTACAGAAAGCTGGTCCTATTACTACTGTGTCTAGCCACCTCTCTATAATGGAGTGCAACTGCTCAGACAAGAATTATAAGAAAAAGAACCTACTCCGTGTAGTAGGTATGGTGCTTCATGGAGCCCAGGGGCTAGGATTCAACAGAAGTTCAGGAAAGGTCCAAGTATATTTATGATGAACTCTTAGGACTTACATTTCTGGGTTTGTCTGCATGTCTCATCCATTCTTCTCTCTCCGCAACTCATCTTTCTCTGCACCCTACATGACAGGAAACTGTCATAGCTCAGTTTTACAAGTTTAGGTTCCATCCACACTACAAAACACAAATCTGTCCATCCTTCCCTCTGTAAGTGACCATTGGTTATAACTAGCTATGCTGAGGGCTCAATAACAGAGCTCAAATATAGTTTCTGGGCGAAGTGAGATCAGAATCTGAGCCAATAGGACATTTTTTTAAGAATTGAGGCTTAGAAGCAGAACAGAGTCCAAATAAGTCACTTCTACAGCTTTCATCTTAGTAAACTCCCTAAAAGCATGGACTCTAGATTCTACTTTGATTTGAAATCCAGGAGAAATGTGACAGAATTTATTCAAACTCTGCAAGAAATGATAGAAAAATTATGAAAACAGCAGGTCCCAAGATAGAGAGGGACAGGGCTTAGGAGACTTTAGCCGGTGACTTCCAGCACAGATGTAAGATGGTCCCTCCCTTCCCCCTTCCTACCTTCTTTCTTCTTCTCCCTTTCTCCTTTTCCCCTCCTTCCTTCTTTCTTTTCTCCCTCCCTCCCTCTGCCTTTTTTCGGTTATATATGTGTTTGGTTATTGGCATATATATATATAAAATAAGTGAAAGTGGCTCAGCCATGTCCAACTCTCTGCGACTCCATGGACTATACAGTCCATGTGATTATCTAGGCCAGAATACTGGAGTGGGTTGCCTTTTCCTTCTCCAGGGGATCATCCCTGGTGAAAAAGTTATTGAAGTGAAGGAGAGGCACTAGGGTTCTTCCCAGAGACTTTGGAGAGCTGTGGGTGTCAGCTGAGCCTACACTAGGGATGAGTATCACCTCAAACAGAGCATCTGAGGGACTTTCCTGGCTGTCCCATGGTTAGGATTTCCCTTTCCAATGAAGAGGATGTGGGTTTGATCCCTGGTCAGAGAAGTAAGAACCCACATTATCTGCAGCTGAAAAAACCAAAACATAAAACAAAAGCAATATTGTAACAAATTCAATAAAGACTTTAAAAAAATGATCTACATAAAAAAATATTTAAGACAGAACATCTATGACTACTCAAACTTAGAATCAGTGTACAATCCAAGGCCTTGAAATAGATAAGGAACCATAATACTGAGCATTGGTAGAATAATAGCAGATATTATTCAGTGGGTGTGGGTTGCCTCAACCATGTTTTCAACCTAGGCAGCCACAGTGTAAAATTACAAACACTTGAAAAGCTAAGTTTGGGTGGGGCAGTTTCTAAATGATGTCTATTGACAATGCTAATGATAATATTAGAACAAAGAAGACAAAACAGCTAGTATCACTGATGTGCATTGGTCAAAAGTCATGGAATGCCATTTATACAGGTTCAAAGATTTTCCCAAACATTCTGAGCATTGA
The DNA here is from genome assembly GCA_006410615.1 of Neotragus moschatus. Classification (NCBI taxonomy): domain Eukaryota; kingdom Metazoa; phylum Chordata; class Mammalia; order Artiodactyla; family Bovidae; genus Neotragus; species Neotragus moschatus. Next base: position 491,964 of record SJYA01003219.1, read on the forward strand.
ACAAATCAAGATGCTCTTAGAATCCTAAATATAGATATTCCATGGCAATGAGAATTAAAATACAAATTACCTAGAACTATACTGAGCAAACCAGTCAATCCTAAAGGAAACCAACACTGAATATTCATTTGGGTTGGATATTGGAAGGACTGATACTAAAGCTGAAGCTCTAATGCTTTGGCCACCTAATGCAAAGAGCCAACTCCACTGGAAAAGACCCTGATGCTGGGAAAAATTGAAGGTGGGAGAAGGGGATGACAGAGGATGAGATGGTTGGATGGCATCACTGACTCAACGCACATGAGTTTGAGCAAACTCCAGGACATAGTGAAGGACAGGGAGTACTACAGTCCATGGGGCTGCAGAGAGTTGGACATGACTCAGTGACTGAACAACAACAGTACTGAGCACAAAGGGGCAGGCGAGCCTTGGGAGTATCAAATCCAGGCATAAGTCAGACTTTGAATCATGCCTTCCTCACATGCTAGTTGTATGGCTTTGGATAAGACTACTTTTTTAAGCCTCTATTTTGAAGTAATAGCTTTCATATGGATGTTCAAAGCCCTCAATGAGTTAATGTAAGTAGGGCCTGCCACATGGTAAGGACTAACCAAAATGCTTTTGACCGTCCATTTTCTTCTGTCTTAATCACTCTTCACTTGGGCTCTATACTCATACCTCTCTGTACAGTGGAGCATGTTAACCAGCTGTCACCAATCCACCTTCTCTCTGCTGACCTAAAGTTACCCTTCACATGGATTGCTCAAAAACCAAGTTGCACAAATACCAAACACTTAATGCAAAGTCCTTCATTGTCCATATGTTCTAGAAGTAAGTGACCCAATTCTTCAGACTATCTGCAGAAAGTAGAGCTCTTTGGCAAGTGTACATTTTAGATTGTTTCTGTATCCCGGAAAATATCCAAGTGGCTTGGTCTTAAAACAAGCCATCACAGGCTGCACAGGCTATGATCATAGGAAATTACATTTCCTATCCCACAAAGTGACTGGAGGCAGCCTGTCATCAGAGAGAGAAAGGTAGCAAGAAGAGATCTGACCGAAATGAGGACATAAATTAGGAACATGGGAGTTAGTTGGAAAGCAAAAGAGACTCAGCAGCAATACAAGGCAGAGAGGGGTAGAAGGGACAGCCAGTGGCATGGATGAAACAGAAAAAATAGCTAAATGATGTTTTCTAACACCTCTGATGGGATTGCAGAAATAAAAACATGAAGCAAGTTTTTATTGTTTTATAAAGAGTATAAAGGATGTTCTATAACCAAGGAATCCAATTCAAAATTATATATATATAGAGAGCATAATATCTGAGACCAATATACACTAAGTGATAATTTACTTATAAATATGTTTATATCATATTAATAAGTGCTATTTATTTATTGTATACTTTCAATGCTTGGTACTTTATAAAAGTTCAAAACTTTGTAAAAAGTTCAGATACACTAGGAGATAAAGATAGGTGGTAAATTATATATTAGAAAACAGAAAAATAATAAAACCAACAAGCAAATTTAAGAATCAGTTTCTTTAAAAACAAACAATTCAAAATTACTGAAACTCCAGTGAACCTGGTAAAAGCAAAGAGAGAAAATTCAAATATTTAGCATTTGAATGGAAAGGATGGGAGTGGAGAACATCAGAGATATCAAGGAAGTAAGAAGGATCCTAATACAGGGGCTTTGCAAGACTAATGTTTTTGAACATCTGGATGAAATGAATGATTTTCTAAGAAAATATGTCAGCAAAGCTGACTTCCTAAGGACCAGACAACCCAGGCAGTTTACAAATTGAGAAAACTGTCAAATATCTACATCCAGCCATGAGCTGGCACTGTCTGGCCCTGATTCGTGAAGGAGGCTTGTGCACTTCTTCCCACCTTCAAGTTCAATGACATCGTGTTAATAGACTTGAAATCAGCCCTGGTGGGAATATTTACAATGGAGATCAGGAAATGCTACAACCGAGAACTTTTTATTCCTCCTGAAGAAGCATTTATTAAACATTTACCACCAGCACACTCCTAATTATGTCGTTCTAACAAATCTCAGGGTCAGATGACTTGACTCAAACTTTTAAGGAGCAGCCATTTCAGTTATGTGAGAAACAGTCAGCGGAGGGTGCTGGTGTAAAGTTCAAATCTTTGTTTGACAAGCCTTATACTGATACTGAAACAAATGCAGAAAGCTTTGGACAAATCTTTCTCTTGCATATTAATGCAAAACAAAACCAATGTAAAATAAAAGCAAAGAGAATTCCATAGTTTATCACTTGTCAATACATCAGAGCCAACTGGGGTGCATTCCCAGAGACAATGGTGGTCTGCAGTAGGAACTCCATTAATTCAATGCATAATAATGTGTCAACTGAAAAAAATATGACTTATGTTCTCATGTGACTGAGGTGAACAAACAAAGAAGCAATCAAACAAAATACAATACAGTTTAAAAGAGAAAGAAAATTTGCATGATCAGGGAAGAAAGTCTGAACTCTGTTCATCAGAAGGACTTGGCTACTTTATGATAATTCAGCTACCAATATTTTTTATAAATATAAATAGGAACATGTATAGAAACCCTCCTTTGCTTTAGTTTGGAGTCACATATGATGAATATCTTGGGATACTTCCACCAACTTATACTCGAGACAATTATTATAGCGAAAGGGAAAAGAAAAAGAGAAAGATTGAGGACATGGGGTGAAAAAAAATGTCAAGGAAAAAGGGAGAGGGAAGGCAGAAAAGAAGATGAAGGGAAATAAGAGCGGGAAGAGAAATAAAATGAAGGAAAGAGGCGGGGGGGGGGGGGAAGCAAGGGGAGAAGAAAACTGCATTCAGCCTTCCTGTCCACCTTCGTGATTTAAAAATTCTTTAAGGAGCGTGAGCAGGTTTGGTTCCTTGTAAATAGCACCTCCTTCCCCTTCATGCAGGTTTATGAAAGCACAAAAGGTCTGACTTGGCCCAGGCTCCACCAGTGAGGAGGCAGAAAATGAGGGGGACGAAAAGACCAAAGCTCTGAGGTTTGCACTGGGGTGGTCAAGCCCTTGCCAAGCCAATCAAGGCCACCAGGGTCACAAGTGGCCAATCTGGCCACGCGTGCAGTGTGCTGCTGTGCCTCTGAATGCAGCGGGTAATTGTCCTGGAGAGGTCCGGATGAGGGCAAGGGGACAGGTTCTTAAAAATAGCTTAGCAGCTCTGAGTTGGTCAGACCCTTCCAAGGGACCTAAAAGTCAAAGTAAATAACCCTCTCATAAGCCAAAAAACAAAGCATAGGAGGAATGAAACATGAGAGAGGGATGTTACTGTCTCCTGAATTTTTTTCTTCTTCTTTCAGTCATTAGGGAAGATACAGACATTTTTGGCTAGGGTACCTTAAGTCTCTTACATGTGAACAAGTTCCATTCCAACAGTGTGTTAATAAGTCCAATTTTTCATAAGTGCAACAAAGGTAGCCTAGACACCCAACTAACACAATCAACTGTATATTACTGTACTGTAGTAACTTCGTAATACTTCTCACTTGAATAATACATAAAAAACAAGCACAAAAAATAAAGGAAACATTTTTAATCTTACAGTACAATACCTTGAAAAGTATAGTAGTATGATACAACAGCTGTCATACAGGGGCTGGCACCGCATGAACAGGCAAAAAGAGTTACTGGCTGGAGGGAAAGAGAGAGGGCGGGAGATGATAAAGCTGAAGGATCATCGGCAAAGGGAAATGGAGGCCGACCTGCAATTCCACTCATGCCTGACGCACAGGTTCTGGGTCCCTGCTGGATTCAATTCTATCTACCCTCTCGATTCCGGACATCCTGGGCTTGAAAGAAAGCTACTGTACTACTGCACTCTATACGGCACTGTACAGTGAAGTACACAAAAACACAGCCACTTGCAGAGGGTGCACACGTGTGACAGTGTAAGCCAGACGTGAAACAACGTGATTGAACACGCAAGGGCATATTCACATCTTTGAAACTTTGCAACCGGAAGGTTCCTATGTAGGGGACTTACTGTACTGCAGGAAAACTAGCCATGTCCCAAGGTCCCAAGGCTTCCCTGGTAGCTCAGTTGGTAAAGAATCTGCCTGCACTGCCAGAGACCTGGGTTCAGTCCCTTGGTTGGGAAGATCCCCTGGAGAAGGAAATGGCAAACCACTCCAGTACCCTTGCCTGAAAAAATCCCAGGGACAGAGGAGCCTCGTGGGCTGCAGTCCATGGGATTGCAAAGAGTTGGGTGTGACTGAGTGGCTAACATTTTCACACTTTCACAAGGTCTCAACTGAATCCCTGGGACAGGCCACCAGTGAGAATCCTTGGCTTCATGTATGAAAGAATTTAAGAATTTAATAAAGCAGGTTTATTCAGGGAGATGCACATGCCATAGATAGGGTGTGGGCCATCTCAGAATGTGAGAGGCAGCTCTGAAATATGAGATGGTTAGTTTTTATGGGTTGGGTGATTTCATATGCTAATTAATGGGTAGGAGGAAGAGTCTGTGCTGGAGAAGGGGCAGGGGTTTCCAGGAACTGGGGCACCGAGTTTGGGGCTTTTCATGGTTGGCCTCAGAACTGTCCTGGCACCTTGCAGGTGTACCATTTAGAAGTTAATGTGTCACCGTGAAGACATAATGAGGCTCATGGTCTACCAGAAGTCAAATATTCCACCATCCTGGGGTTTGTAGGTTCTAACCAGTTTTTGTGGAATCTTGTTCTTTGTAATGGTTGTTTCATTTCTTCAATGGTTGTGCCCTGCCCCGTTCCTTCCTGTCTTAGTATCCAGGCAATTTAAAAAGTTTTTGCACATATTGTTCTATTGTATTCTGACAGCATTCCTGAGAGATGTTCTTATAGTCAGAGGAAGGAGAGGGGGAGAAAAAGAGGAAAGAGAAGTAATCGGAGTAGTTACAGTAGTGGTTGTAGAAAACGGCCATGGTGATTGTGATAGGCCACACTATCATTGTGGTTATTAGAAAGTATTTTGACTAAATACCCCAAGTACTAGGTAATAAAAACAACTGTGATAAGAGTTATCGTATGGACATAAGGCAAAGAGGAAAGATGGAAAATCGGTCTGGGAAGATCTTAAACCCTCTCAAAAGCTTCTGAGAGGAACTCTTAGGAAACTAGAAAGTCAATAAAGAGAGTAAGAAAAGAAATAAGAAAGGACATTATGTGAGCTTGCAAATCATAAACACTCTTTTTCAGGTGCTTGTCATGGACTGAACTGTGCTCCCTCCATTTCTTTGTTGAAGCCCTAACCTCAGTAGGTTAGAGATGTTATTAACTGGGTGAGGGGGGGCCCTAATCCAATCTAATTGTTATGCTTTTAAGAAGAAGAGATCGGGACATGCAGAAAGACACTGAGGATTCATGCTCACAGAAGAGGCCAGATGAAGATGTAGTGTAAAAGCGACACGTGCNTCCATTTCTTTGTTGAAGCCCTAACCTCAGTAGGTTAGAGATGTTATTAACTGGGTGAGGGGGGGCCCTAATCCAATCTAATTGTTATGCTTTTAAGAAGAAGAGATCGGGACATGCAGAAAGACACTGAGGATTCATGCTCACAGAAGAGGCCAGATGAAGATGTAGTGTAAAAGCGACACGTGCAAGCCAAGGAGAGAGGGCTTGGAGGTAATCAGACCTGCTGACACCTTGATCTTGAACTTCTAGTCCAAACTGTGAGAAAACAAACACCTATTGTTTAAGTCCCCCAACTTGTGCTATTTTGTTATGGCAGCCCTAGTAAACTGAATCGGGGCTCAGTTAAAGNAATTGATGCTTTTGAAGTGTGATGTTGGAGAAGACTCTTGAGAGTCCCTTGGACTGCAAGGAGATCCAGTCAGTCCATTCTGAAGATGAGTCCTCGTTGTTCTTTGGAAGGACTGATGTTGAAGCTGAAACTCCAATACTTCGGCCACCTCATGCGAAGAGTTTTCTCATTGGAAAAGACTCTGATGCTGGGAGGGATTGTGGGCAGGAGGAGAATGGGACGACAGAGGATCAGATGGCTGAATACCATCACCAACTAGATGCACATGAGTTTGAGTGAACTCCGGGAGTTGGTGATGGATAGGGTGTCCTGGTGTGCTGCAATTCATGGGGTCACAAAGATTCGGACACGACTGAGCGACTGAACTGAACTGAACTGACAAACTGANTGAATACCATCACCAACTAGATGCACATGAGTTTGAGTGAACTCCGGGAGTTGGTGATGGATAGGGTGTCCTGGTGTGCTGCAATTCATGGGGTCACAAAGATTCGGACACGACTGAGCGACTGAACTGAACTGAACTGACAAACTGATGTCTCTGCTTTTTAATATGCTGTCTAGGTTGGTCATAGTTTTTCTTCCAAGGAACAAGCATCTTTTAATTTCATGGCTGCAGTCACCATCTGCAGTGATTTTGGAGCCCAAGAAAATAAATTGTGTTGCTGTTTCCATTGTTTCCCTATCTATTTGCCATGAAGTGATGGGATCAGATGCCATGATCTTTGTGTTTTGAGCGGTGAGTAGTACTGCATTTCTTTTGCTCCTCTCTTTCACTTTCTTCATGAGGCTCTTCAGTTCCTCTTTGCTTTCCACCATAAGGGAGATATCATCTGCATATCTGAAGTTGTTGATGTTTCTCTCAGCAATCTTGATTCCAGCTTGTGCTTCATCCAGCCCAGCAAGAATACATACATTTTGTATGTATTCAATAAATACACCATCATACATTTTATATGGTGTACTCTGCGTATAAGTTAAATAAGCAGGGTGACATTATATAGCCACGATGTACTCCTTTCCCAATTTGTGACCAGTCTGTTGTTCCATGTCTGGTTCTAACTGCTGCTTCTTGACCTGCATACAGTCTTGTCAGGAGGCAGTTGAGGTGGCCTGGTATTCCCATCTCTTTAAGAATTTTCCACAGTTTATTGTGATCTATACAGTCAAAGGCAACGTGGCACCTTACTCCAGTACTCTTGCCTGGACAATCCCATGAACGGAGTAGGCTGGTGGGCTACAGTCCACGGGGTCGTCTAAGAGTCGGATACGACTGAGCGACTTCACTTTGACTTTTCATTTTCATGCATTGGAGAAGGAAATGGCAACCTACTCCAGAATTCTTGCCTGGAGAATCCCAGGGGTGGGGGAGCCAGGTGGGCTGCCATCTATGGGGTTGCACAGAGTCGGACATGACTGAAGTGACTTAGCAGCATACAGTCAAAGGCTTTGGCATAGTCAGTAAAGCAGAAGTAGATGTTTTTCTGGAACTCTTCTTGCTTTCCCTATGATCCTGCAGATGTTGGCAATTTGATCTCTGGTTCTTCTGCCTTTTCTAAATCCAGCTTGAACATCTCGAAATTCTTGGTTTATGTACTGTTGAAGCCTGGCTTGGAGAATTTTGAGCAATACGTTGCTTGCTTGTGAGATGTGTGCAGTTGTGTGGTAGTTTAAACATTCTTTGGCATTGCTTTTCTTTGGGATCAGACTGAAAACTGACCTTTTCCAATCCTGTGGACACTGCTGAGTTTTCCAAATTTTTTGGCATATTGAGTGCAGCACTTTAACAGCATCATCTTTTAGGACTTGAAATAACTCACCTGGAATTCCATCACCTCCATTAGCTTTTCCATAATGATGCTTCCTAACGCCAACCTGAGTTTGGACTCCAGGATATCTGGCTCTAGGGGAGTGATCACACCATCGTGGTTATCTGGGTCATGAGGATCTTTTTTGTATATTTTTCTTCTGTATATTTTTGCCACCTCTTCTTAATATCTTCTGCTTCTGTTAGATCCATACCACTTCTGTCCTTTATTGTGCCCATCTTTGCATGAAATATTCTCTTGGTATCTCTAATTTTCTTGAAGAGATCTCTAGTCTTTCCCATTCTTTTGTTTTCCTCTATTTCTTTGTGTTGATCACTGAGGAAAGCTTTCTTATCTCTTCTTGCTATTCTTTGGAACTCTGCATTTAGATGGGTATATCTTTCCTTTTTTCCTTTGCCTTTCACTTCTCTTCCTTTCTCAACTATTTGTAAACCCTCCTCAGACAACCATTTTGCCTTTTTGCATTTCTTTGTCTTGGAGATGGTCTTGATCACTGCTTCCTGTACAATGTCAAGAATCTCTGTCCATGCCCATAGTTCTTCAGACACTCTGTCAGATTTAATCCTTCAATCTGCTTGTTGCTTCCACTGTATACTCTTTAGGAATTTGATTTAGGTCATACCTAAATGCTCTAGTGGTTTTCTAGGACCTGTAACAGTTTTTCCCAACCTGGGGATCCGGCCGGCAAAGGGACTGAGAACCTCCAGGAAATTTGACTTTTGGAAGCCAGTGGAAGACTGAGCCAGACTTGCCTGTGAGTGTCCAGGAGTGTCTGGTGAGGTGTGAGTCAACAGTTTGGCTTCATCCAAACAACAGGGTGGGAGCACAGCCCAGCCCATCAACAGGAAATTGGATTAAAAAAATTACTGAGCATGGTCCGCCCATCAGAACAACACCCAGTTTCCTCCAGTCAGTCTCTCCCATCAGGAAGCTTCTGTAAGCCACTTAACCTTATTCACCAGAGGGCAGACAGAATGAAAACCACCATCACAGAAAGCTTGCCAAACTGATCACATGGATGACTGCCTTGTCTAACTCAATGAAGCTATGAGCAATACTGTGTAGGTCCACCCAAGATGAATTGGTCATGGTGGAGAGTTCTGACAAAATGTGGTCCACTGGAGAAGGAAATGGCAAGCCACTTCAGTATTCTTGCCTTGAGAACCCCAGGAACAGTATGAAAAGGCAAAAAGGACATGACACTCAAGCCTTAGCCTCTGCTCATGCCTTTCTTTCCCCACAGCCACCCCCTGCCCTTTCCCCCGCTTTCCTCACCACGGCGCATGCTCCTGCTGCCGCTTGCTCTGCCGTCCTGGCCTTCCTTGCCTCGGTCTTCCCTCCTGTCAGTCACCATCAATGACTGCTTCCGTNTTCTTTCCCCACAGCCACCCCCTGCCCTTTCCCCCGCCTTCCTCACCACGGCGCATGCTCCTGCTGCCGCCTGCTCTGCCGTCCTGGCCTTCCTTGCCTCGGCCTTCCCTCCTGTCAGTCACCATCTCATCTCTGCCACCAACTCTGTATTTTGCACCAGCTATCAGTTTAGCAGTCTGTTTCCTTCTGCAGTTCAGCCCTTAAACTGAACTCCCAAATATCTAGTCCCCACAGATTATGGAGTGCGGTATTTTAAAATTTGCTTTTAATACTGCAGACAGTATCAAGAGAGGTTAGTTCTCAAGGATTCATTAGTTTGGGGTTTATAGCAGGTACACATTAATATAGTTTTCTCTTGAGGCAATAGGAATATACCTTTGATCACTGTGTTATTTTGAGGTAAATTTTATTTTTATCTTCTTTCTTCCTTTGGACTCTGTTTTGAAACCCAAACTCTGTTCATTTGACAGTGGAGAAAATCTTATGTCCTGGATACATAAATTGTGCTGTAAAGTTTCTATAATGGAAATCCAGTTGCCTGGTTAAGACAAAAGTACAGTTTAAATAAGGTATTGACAAGCTGAGTCATATACATGTTGTCTTTCCTATTAAAATAATATAATTAAAAATGACAGAAATGAAGGAGATGAGCAAATGAAAAGAAACCTGCCTACTTTCTTCAGAAAAAATTCTCTAGATTCTGGGCTGTATCACTGGAGCTGGGATTACAGACAGACATAGTATGCAGCCTTTCCTAAGCAGTGTATAACACTTAAAAAAAAATAATACGATCCTACAAAATAAATATGATCCTGATATCTGTTGCTAATTAGGAATCATTGACAAAAGCTTTTACTTATTTTTATAGTTTTATTTTCAAAGTTTAGGGTTACCATTTTTAAGAAAATTATAGACAAACTGTAGAAAATTTAGGAAGTATTAAAAATAACTTGAGTTTTAAAATGGAAGCTCTAAAGAAAGTTTAAAGGAATTAGAATTATTCAGTAGCGAGAAAGATGAAGGTACAATTGCCTTCAGGGGATTAATGGGGACCGAATGTTCCTTTTTCTTCTTTGAATGTAAGGAGAGGGAACAGTGATGTATGTTAGTGAGAAAAGTTAAAAAAAAAAAAAAAAGAAAAAGACTGTTTCCATGTGGACATTTTTAGAATTCTATTTTCTGAAGTTCTTCAAAAATAGACTTACCTGGAAACAATTTCCAGCATTTCCCAAATTACATTCAGTAGAGACATGGCTTGGGTTCATTTTTCTTAGATTTTCTTGATCAGAGATGCTCGAGAAATGTNAAAAAAAAAAAAAAAAAAAAAGACTGTTTCCATGTGGACATTTTTAGAATTCTATTTTCTGAAGTTCTTCAAAAATAGACTTACCTGGAAACAATTTCCAGCATTTCCCAAATTACATTCAGTAGAGACATGGCTTGGGTTCATTTTTCTTAGATTTTCTTGATCAGAGATGCTCGAGAAATGTTACCCTATCCTCTTCTTGGATGTAAGCAAAGATGTAGGGATCAGCATATTGCAGGCTCTGCGAAGACCTGGAAAGATGAGCTTGCTGAGGTCTGCTTAATGCTTAGTGAACAATGTTTATTTCCAGAAAGGGAAAAAAGAAATTTCCCCTGTAACACACATCTCAGACTTTAGTTTTCTGTTCAATACCTGCTTAGGAAGCACTAGCATAAAGCTTGGAGAACGAACTTCCAAACCTGTTGAGGCTCACTATTGACTTTGAAGGTTATATTAAATGGTTATAAACTCATGGAATTTAATCCTAGCAATGAATGAGAATTAAATAAGAAATATGTAGGAAACTATACAGAGGAATTCAGAGAAGGCAATGGCACCCCCACTCCAGTACTCTTGCCTGGAAAATCCCACGGACGGAGGAGCCTGGTAGGCTGCAGTCCATGGGGNTTGGTAAAGAATCAGCCTGCAATGTAGAAGAACTGGGTTCAATCCCTGGGTTGGGAAGGTTTCCCTGGACTGGAGGAGGGCTTGGAACCCCACTCTAGTATTCTTGCCTGGAGAATCACACGGACAGAGGAACCTGGCAGGCTGCAGTCCATGAGGTCAAAAAAGTTCAGATACAACTGAGCGACTAAGCACAGCACAAGATTCAAAGGCATCTCGTCCTAAAGACCAGTTAGATAAAAGAACCATCATCCATGTTAGGAAATTCCAGTGTAATGGTGATGTTCATAGTCTCTTAATGAGCCTCACTACCTCCAGTCTTTTTCTGTTTCAATTCATTTTCTATATCTAATTTAGAGGATTATTTTTAAGGAGGCTACAATGCCATAAGAATCAAAGTACACTCTTTTAAACATGGCCTGAGACAGGGAGAGAGAAGAAGAGAATAGGGGAAAGAAAGGAAGAAAGGAAAAGAAAAATGAGTGCTTAATTCCAATTTTATGCAATAGATTGAGACGTTTACGACAGTCTGATTTGCTGCTGCTTGAAAATATTACCAATTCATAGTTACAAGGTTTTTACTAATAGCCAAGATTATTATTAGACACTCATCACAAATTGCTTAATTTCACCCTTTCATTTACTGTGTATTTATCCCCACTTTTCATATGAGGAAACCAGGTCTAAGAGAGGTCAAGTAATTGGATTAAGCACAGACACCTAGAAAATAGTAATTCTAAAATTTGAACAAAGTATTTTGGCTCCAAAACCATTCTTCCACTGTGTCATGACAAATGTATTTTATAGACACACTCGAGGGACAAAGAGTTTATGTCCATCAAAGTGAGGAACTGATTTACTGAGGAACCAGAGAGAAAATGTGCCTCAGTATTCTCGTCATAACTCATGGCCCACCGCTGACAAGGTATGAGGATTGATTGATTTTCACATGTTAACTGGATGCTCACCAGCTGTATAAATACAATTTCTGGAACCCTAGGAGTGGCCCAAAATAGATTCCATTTTTCATTTTGTGAAACAAGAACTTGGCGACTGCACAACAGTGAATGTTGACAGTTGGGCAGCAAAGTCTTGAAGGGATGGCACAGCAAAGCGTAGTCGGTATTTTCAAAATGGCACGGGACCCGAGAGACCTGACCGGGGCTGCATAAGTCCATCTGGACAGTGGGTCATTTTGCGGATGACTTCCTAAAGGGCTGTGCTCATTACTTTGTTTCTCCGCCTTTGCCAGTCATGCAAAATCCTGTTTTCAGCTTGTTCTTGATGCCATTCCGTCTTTACTTGGCTTGTAGCAGCTCCTACTGATAATACTGGGCATGCCCACCTCTTGGGTGACTAACACTGTTCAGTTATCAGTCACTACTTTTCTGGCACTGACATCTGGCATGTGCTTCTCATTCAGTCCTGTGCGAATCCTGTGTAATAGAATGAGACTTTCTTTAGCGTGGCTGTATATTGGGAGAAAATGTGGTGGGAATGTAGATTCATTGCCCAACAAACCTTTCCTGAATTTGCATACAAAGCTATATATGATTATAAATCATAGGTAGATAGAGAGACTATAATGCCAATGAAATAAAGGTCCGTGTGAAATTATTCGGGAGGCATTAAAAAGAAAACTTGGAGCACTGAGTCATGAGAATCCCCCTTTTCAAGTCCTCTTCATCTTTCTCCTTCAAAGTCCAACACAGATATTATCTTCTCCATGACAATATGCATGAGTATCCTAATCAGTATGAAAGCACACTCATTGGAAACTCAACTGACTCATTTCCTACAATAACTGTGGAGTTCTGAGCCACGCCCTGTACTGTAAATTGGGGTACAGAAAAAAGGCACATTTTTATCCCTCCAAGGAACCAAGCCACCCTTCATTCCCCGGTGGCTCAGACAGTAAAGAATCTGCCTGTAATGCAGGAGACCTGGGTTCTATTCCTGGGTTGGGAAGATCCCCTGGAGAAGTGAATGGCTATCCACTCCAGTATTCTTGCCTGGAAAATTCCATGGACAGAGGAGTCCATGGGGTTGCAAAGAGTCGGACACAACTGAGTGAGTACTAACCCACACAAGGAACACGAGGAATTCTAACAGGTGAGATGTACAAATAAAAACCTAACTAAGGCTGTGGCTAGGTGTCGGGATGAATAGGCAGAGCAGAGAGTATTTTCAGAGCAATGGAATGACTCTGTATGATACTATAAAGGCGGATACATATCATTATAAATTTGTCTAAACTCATGGACTGTACAGTCCTGGGAGTGAAGCCTAACATAAACTATGAATCGGGGATGACTATGATATTTCAGTGTAGGTTCACAGATTGTAACAAACGTACTGCTTGGGTGAGGAATGGTGATAATGGGGGTATATAGGAAATCTATGGGTCTTCCCAGGTGGCTCAGTGGTACAGAATTTGTCTGCCAATGCAGAAGATATGGGTTCAATCCCTGTGTTGGGAAGATCCCCAGGAGTAGGAAATGGCAACCCACTTCAGTATNCAAACGTACTGCTTGGGTGAGGAATGGTGATAATGGGGGTATATAGGAAATCTATGGGTCTTCCCAGGTGGCTCAGTGGTACAGAATTTGTCTGCCAATGCAGAAGATATGGGTTCAATCCCTGTGTTGGGAAGATCCCCAGGAGTAGGAAATGGCAACCCACTTCAGTATTCCAGTCTGGGAAATCCCACAGACAGCAGATCCTGGTGAGCTACAGTCCACGGGGTCACAAAAGAGTCAGACGCAACTTAGCAACTAAACAACATCAAAATAAGAAATCTATATTTTCTGCTCAGTNGGTACAGAATTTGTCTGCCAATGCAGAAGATATGGGTTCAATCCCTGTGTTGGGAAGATCCCCAGGAGTAGGAAATGGCAACCCACTTCAGTATTCCAGTCTGGGAAATCCCACAGACAGCAGATCCTGGTGAGCTACAGTCCACGGGGTCACAAAAGAGTCAGACGCAACTTAGCAACTAAACAACATCAAAATAAGAAATCTATATTTTCTGCTCAGTTTCACTGTGAACCTAAAACTACTTTTAAAAAAATAAAGTCTTACAAAATAAGAAAAAGTAACCAAGATAAATAAACCTTCAAGACCCCATGGTTGATGTTATGACATAGAAAGAAATGGGTTTCATTGATGATTCGGACAAAGGCTGATAGTTTTACAGCACCTTGGCTGCCCCTTGTCCAGACACTGAGCATATTCTTCCCTGTATAGGCAAGCAGAGAGAATCTGCTAGAACTGTGGTCAAGAATCCTGAAGATGAATCTTTCTTTCACAGCTGACCTGCTCTGGGCCTGTGGGAGTGTCACTCAACATTCTATGATTTAGTAAAGTTGGGGTGATAATGGTAAATTAAGAATTCTTGTCAGTGAAGCACGAGTCCTTCACCCAATAAAGGAGCTTTTCACACACAAAAAAGAATTATTGTGAATGTTCAAAACAACGTATCAGTTTTTAGAACTTGCCAGACAATTGAAGGCGAAAGAACCTAGAGAATAGTGGTACTAGGCTGGACTCCAGAGTCAGACTGCTGTATGACTAACTGTGAGATTTCAAATATGTTGCTGAAGCTCTCATACCTTAGTTTCCTCATCTACAAAATTAAGACAATACCTACTTGAGATACTATGGGGGGAGCTTAAATGGTGTCTGATGTGATGANCTAGGCTGGACTCCAGAGTCAGACTGCTGTATGACTAACTGTGAGATTTCAAATATGTTGCTGAAGCTCTCATACCTTAGTTTCCTCATCTACAAAATTAAGACAATACCTACTTGAGATACTATGGGGGGAGCTTAAATGGTGTCTGGTGTGATGAGTATTCACAAATGCAGGGTTTTATAATTGCTGGTATCAGTTCAGTTCAGTCGCTCAGTCGTGTCCGACTCTTTGTGACCCCATGAGTTGCAGCACACCAGGCCTCCCTGTCCATAGTGATATCAATTCTACTTAGTCCTATTGTTGTTCTTGTTATTATTTGCTAAAGCCCATTGGATTTAGGCATACGTGCCTAATATATTCATACTTTTGTTCTGCATCCTTCTGTCCTTCCTCCTGTTGTTTTTCACTTCTTCTTTTCGTCTGTCTTCTCCCTCCCTACCTCCCTTCCTTTCTCCTTTCCACAAATATAGCCTGATGCTATATTGTGCACACAGCCATTGTCTAGATGTAATGAGGGACAAAATAGATTAATCAGATCACATCCTCAAGGAAAATATAGTTTTATAGAAAATAAGAGAAAATAACAAACATAGTATAAACCAGTGAAAAAATGCTGACTATCAGAGGATCAGTCAGTTCAGTTCACTGGCTCAGTCATGTCCAGCTCTTTGCAACCCCATGGACTGCAGCACGCCAGGCCTCCCTGTCCATCACCAACTCCCGGAGTTTACCCAAACTCATGGCCATTGAGTCGGTGATGCCATCCAGACATCTCATCCTCTGTCGTCCCCTTCTCTTCCTGCTCTCAATCTTTTCCAGCATCAGGGTCTTTTCAAATGAGTCAGTTCTTTGCATCAGGTGGCCAAAGTACTGGAGTTTCAGCTTCAACATCAGTCCCTCAGTGAACATCCAGGACTGATCTCCTTTAGGATGGACTGGTTTGATCTCCTTGCAGTCCAAGGGACTCTCAAGAGTCTTAGATGTGTATAAGAGACAGGCCAAGAAGAGAATAGGGGAAAGAAAGGAAGAAAGGAAAAGAAAAATGAGTGCTTAATTCCAATTTTATGCAATAGATTGAGACGTTTACGACAGTCTGATTTGCTGCTGCTTGAAAATATTACCAATTCATAGTTACAAGGTTTTTACTAATAGCCAAGATTATTATTAGACACTCATCACAAATTGCTTAATTTCACCCTTTCATTTACTGTGTATTTATCCCCACTTTTCATATGAGGAAACCAGGTCTAAGAGAGGTCAAGTAATTGGATTAAGCACAGACACCTAGAAAATAGTAATTCTAAAATTTGAACAAAGTATTTTGGCTCCAAAACCATTCTTCCACTGTGTCATGACAAATGTATTTTATAGACACACTCGAGGGACAAAGAGTTTATGTCCATCAAAGTGAGGAACTGATTTACTGAGGAACCAGAGAGAAAATGTGCCTCAGTATTCTCGTCATAACTCATGGCCCACCGCTGACAAGGTATGAGGATTGATTGATTTTCACATGTTAACTGGATGCTCACCAGCTGTATAAATACAATTTCTGGAACCCTAGGAGTGGCCCAAAATAGATTCCATTTTTCATTTTGTGAAACAAGAACTTGGCGACTGCACAACAGTGAATGTTGACAGTTGGGCAGCAAAGTCTTGAAGGGATGGCACAGCAAAGCGTAGTCGGTATTTTCAAAATGGCACGGGACCCGAGAGACCTGACCGGGGCTGCATAAGTCCATCTGGACAGTGGGTCATTTTGCGGATGACTTCCTAAAGGGCTGTGCTCATTACTTTGTTTCTCCGCCTTTGCCAGTCATGCAAAATCCTGTTTTCAGCTTGTTCTTGATGCCATTCCGTCTTTACTTGGCTTGTAGCAGCTCCTACTGATAATACTGGGCATGCCCACCTCTTGGGTGACTAACACTGTTCAGTGATCAGTCACTACTTTTCTGGCACTGACATCTGGCATGTGCTTCTCATTCAGTCCTGTGCGAATCCTGTGTAATAGAATGAGACTTTCTTTAGCGTGGCTGTATATTGGGAGAAAATGTGGTGGGAATGTAGATTCATTGCCCAACAAACCTTTCCTGAATTTGCATACAAAGCTATATATGATTATAAATCATAGGTAGATAGAGAGACTATAATGCCAATGAAATAAAGGTCCGTGTGAAATTATTCGGGAGGCATTAAAAAGAAAACTTGGAGCACTGAGTCATGAGAATCCCCCTTTTCAAGTCCTCTTCATCTTTCTCCTTCAAAGTCCAACACAGATATTATCTTCTCCATGACAATATGCATGAGTATCCTAATCAGTATGAAAGCACACTCATTGGAAACTCAACTGACTCATTTCCTACAATAACTGTGGAGTTCTGAGCCACGCCCTGTACTGTAAATTGGGGTACAGAAAAAAGGCACATTTTTATCCCTCCAAGGAACCAAGCCACCCTTCATTCCCCGGTGGCTCAGACAGTAAAGAATCTGCCTGTAATGCAGGAGACCTGGGTTCTATTCCTGGGTTGGGAAGATCCCCTGGAGAAGTGAATGGCTATCCACTCCAGTATTCTTGCCTGGAAAATTCCATGGACAGAGGAGTCCATGGGGTTGCAAAGAGTCGGACACAACTGAGTGAGTACTAACCCACACAAGGAACACGAGGAATTCTAATAGGTGAGATGTACAAATAAAAACCTAACTAAGGCTGTGGCTAGGTGTCGGGATGAATAGGCAGAGCAGAGAGTATTTTCAGAGCAATGGAATGACTCTGTATGATACTATAAAGGCGGATACATATCATTATAAATTTGTCTAAACTCATGGACTGTACAGTCCTGGGAGTGAAGCCTAACATAAACTATGAATCGGGGATGACTATGATATTTCAGTGTAGGTTCACAGATTGTAACAAACGTACTGCTTGGGTGAGGAATGGTGATAATGGGGGTATATAGGAAATCTATGGGTCTTCCCAGGTGGCTCAGTGGTACAGAATTTGTCTGCCAATGCAGAAGATATGGGTTCAATCCCTGTGTTGGGAAGATCCCCAGGAGTAGGAAATGGCAACCCACTTCAGTATTCCAGTCTGGGAAATCCCACAGACAGCAGATCCTGGTGAGCTACAGTCCACGGGGTCACAAAAGAGTCAGACGCAACTTAGCAACTAAACAACATCAAAATAAGAAATCTATATTTTCTGCTCAGTTTCACTGTGAACCTAAAACTACTTTTAAAAAAATAAAGTCTTACAAAATAAGAAAAAGTAACCAAGATAAATAAACCTTCAAGACCCCATGGTTGATGTTATGACATAGAAAGAAATGGGTTTCATTGATGATTCGGACAAAGGCTGATAGTTTTACAGCACCTTGGCTGCCCCTTGTCCAGACACTGAGCATATTCTTCCCTGTATAGGCAAGCAGAGAGAATCTGCTAGAACTGTGGTCAAGAATCCTGAAGATGAATCTTTCTTTCACAGCTGACCTGCTCTGGGCCTGTGGGAGAGTCACTCATTCTATGATTCAGTAAAGTTGGGGTGATAATGGTAAATTAAGAATTCTTGTCTGTGAAGCCAGAGTCCTTCACCTAATAAAGGAGCTTTTCACACACACACACACACACACACACACACACACACAAAAGAATTATTGTGAATGTTCAACGTATCAATTTTTAGAACTTGCCAGACAATTGAAGGCGAAAGAACCTAGAGAATAGTGGTACTAGGCTGGACTCCAGAGTCAGACTGCTGTATGACTAACTGTGAGATTTCAAATATGTTGCTGAAGCTCTCATACCTTAGTTTCCTCATCTACAAAATTAAGACAATACCTACTTGAGATACTATGGGGGGAGCTTAAATGGTGTCTGATGTGATGAGTATTCACAAATGCAGGGTTTTATAATTGCTGGTATCAGTTCAGTTCAGTCGCTCAGTCGTGTCCGACTCTTTGTGACCCCATGAGTTGCAGCACACCAGGCCTCCCTGTCCATAGTGATATCAATTCTACTTAGTCCTATTGTTGTTCTTGTTATTATTTGCTAAAGCCCATTGGATTTAGGCATACGTGCCTAATATATTCATACTTTTGTTCTGCATCCTTCTGTCCTTCCTCCTGTTGTTTTTCACTTCTTCTTTTCGTCTGTCTTCTCCCTCCCTACCTCCCTTCCTTTCTCCTTTCCACAAATATAGCCTGATGCTATATTGTGCACACAGCCATTGTCTAGATGTAATGAGGGACAAAATAGATTAATCAGATCACATCCTCAAGGAAAATATAGTTTTATAGAAAATAAGAGAAAATAACAAACATAGTATAAACCAGTGAAAAAATGCTGACTATCAGAGGATCAGTCAGTTCAGTTCACTGGCTCAGTCATGTCCAGCTCTTTGCAACCCCATGGACTGCAGCACGCCAGGCCTCCCTGTCCATCACCAACTCCCGGAGTTTACCCAAACTCATGGCCATTGAGTCGGTGATGCCATCCAGACATCTCATCCTCTGTCGTCCCCTTCTCTTCCTGCTCTCAATCTTTTCCAGCATCAGGGTCTTTTCAAATGAGTCAGTTCTTTGCATCAGGTGGCCAAAGTACTGGAGTTTCAGCTTCAACATCAGTCCCTCAGTGAACATCCAGGACTGATCTCCTTTAGGATGGACTGGTTTGATCTCCTTGCAGTCCAAGGGACTCTCAAGAGTCTTCTCCAACACCACAGTTCAAAAGCATCAATTCTTCAGTGCTCAGCATTCTTTACAGACCAACTCTCACATCCATACATGACTACTGGAAAAACCATAGCCTTGACTAGATGAACCTTTGTTAGCAAAGTAATGTCTTTCCTTTTTAATATGCTGTCTAAGTTGGTCATAACTTTTCTTCCAAGGAGTAAGTGTCTTTTAATTTCATGGCTTCAGTCACCATCTGCAGTGATTTGGGGGCCCCCAAAACTAAAGTCAGCCATGGTTTCCACTGTTTCCCCAGCTATTTCCCATGAAGTGATGGGACTGGATGCCATGATCTTCGTTTTTTGACTGTTGAGCTTTAAGCCAACTTTTTCACTTTCCTCTTTCATCAAGAGGCTCTTTGGTTCTTCTTCATTCTCTGCCATAAAAGTAGTATCATCTGCATATCTGAGGTTGTTGCTATTTCTCCAGCAATCTTGATTCCAGTTTGTGCTTCATCCAGTTCAGCATTTCTCATGATGTACTCTGCATATAAGTTAAATAAGCAGGGTGACAATATATAGCCTTGACATACTCCTCTTCCTATTTGGAACCAGTCTGTTAGTCCATGTCCAGTTCTAACTGTTACTTCCTGACCTGCATACAAATTTCTCACGAGGCAGGTCAGGTGGTCTGGTATTCCCATCTCTTTCAGAATTTTCCACAGTTTTTTGTTATCCACACAGTCAAAGGCTTTGGCATAGTCAATAAAGCAGAAATAGATGATTTTCTGAACTCTCTTGCTTTTTCAACGATCCAGCAGATGCTGGCAATTTTATCTCTGAAGTCCTGCTAAACTTCTTTAGAATCCTATAGGTGGGCATCCTCACTTCTAGCTAGAAAGAAGCAAGACTATTTCAAAGGGAAATAAAATTGATGTAAATAATAGTAATAGTGGTAAATACTACTGACCTTTTTGAAAGTTTCATTGTATTAGACAGTTTACATTTTCTCACTTCATCCTCCAACTGATTATCTAACCCAGCAGTTTCATCTCTTACCTACCAAGAGATACCACCTGCTGCAATCCATCTGGGCTTTGACAGAATGAAGAACAGTATGCACATTTGAGAATGGAAAAGAAAAAGGGAGAGAGGAATTCAGTGGAGTAGTAAAGAGTGGACATTCAAGACCCTAAAGAGAGAAAGCTTATGGCATATCGGGAAATCATAAACTATTTTATCAAGGTGACCTGAAAGCGAATCAGGTAGGGGCAAGCACAGAAGCACGCATGTATCAACTCTATTCTGGGGTCTGTAATTTCTTCAGCTTAATTAACCTGGATCTTGTTTTGGGTCTCTGAGTCACAGAGAACTTGTCTTCAATCTCAGCTTTACCAATCCCCAGTCAAGGGACTTCCCACAGTCATTCAGCCACTCCAAAGCTTCATTTTCTCCTTGGTACAAAGTGCAGAGTTATGTCTTCTTCCAGAATTGCTGTGAAGATTGAGATGAAGTATAAGGCCTGCCTGTCAGAGAGCTTGGCACGTAGGACAGAATCAACAAATGTAAAATGTCAAATAGTGCTACCAACCCGAAGGTTTGTCGTGAAGCTGATGTATCACCTAGGAGTGTGGCTGACAGATGTTGGGACTCAGTAAATGTAGACACCCTTCTGCCCTGAGGAGGCAATGTCAAGGAAATAGGTAAGGGCTCTCAGAGCATCTGTAGTGGATATGAGGCCCTTTGAGGGATCAGATGCCTCCAGCAGTGCCATCTTGCCCAATATGGCAAGAGAGGAAGGATCCTTGCTGTTCCCACTGAAACCTCCCTGTCAGGACCCCTGTCTGTCCCCCGTCCCTACCCCACACAACCTAGAGTGGGAAGGAGGAGCAGTTCATGCTCTGTAAAGTTTAGGGCAAACTTCCTTCTGCTGAGTGCAAATATTATGCACCTGTTTTATGTGCATACTTGGGAAGGTTCTTTTCTTTCTTTCCTTCTGTCTTTGTTTTAATTACTTTAATATATTCAGGATTGGGATTGAACAAGGCTGGAATGTCCTTTGTAACTTACTTTGCTTGGAAATGAGGAAAAAAGAAAAATGAATTTCTGTACTCAGTTTATGTGTTCTTCAATCATTCTATACATCTTTAGCTAAGGTTTCATGAGTTCAATAACTTGATTTATTATAGTTTACAGCAGAAAAAGATGAAAGAACTTGAGTTTCCGGATTGTTCACATATGCTGGTCTCCATGCATGGACAGAGGAGCCTGCCAGGCTACCGTCCGTAGGGTCACACAGAGTCAGGCACAAATGAAGCAGCTTGGCATGCACGCACACACACATGCGAAGTCTTCCCATTGCCTGTCTAATTCCTACCACTCTTTGGGTAGGTCAGCCTGTCAGTTCAGGTGCTCAGTCATGTCTGACTCTTTGTGATCTCATGGACTGCACCCCACCAGCTTTCTGTTTCACCAACTCCTGGAGCTTGCTCAGACTCATGTCCACTGAGTCAGTGATGCCATCCAACCATCTCATCCTGTCATCCCCTTCTCCTCCTTCCCTCAGTCTTATCCAGCATCAGGATCTTTTCCAGTGAGTCAGTTCTTCTCATCAGGTGGCCAAAGTATTGGAGATTCATCTTCAGCATCAGTCCTTTCAATGAATATTCAGGACTGATTTCCTTTAGGATTGACTGGTTTGATCTCCTTGCAGTCCAAGGGCCTCTCAAGAGTCTTCTCCAAGTAAATAGGGTAGGGTTAAGTAGATTCCCAAAGACTTACACTGAGTAGGACACAAAGCCAGTATTCAAAAACAAGGTCTTTCTTGTTCCATTGTTCATGCTACAGCCATTATGTGGCTCTGTCTCTAGACTAACTGATCAGTTAGTTTAGGAAAAGAAAATGAGTTCTAGGAAAACAGTGTACTCCAGGGCCACACTTTGAAGCTAGTGACAGAATTAGCACTCAAACAATGTATTTTTCACCCCTCGTCCAAAGTAAGTTATTTTTGTTTCTGCCAACTTTTCTTTCATTTCCTCCCTCATTTTTATAAATGCTATTTTGTTTCTACAATGTGCAGAGTACTTCTTGAGGTGCAATGAAAGATACAACAGTGAAAACTAACATAAACCCTGGCCTTAACCAACTGAAAGTCTGTGGAGAAAAAAATATTAGCACATTAATCATATAAATGAGGAAATAAAAGTTTTAAAACACTAGTGCCCTGAGAAAGGCACAAAAGCTTTTTAAGAGAGACACCAATGAAAATATATTAGGATGTCTCTTGAGAAAGTGGTTGGGGCTACTTTGCATTAGATGACCAGGGAAAGTCTCTTTGAGAAGGTGACCTTTAGTCTAGCACAACAGTTCTAAAGCAGAATGGAATGAAGGCAAATGCACTGGAGTCCAGTTAGCAAGATAGAGTTGCTGGAGATGTTAGAGAGATGGGTCAGGTAAGCTACTCAATTTTATTACAAAAATGGGAAGTGTTTGTGGAAAACACGCAGAGTGTTCACAAGGTCATTCTCTTGCTCTGCAGTGAATGGATTATAAATGGGCAAGTATGGAGTCAGGGAAAGAATAAGGCCAGTGTGGTTGTCCCAAGGAAAGAGGATGGTGGTTCAGAGTTGAAGTGAAGATGGAGAACAGTGAACATATTCAAGATGGGGTCAATATGCAAGTAGGTAAGCCCATGAGGGTAAGAATGTTTATGTTTTGTTAATATCTCCATCCTTAGTGCCTACTAGGTTTTCACTAAATATTGACCGAGGAAATAAATTAATTGAAAGTATAATATCTTAGCTGACTCAGGCTAGTGCTGCAAAATAACATAGGTTGGGTGGCTTAAACAACAACATTTTAACAANGAGTGATCACACCATCGTGATTATCTGGGTCATGAAGATCTTTTTGTACAGTTCTTCAGTGTATTTTTGCTACCTCTTCTTAATATCTTCTGCTTCTGTTAGGTCCATACCATTTCCTTCCTTCATCGAGCCCATCTTTGCATGAAATATTCCCTTGATATCTCTAATTTTCTTGAAGAGATTTCTAGTATTTCCCATTCTATTATTTTCCTCTATTTCTTTTTCATTGATTGCTGAAGAAGGCTTTCTTATCTCTTCTTGCTACTCATTGCAGATCTGCATTCAGATGCTTATATCTTTCCTTTTCTCCTTTGCTTTTTGCTTCTCTTCTTTTCACAGCTATTTGTAAGTCCACCTCAGATAGCTATTTTGTTCTTTTGCATTTCTTTTCCATGGGGATGGTCTTGATCCCTGTCTCCTGTACAATATCATGAACTTCATTCCATAGTTCATCAGGCACGCTATCTATCAGATCTAGGCCCTTAAATCTATTTATCATTTCCATTGCATAATCATAAGGGATTTGATTTAGGTCATACCTGAATGGTGTAGTGGTTTTCCCTACTTTCTTCAATTTAAGTCTGAATTTGGTAATAAGGAATTCATTTTCTGAGCTACAGTCAGCTCCTGGTCTTGTTTTTGTTGACTGCATAGATCTTCTCCATCTTTGGCTGCAAAGAATAAAATCAATCTGATTTCAGTGTTGACCATCTGGTGATGTCCATCTGTAGAGTCTTCTCTTGTGTTGTTGGAAGAGGGTGTTTGCTATGACCAGTGCATTTTCTTGGCAAAACTCTATTAGTCTTTGCCCTGCTTCATTCTGCATTCCAAGGCCAAATTTGCCTGTTATTCCAGGTGTTTCTTGACTTCCTACTTTAGCATTCCAGTCCCCTATAATGAAACAGACATCTTTTGTGAGTGTTAGTTCTAAAAGATCTTGTAGGTCTTCATAGACTTGTTAAACTTTAGCCTCTTCAGCATTTCTGGTTGGGGCATAGGCTTGGATTACTGTGATATTGAATGGTTTGCCTTGGAAATGAACAGAGATCATTCTGTCCTTTTTTGAGATTTCATCCATGTACTGCATTTCTGACTCTTTTGTTGACCATTATGGCTACTCCATTTCTTCTGAGGGATTCCTGCTTGCAGTAGTAGATATATGGTCATCTGAGGTGGACAACCTAAGGGGAATGAACAGATACTTGGAAAAGATCAGCCTGCCAAGACTGAACCAGGAAGAAGTAGAAATTATGAACAACCCAATTACAAGCACTGAAATTGAAGCAGTGATCAAAAATCGCCCCAAAAAGAAAAGCCCAGGGTCAGATGGCTTCACAGGGGGAATTCTATGACACATTCAGAGACGAACTGATGTTTATTTTTCTGAAACTCTTTAAAAAAATTGCAGCGGAAGGAGAACTTCCAAATTCATTCTATGAGGCCATGATCACCCTGATACCAAAACCAGGGAAAAACAACATGAAAAAATCAAATTGCAGGCCAATATTACTGATGAACATAGATGCAAAAACTGTCAACAAAATTCTAGCAAGAGAATTCAACAACACATTAAAAAGCTCATACACCATGATCAAATCAGGTTTATTTCAGGGCTTCAAGGATTCTTCAATATATGCAAACCAATCAAAGTGATACACAATATCAACTAATTGAAAGATAAACACCATATGATCATCTCAGTAGATCCAGAAAGTGCCTTTGACAAAATTCATCATCCATTTATGAAAAAAATGCTTCAAAAAATGGCCATAGAAGGAACCTATATAAGCATAGTTAAGGCCATATATGAAAAGCCCACAGTGCATATAATTCTCAGTGGTGAAAAAGTAAAAGCTTCCTCTCTAAGATCAGGAACAATACAAGAGTTTCTACTCTCAACACAATTATTTAACATAGTATTAGAAGTCCTAGCTATGGCAATTAGAGAAGAAAAAGAAACAAAATGAATTTGGATTGGTAAAGAAGAAGTAAAACTCTCACTGTATGCAGATGCCATGGTACTATACATAGAAAACCCAAAATAAACTATCAGAAAATTATTAGAGCTAATCAGTGCATTCAGCAGAATCATGAAATATGAGGTCAATACACAGAAATTACTTGCACTCCTATATACAAATAATGAAAAACCAGAAAGAGAAATTAAGGAATCAATACCATTCACCATTGCAACAAGAACAACAAAAAACCACATAAATAAATAAATAAACAAAATATCTAGGAATAAACCTACCTAAGGAGACAAAATACCTATATATATATATATATATATAACCTATAGGACACTAATGGAAGATATAAAAGACGGCATAAAGAGATGGAGATATATTCCATGTTCCTGGGTAAGAATAATTAATATTGTGAAAATGACTATACTACCAAATGCAATCTACAGGTTCAATGCAATCCCTATCAAATTACCAATGGCATTTTTCACGGAAAGAGAAAAGTTTCACAATTCATATAGAAACACAAAGACTCTGAATAACCAAAATAGTCTTGAGAAAGAAGAATGGAGCTGGACAAATCAACCTTCCTGACTTCAGAGCAGACTACAAAGCTACATCCATCAAGACAGTGTGGTACTGGCACAAAAACAGAAATACAGACCAATGATACAAGATAGAGAATCCAGAGATAAACCCACTCACCTATGGATACCTTAGTTTTGACAAAGGAGGCAAGAATATATAATGGGAAAAAGACAGACTCTTCAATAGGTGGTGCTGGGAAAACAGCACAGCTATGTGGAGAATAATGAAATTAGATCAGTACCTAATGCTATACACAAATATAAACTCAAAATGGATTAAAGACCCAAATGTAACACCCAAAATGATTCAACTATAAGAGGAGCACATAGGCAGAACACTCAATGACATAAATCAGAGCAAGATCATCTATGATCCACCTCCAAGAGTAATGGAAATAAAAACAAAAATAAACTAGTGGGATCCAGTTAAACTTAAAAGCTTTTGCATAGGAAAGGAAACTACAAACCAGGTAAAAAGACAACCCTCAGAATAGGAGAAAATGATAGCAAAGGAAATAGCTGATAAATAATTAATTTCCAAAATATATAAGCATCTTATACAACTCAATACCAGAAAATCAGGCAGCCCAATCAAAAAGCCCAATCAAAAGGTACCTGAAGAGACACTTCTCCAAAGAAGACATAGAGATGTTTAACAAGCTCATGAAAAGATGCTAAACATCATTCATTATTAGAGAAATGCAAATCAAAACTACAATGAGATACCACCTCTCATCAATCAGAATGGCCATCAACAAAATGTCTAAAAACAACAAATTCTGGAGAGGGTGTGGTGAAAAGGGAACACTCTTGCACTGCTGGTGGGAATGCAAACTGATATAGCCACTATGGAAGATGGTATGGAGACTCCTTAAAAAGCTAGTAATAAAATCACCATATGACCCATCAATCCCAAACCTAGGCATATACCCTGAGGAAATCAAAACTGAAAAAGATATATGAATGCTCAAACTACTGCACAATTGCACTCGTCTCACATGCTAGTAAAGTAATGCTCAAAATTCTCCAAGCCAGGCTTCAACTATACATGAACCGTGAACTTCCTGATGTTCAAGCTGGTTTTAGAAATGGCAGAGGAACCAGAGATCAAATTGCCAACATCCACTGGATCATGTAAAAAGCAAGAGAGTTCCAGAAGAACATCTATTTCTGCTTTATCGACTATGCCAAAGCCTTTCACTGTGTGGATCACAATAAATGGTGGAAAATTCTGAGGGAGATGGGAATACCAGACAACCTGACCTGCCTCTTGAGAAATCTGTATGCAGTTCAGGAAGCAACTGTTAGAATTGGACATGGAACAACAGACTGCTTTCAAATAGGAAAAGGAGTACATCAAGGCTGTATGTTGTCACCGTGCTTATTTAACTTATATGCAGAGTACATCATGAGAAACGCTGGACTAGAAGAAACACAAGCTGGAATCAAGATTGCTGGGAGAAATATGAATAGCCTCAGATATGCAGATGACACCACCCTTATGGCAGAAAGTGAAAAGGAACAAAGAAGCCTCTTGATGAAAGTGAAAGAGGAGAATGAAAATGTTGGCTTAAAGCTCAGCATTCAGAAAACAATCATGGCACCAGTCCCATCACTTCATGGGAAATAGATGGGGAAACAGTGGAAACAGTGTCAGACTTTATTTTGGGGGCTCCCAAATCACTGCAGATGGTGACTGCAGCCATGAAACTAAAAGACATTACTCCTTGGAAGAAAAGTTATGACCAACCTTGATAGCATATTCAAAAGCAGAGACATTACTTTGCTGACTAAGGTCCGTCTAGTCAAGGCTATGATTTCTCCAGTAGTCATGTATGGATGTGAGAGTTTGACTGTGAAGAGGCTGAGCGCTGAAGAATTGATGTATTTGAACTGTGATGTTGGAGAAGACTCTTTAGGGTCCCTTGGACTGCAAGGAGATCCAACCAGTTCATTCTGAAGGAGATCAGCCCTGGGATTTTTTTTTGCAAGGAATGATACTAAAGCTGAAATTCCAGTACTTTGGCCACCTCATTCAAAGAGTTGACTCATTGGAAGAGACTCTGATGCTGGGAGGGATTGGGGGCAGGAGGAGAAGGGGATGACAGAGGATGAGATGGATGGATGGCGTCACCGACTCGATGGGCATGAGTCTGAGTGAACTCCGGAGTTGGTGCTGGACAGGGAGGCCTGGCGTGCTGAGATTCATGGGGTCACAAAGAGTCAGACACGACTGAGCGACTGAACTGAACTGAACCCCTATGTTTAGTGCAGCACTATTTACCACAGCTAGAACATGGAAGCAACCTAGGTGTCATTCAGCCGATGAATGGATAAAAAAACTGTGGTACATATACACAATGGAATACTACTCAGCCATAAAAAGCAACACATTTGAATCTGTTTTAATTACGTGGATGAAACTGGAGCCCATTATACGGAGTGAAGTAAGTAAAAAGAAAAACAGAAATATTGTATACTGACATATATGTATGGAATCTGAAGATACAGCACTGATCAATTTATTTTCAGGGTAGCAATGGAGAAACAGACATAGAGAACAGACCTATGGACAAGCTGGGAGGAGAGGAGGGAGAAGGAGAGATGTATGAAGAGTGTAACATAGAAATTTGCAATAGGGGTTTCCCTGGTGGCTCAGACGGTAAAGTGTCTGCCTGCAGTGTGGGAGACCTAGGTTTGATCCTTGGGTTGGGAAGATCCCCTGGAGAAGGACATGGCAACCCATTCTAGTACAAATTTACAATACTATGTGTAAAACAGAGAGCTAATGGTAATTTGCTGTTTGACCCATGGAACTCAAAGAGAGGCTCCATGTCAGGCTGTTGGGTCAGTTGGGGAGGGGGATCGGAGGGAGGTCTGGGAGGCGGTGGACATGGGTGTACTCATGGTTGATTCTTGTTGACGTATGACAGAAAACCAAAAAATTCTGTAAAGCAATTATTTTCCAATTATATATATATATATATATATATATATATATATATTATATGCTTATTTCTGCTTCTCTTCACCCTTTCTGGAAAGCCACTGTTCTGTAACATATTCAGCTCTTGCTAGCCCCAGGATATTCCACATTCTTTGTGGCTTTTCTCCATCTGTCCATATCTTGAAAATAATCTTTTACAAAACTCCCCTTAAATCATGATATGTGCCTCCAGCTTTGACTCACTACATGACACTGACATATATGCACTTAATAATATAGCCTGGAAAAGGATGAATCAAAGTTAATTGCATCCACCTGAAGAAAAAATAAATCCACCTTCACAGTATAAATTTCCAATGTTGCTTTTTCAATTATTGATAAATAAAGTGGGTAATAAATAATACAGTATGTAAAAGTTCTTTTATTTCCAGTATTTTGGGAGGTGGATCACAGAGGATCATGTTGTGATTTATGTCAGTGAATGTTTTGCCTATGTTCTCCTCTAGGAGTTTTATAGTTTCTGTCTTACATTTAGATCTTTAATCCATTTTGAGTTTATTTTTGTGTGTGGTATAGAAATTGATCTAGTTACATTCTTTTACAAGTGGTCAGAAAAATTTACAAGAATATGGATGCATAAATAAAATAGTACCTATACCAAAGAATCATGTTATCAGCATGTATACATTAATATCTACAAAATTGTGTTAGGCCATTAAAACAGAGTATCAGCTAATTTGTTCCTAACAAAACATTGTAAATCAACTATATTTCAATAGAACTTTAAAACAATGAATGTGTATTAGAAAATCAGCATAAAAAAAGAAAGATAGAAAAAGAAACATAGTTGGAGAACTTTTTCTATCTAAATTGAAGTCTTATTATAAAGCAGCAATTAAAAAAATGTTGTGTGGTAGTGACATAAGGAGACAGGTAAATCATTGAATATAATATTATATTCATACATATAATTAACTTACAAAGGACTTGAAATGAAATTTAAAATAGAATATACATAAATGACCAATAACAGTATTTTTAAATGTTCAGCAAATTCGTCAGCAGGAAAACAAACTATGTCATCAATAATTTATTTCTGCATACTTTCTAGAATGACTAATAGGAAAATAGCAAGGGCAAGAATATGGACAAATTCATGTGTTTGAAATTATAACTGTCTTGTGATTTTAGAACTAACACCTATAAAAGATGTCCTTTTCATTATAGGGGACTGGAATGCAAAAGTAGGAAGTCAAGAAACACCTGGAGTAACAGGCAAATTTGTCCTTGGAATGCGGAATGAAGCAGGACAAAGACTAATAGAGCTTTGCCAGAAAAAGCACTGGTCATACAAGACAAGACTCTACTCATGGACATCACCAGATGGTCAACACCAAAATCAGATTGATTCTATTCTTTGCAGCCAAAGATGGAGAAGCTCTATACAGTCAACAAAAACAAGACCAGGAACTGACTGTGGCTCAGATCATGAACTCCTTATTGCCAAATTCAGACTTAAATTGAAAAAAGTAGGGAAAACCACTACACCATTCAGGTATGACCTAAATAAAATCCCTTACGATTATACAATGGAAGTGAGAAATAGATTTAAGGGCCTAGATCTGATAGATAGCGTGCCTGATGAACTATGGAATGAAGTTCGTGATATTGTACAGGAGACAGGGATCAAGACCATCCCCATGGAAAAGAAATGCAAAAGAGCAGAATAGCTGTCTGGGGAGGACTTACAAATAGCTCTGAAAAGAAGAGAGGTGAAAAGCAAAGGAGAAAAGGAAAGATATAAGCATCTGAATGCAGAGTTCCAAAGAATAGCAAGAAGAGATAAGAAAGCCTTCTTCAGCGATCAATGCAAAGAAATAGAGGAAAACAACAGAATGGGAAAGACTAGAGATCTCTTCAAGAAAATTAGAGATACCAAGGGAACATTTCATGCAAAGATGGGCTCGACAAAGGACAGAAATGGTATGGACCTAACAGAA
>SJYA01003219.1:522777-543340 GCA_006410615.1 Neotragus moschatus
GATAAAGGACAGAAGTGGTATGGACCTAACAGAAGCAGAAGATATTAAGAAGAGGTGGCGAGAATACACAGAAGAACTGTATAAAAAAGATTTTCACGACCCAGATAATCACCATGGTGTGATCACTCATCAAGAAGGAGGAGGATAATTATTTAACTTGGCAAGTGTGGGGAAAATCTTCCCTCCAGCAGCTCTTGGAGCTGTGATAGCCCAGGGGATGAGAGGAGTCCTCTTCTGAACATACTCCTTTCTTGCACAGTTAGGAGCCTCAGTAGCCACTGAGGTTCTCCTTCCTTCCAGCCAAAACAAGTGTGCTAACTCCACAGAGGCTAGGGCAGGACGAAAGGTTGGAGCAAGGTATGTGTTGGGCAGGACATTGAAATGATCTGTTCTTTCCTGCAGTGAGTGATAGTTGGAAGGGAGGAAACACACCCATTTTTACCAGGTTATGACCTCAGAGTGTGTGCTGAACACTTGTCAGTTTCAGTGCTTTGTTCCATATAGATCCTGAATACAGACTGAGAGACTGTATACAGACTGATAAACTGATTAGGTTTATTCCTGACCTCTCTGCAGGCAATATGATATTGTACATGATAGGAGAATCAGTGTAGGCTTTGGACCCAGATCCTCCTGNGAGTGTGTGCTGAACACTTGTCAGTTTTAGTGCTTTGTTCCATATAGATCCTGAATACAGACTGAGAGACTGTATACAGACTGATAAACTGATTAGGTTTATTCCTGACCTCTCTGCAGGCAATATGATATTGTACATGATAGGAGAATCAGTGTAGGCTTTGGACCCAGATCCTCCTGGGTTTGACTTCCTTTTCTGGTCCTTATGAGTTAGGTGGGTGGCTGTAGCAGACCCTGATGCCCCCTGCATTCCTTCTATCTTTTAGGCCTCACTGCTTCTGTGGGAACCCACTGACTCCAGATGACTATATGCACATTTCTTTGAAACACAGTTTTCTCTCAAGTAGAAAAAGGAACACTCTTCCCAGGTTGTTGGCAGACCAGAAGGGGCAGGAAGCTACGTCTCTGGAAGCAATGCTTATGCAGTGGTTGACAGAAGTTTGTAAATGATACTCCAACTGCCATATCCCTCAAGTGGGACAACACGGTGAAACCAGAGTTTCGCCGCTGGATGGAGCTCGAGTGAGTCCCAGGGGACCTAGGTGACAGCTGGCTTCATAAAGTGTTTTTCATCAGTGCCTCCCTCCCTTGTCTCACTTCTCCATTTCTGCAAAGGTTTCCTGCAAAATAACCCACCTGTAATCAGCTCCTTGTCTCAGCATCTGCTCTGGGGAACCCAAACATAAACACTGGCTTTTCAAGTCACTTGAATTCTTTGAGCCTCAGTTTTCTTCTCGGAAAAATATCATCATTTCAGATTTCAGTGAAAGACTATGAATCAGTCACTTAGGATAGTCTGTGGTAGAGGCAGGTATTAGGTCAGGATGGGATTCCTCCTTTTCCCCACCTCAACCCTCTCAGGAGGCCTCCCAGAAGCCGAGGGAGGCAGCAGACAGGAGAGGTCGCCTAGTCCACAGTAACTGCGAAGATAGCTTTACCCACCTTGCCACAGCCTGAGCTTCCAGGTCTCAGTAATGGGGAGTTTGGCAGGGGTAAACTTAAGGTGCTTGATAGACTTGTGTTGACTGAAAGTTGGTTTATAATAATAAATAATGAATAGTTTAAATTAACATGCTCAGTAGCTCAGTCACGTGTGATTCTCTGGTGCCCTATGGACTTTAGCCCACCAGGCTCCTCTGTGCATGGGATTTCCCAGGCAAGATTACTGGAACAGGTTGCCATTTCCTCTTTCAAGGGATCTTCCTGACCCAGGGATCAAACCTGTATCTCTCGCATCTCCTCTATTGGCTAGTGGATTCTTTACCAATTGCGCCACCTGGGAGAGAGTTTAACGTAATAGTATTTTAATTAATGTTGATCCTTTAAAGCAATTATTAATTAAATCATAATAATTTAAAAATTGCGTTTGTGGTATTTGACACTGTACCAAGCACATAGGAAATAAAGGAAGTATTATCTGCCCGCAGCAACCACAGGGACATATGGGAAGAGAAGATTCTCTTTGTACCTGGGTAGAAGCTACTGGTGCTTTTTACAGAAAGGATATTGTCTTAGGTTGAGGAATTTGGTTTCCTGAAGGCAGGTCTTTTTTTTTTTTTTTTTTTTAAATAAAAGTGTTGCTTAAGGCCCATCCTGCCAGTCAAAATATCAGAAATGAGCCATAAACAGACAAGGGAGTTGAGTAGCTGATATGTTTATAAAGCCTGAAACTATGGTATAATGAGCTAGTTTTATCTAAATCTCTTCTAACTGTGGAGCTGGACATTTTCAAAGGCCAGTGTCACCTCTCAGGAATGCAGGAATGAGTCTCCTTTCCCTCATTTCTTTGTTATTGAGGCAATTTGCATAAAAATGGGATTCCTATTACTTCTCTGCTTCTTGGGCTTGTTTTCTTCAGCAGCAGAAAGTTACACCCTGGCAAGCCAGCTGCAGGCATTCATAATTAAAAGTAAGCAGGGACTTAAAAGAATTCTCTGCAATTAAAAGAGTAACCTCTGCATTCTGGGAACCAAGAAGTCAACCTGAGCTGTAATTATGCGACATAAAGTGTGACCAGGAGCTCAAAAGAGAAGGTGGCCAGAGCAGGGAGCATTGGAGGAAGAGAGGCCAGTGAGATGGATCACTAAATTGTGGCATGCGGACATTGTGGAATAAGCAAGCTTTGTCTGATGGCTGGGGAGGAGGAGGGACAGGATGGGCGAGCCACAGAGTTCCTGCTGGAGGAGAAGGCCCTGGAACAGACTCGTTTTTAATGGGTTCCATCATTGGTGCCGTCACCCTTCCTTTCTCTCTCCTTCTCTCTCTCTCCTTCTGCCCGTCTAATCTGGTTCATCCTCTCTCACTCAGCACTGGGAATCTGCAGGGTGTAAAGACAGCCAGACCAAGGGCTTCTGGCTCTTCCTCACTGGCCCAGGTCAGCTAATAGTCACTGAACATCTACTAAGGACGAAGCACTATGAACACAGAGATGAATAAACAGGATTGTCCATGAGGTGTTCATACTTCAGAGTGAAACAGAAGAGGAGAGCAAAATACTGCCAAGAGATCAAGATGGATACAATAATAGACAGATCTGTGATACTCTGTAGCTGTCCTGGAGCCCCTGCTTTCTGTCATTGTCTCCATTAAATTAAATGTACCCATTCTAACTACATTTATTTAATTCTTAGCAGGCATCACAGACACTGGTTGGTTTCTCTGATGGCTCTATGGTAAAGAATCCACCTGCAGTGCAGAAGACCCAGGTTTGATCCCTGGGTTGAGAAGGTTCCCTGGGGAAGGGAATGGCAACCTGCTCCAGCATTCTTGCCTGGAAAATTCCATTCCAGAGGAGGCTGGCAGGCTATGTAG
Organism: Neotragus moschatus; assembly: GCA_006410615.1. Lineage (NCBI taxonomy): Eukaryota > Metazoa > Chordata > Mammalia > Artiodactyla > Bovidae > Neotragus > Neotragus moschatus. The sequence goes on from SJYA01003219.1 coordinate 526,225, forward strand.
CTCATGGGGTCGCAAAGAGTCAGACACAACAAGCTAATACACAACAATGCACTATCACATACATTACATTATTACAAAATATTATTGTTCTGAGATCTTAAGTGGTTTGCCGTGGTTATACAACTACAACACGGAAGCCCAGGATCTTTCTGGTTCCGAGTCCATGCCAAGTGCAGAAATCACATAGAAGAAAATATGTTTATTTCTTTCAGGAGGGGGTGTGGGTGGGGGAGAATTGAAGGGAAGGAAAGTCAGGTAAGATAAGACCTCAAAACAGAGATCATGACTGAGCCGGGTTTTGGAGGGTTTGCAGAAAGTCCAGAACTGGATGAAATAATGTAATGGCCCTCTCACCTCTGTAATTCTGTCTCATTCTATTTCATAATATTTTATCAGGCTTCTTTTGATCCTTTTTAATGATAGGAGAAATTATCTATCTGTTTCTGTTACGGACCCACACCGTGGATAGTCAAGATAAAGAGGGGGATCACAAATACGCCCAGGAAGCATGCATTTAGACACTGCATTCATGGGTGAGCATACCATCTATTTGTTACAGAAGAAGAAGCTCATGTTTTCAAAAGCAGCGACACTGTACTTTAACATGATCAGTTATTCCATCTTCAGCCTCTTTTATGCATGTTCACTCATCCCAGGCACTAGGCTTCCTAGAGTTCAATACTGTAACCTCAAACTACCCACTTAAATTTCAAGAGACAGCTCAGCTCCACTTAAATTTCAAGAGCCTTCAATGCAAGGAATTCTAAGCCTGGCTTCATCATAGTCATCCCAACCTACTTCTCCTCTCAAGTTTCCAGCCCTGATTGGCGATGTCTCCATTCACAGTGCCACCTGAGCTGCCATCCAAGAACTGATGTGTACATCCCCGTGTCCCCAGTGGCCCATCTCAGGAGTGGCTATGGGACTCAGTCTCCCTTTTCCATGCATATTGTCCAGACCATCCCACATTTTACCATCTCAGAGCCTTTGTACTGGTATCTCTGACTCCAGGCTTCCCCCACTCCAGTATTTCCTTGCCAGCACAGTGGACAATGAAATTCTGTGTGCCTGGCTGTTTCCTCCAGAAGATTCCAAGTCACTCGAGGGACAGGATGGTATCTTCTTGTTCATCATGTACTCCAGGGCATGGTTTCTAGCATGCCTTAGGGATTCAATAAGGACTTCCCTGGTGGTTCAGATGGTAAAGAATCTGCCAGCAGTGTGGAAGACCTGGATTCAATCCCTGGGTTGGGAAGAGCCCCCTGGAAGAAGGGAGTATGGCAACTTATTCAAGTATTCTTGCCTGGAGAATCCCCAGAGACAGAGAAGCCCGATGGGCTACGGTCCATGGGGTCACAGAGTCAGACATAACTGAGCGCTTAAGCGGCAGCAGGGGTTCCGGAAGTGTTGCTCACTGGACTTTAAGGTGGGGCAGGTGGAGAAGAAGAGTTGGGCCAAGTTGGTCTTTCCTGAGCCAGCCCCTTTTATAAGACAGCGTCGTTCAGAGGTATGGTCTGAGAGCAAAAAACTGGTTTTTGTTATCTGTACACATTTGATACCCCTATCCAAGATACCTGTTACGCTCTGAAAGCCCTAGAATAACTGTTTGTCGTTGGCAGAATTTAATGGAAATGGTCTCAGGATCAGAAGAGAAATAAGAAAGGGAGTGCTCAGAGAATAAAAGCAGAAGTGACAGAAAGGACCAGTCAGGGTAGGGGCCAGAGGAAACAGCATGTGAGTTCCAGGCAAAGAGTGAAGAGATTTCAAATCCTGATGTATCGAGGGCCCGCCCAGATAAAATACACTAATATTGGATGAATTACAAATGTAAATGCCGCATTTGTGCTGCAGTTTTACCCTAAAGGATATAAGAATCTCTTCTCAAGACAGATAAAGAAACTAAAAGTCAGGTATCGATCCATATCTACAGTGCCTGACCTAGCACAGGACTACCCACCAGAGATACAGTGTGAACATGGTGAGTGTAGTACCAGCTAGTGGAAGATATAGGAAAATGAAATAGTGGCTGACAGGAAGGGGACAATGGCTAATTCTCTCCGCAGGAGAAGACAGAAATGCAGAGGATAACCAAGGTAACCATGCTGAATGGAGGGCTTAGAGCAGCTCTGAGGGACTGGAGGTCGCTATGGCTGGTCAGTGGGGAGAAGCAGGCCAGAGACAGAATTTTCATTCCATAAATGAAGAAGCAAAAGAGCTGACTGGAGGGTCATTCATTAGCCCTCCACCCATTTCCTATGACGTTTCTACAAGAGTTCCTTCCTTTTTGTTGCTCACAAGGCTGGCCTTCAGATTGCAGACCAATCATTTATGAAAAGAAAATGGAAAAAAAAAAAAAAGTACATAGCCCATAGATGGCTTTGATATAGACTCCTAAATTTATTATCAGGTGTTCTAGACTCAAGTTCTGGCCCATGTGTTGTTATGGGCAAGTCATTGAAAGTCACTGACTTTTAGTCTCTTTATCTGTCAAATCTGTCAAGGGAACACACACAGAAACAAGTACACATAATCTACGCTAACATTAGAGCAGAGATTGATACAGAAAGTTGATATCAGATGACAAGTAGTGGTAGTAATAACATCAGTTTCCATGAACAAGAATATCCATGAGTTCCGTCTACCCAACCATTTCATCCTTCAGCAGAATTTTTTTCTCAAGCTCCAGACTGGAATCAGTGATCTTCCCCACACTTCTGTATCACCCAGCCCAGGCTTAGCATGTACGACCTTGTATTAGAATATTCTCTCTCTCCATCTTTTTCTTGGACTGCACTGGCCTTCTGGAAGGAAAACGTTTTGTCCGGTTCACCTCTGATCCCACAGCCCCAATACAGAGTGTAGAGTTAGCGCTTGGCCACTTATGAATCCCATTGAACTTTAAGTTCGTCAAGAAATTCTGTGATAACACAGACTGGAAGTGAAGAGGGGGTGAAATACTAGCCTGTCCCGTGCTTTCCTGAGGTAGCCAGACGTGTAGCTGAAACAGCGTAGACTAGAGAGGTCAGTACATTGCCTCTGATGGAGACGCAGAGTGGTACCAGGACCTGTGGGAATAGCCAGACATATCTCAGAGCACGAGCCACATGGAAACGCTGGGCTTGGCATCTATTATCTGCAGGGCTTGTGTGTGTGTGTGTGTGTGTGTGTGTGTGTGTGTGTGTGTTACAGAAAACCTGGAATTATCCCAGATGGATGCCCACTGATGGGAGAATTTTATAGTATGGACTTTTTTTTTCCCCCTGTCAAGAGTGATTTGTGTGATTATCATCGTCTCTCAAACAGTAATCTGCTTTCCTGAATTCAGCTTGGTGAAGTAACTTCTGTCATTCCCAAGGAAGAGTCCTCTTTGCCAGCCTTTTCCTGGCCTCCCAGAGACACTGGAATGTTACAAGCCATCAGTCAGGTGGTTAGACAATTCATTCTCCCCTCTGGTTTCACTTTGTATTTCCATTTTCATTTCTCTGGTATACTTTTTCCATAATAGAGAAGCTGGTGAATGATGGGGCAAGGAAGCAGGAGTCTCGTACTTCAGCTGCATCGGTGATGCCTGGTGAGTGGCATGTTCCGAGCAAGCCACATTCAGCGTTCTTTGGGACCCACTGTCCTGGAGACACAGGGCTTAGTGAGACCAGAGGGAGACAACAGAGTCTAAAGGGCGAGCCTACCAATGCCACATGCGATTGAGAAACATATTGTTCTCCAGGTGGCTTTTTGTTTTGTTTAAGTCTGTTTTTATTTATTTATTTACCAGTTTTTGTATGCACATAGAAATGCAGAATCTCAAGAATCAGAGAGAGATTCAAGTTTATGTAGGCCAAAAGCCCATCTTATTTTGGATCTCCTCAATAGCATTCATTTCAAAAGTTCTCCCAGTTTCTCACTTAATCTATCCAGAAGAGGAAACTCATTACCCAACAATGCACCCAGGCTCATCTCTGGGCACCTCTGAGCAGCAGAAAACCATTGGCCTCATTCTCTCACTTCTACCTACTACCTATACAGCCCTCCTGACAATGTAGAGACCACGCCTTTCCTATAAGCTAAGCATTCCTTATGTGATATGGTTTGCGGTTCCTTTAAGTCTAGCTCACCCTCTCTGAGTATATTCTAACTGGACCTGAAGATCAGGCTTACTATTATGTGCCTCACTAGAAGCTAGGTAGTAAGCCATCAGAACTGATGTGGTTCATGCCAAGAAGCCTTGTGGTCCAGTTAGTTACAGCATCTCCTTGTTCCTCTGGGCTGCCTTTGATCACGGGCTACAGATCATATGAACAAGGATGGTTGTATTGATTCTAATCATAAATACCATGGCAGGACTTTGTTTGCTCTTCTTGACTGTTGTGACACAGAACAACTACAGCTGTCCACAGCCAGGCAGAGGTGAGAGCCTGCCTAGATTTTGGAGGTGGGTGAGGAGGAAGACAACCGCTGGAAGGTTCAGGAAGGCAGGCGAACCAGGCAGAGGAGGTCCATGGGACTCATCTATATCTTGGAAAACAAAAAGAGGTTTTTGTCTTGTTTGTCTTTGTTTATTTACTTAAAAAAAAATATATTGAGACTGCTAAGGATACAAGTCAACATTCCACCAAGTCAACTAAGGCAAATAGGTTCTATAAACCCGAAGAGATAAGGTCTATGAGATCAGTCGGGGTAGAAGTTCCAAGGGGATAAAGGTTATGAAATGTACTGTAATGTGCTGGACCAATTTTAAATTACTTATTTATTTTCTTATTTTTATTGTTGCTTTGTTTTGTTTGGCCTGAGACAGAAGACTCAGGAAAAGTATCAGGGAAACCAAACAACCTGGAATTATGAACTGCCATTATCAGAACATGTTACTTGTTATTTCCAACACTTTGTACATTACCTGGCACATAAATTTGAATAGCTATTTAATAAGCAATAATTTTTAAAAGCATCTTTTGAATAATAACTCATAGTCTATTTTTCTCTTCATTTGAAAATGCCCAAGAGAATAACTGTGAGGTAGAAATGCTTTTGATTTAAAAGATAATAAATTCATGTGGGCTCAGCTGCTTCAGTCCTGTCCAACTCTTTGTGACCCCATGGACTGTAGTCCACTAGGCTCTTCTGTCCAGGGGATTCTCCAGGTAAGAATACTGGAGTGGGTTGCCATGCCCTTCTCTAGGGCATCTTCCTGACCCAGGGATCAAGCCCCCATCTCTGGCATCTCCTACATTGCAAGTGGATTCTTTACCACTAGTGCCACCTGGGAAGCCCCTTTAAAAGATAAAAGCCCCTTTAAAAGATATTTTATCACTCTAGGGCTGCTGTCATATAATAAAGATCTGTTTCTCTGTTTCCTAGTACAGAGATCTTAAAATCCTTGGAATTTCCTGAGTGTCAGGAGAGTCTTTTGTTATTCATAATCAGTGCCTTTGGAACACAGTTAAATCAGAGCTAATGAGATGTCTCAGAGCGAGGCCCCCAGAGAGCTTCAGGATGCTGGCTTGTCTTCAGAGACTAAACACCAGATTATAGAGTGAGAACTCTCAGCCTCTTTCCCCACTCAGACCTCCAGGTATCAGAAAAAGCTGGAGATTAAGTTATAAAACTCATGAGCAATAAAGTTCAGAGAGCTTCCAGGCTGGAGGGTCCCTTAGGGGCTGGGAAGGAGGTATGTGCACAAAGGGCATCACACAGCTCCATGGACTGTCCCCCTCCACCTATCCCTTGTCCTGTGTATCACTTCCAGTTAGCTGGTCCTCAGTTGCTTCCTTTATAATAGACCAGTGAACATAACCAAAGTGTTTTCCTGAGCTTTGTGAGTCATTTTTTAGCCATTATTTAACCCGAGTGAGGGTCGTGAGAACGAGAGCTTTGTAGCCAAGTAAGACAGAAGTACGGGTAGCCTGGGGGCCCAGAACTTGCTATTGGCACCTGAAGTATGTGGGGCTGAGCCCTTAAATGTGTAGAGTCTGATGCTAACTCCTGGTAATATCAGAAAAAGATTGAATTGTTGAACACCTTATTGATGTTAGATAATCAGACAGCAGCAATAAGTACAGGAGAAATATAAACTTCTTAAAGTTCAGAAGTCTTAGATTCTATCCTTGGCTTTACCACTAACCTTAGTTGTGACACCTGTCACCAAGGAAAGTGAAAGTTGTTCAGTCGTGTCTGACTCTTTGTGATCCCGTGGACTGTATAGTCGTGGAATTCTCCAGGTCAGAATACTGGAGGGGGTAGCCTTTCTCTTCCCCAGGGAATCTTCCCAACCCAGGGATTAAACCCAGGTCTCTCACACTGCAGGCAGATTCTTTACCAGCTGAGCCACAAGGGAAGGCCAAGAATACTGGAGGGGGTAGATTATTTCTTCTCCAGTGGATCTTCCTGACCCAGGAATCGAATTGCAGTCTCCTGCATTGCAGACAGATTCTTTACCAATTGCGCTATCAGGGAAGTCACTAAGGAAATTATATCCTAATTTAAGCTAAAACATAATAATGAATACTAGAGAGATAAGGCACTGACTATAAAAGTTTTTTTTATTTTTATTTTTTTCTGGGAAATATAGACTTTATTCAATACTTAACCATCAGTTACACATATTCAATTATTTCACTTACTTGCTCATAAATCTTTCATAACACCTCCCAGAATTAATACCAAACATCTCTATTTGGCTTTCAAAACTCTGTCATTTTAGCACTTACCTGCATTTTCAGTGTCATGCACAGATCTGTCAGGTGTCTATGATATTGAAATTGCAGGTTCTATCAGTGTGTTGGAAAATGTGATGACTTCATATATTGGTNACTTGCTCATAAATCTTTCATAACACCTCCCAGAATTAATACCAAACATCTCTATTTGGCTTTCAAAACTCTGTCATTTTAGCACTTACCTGCATTTTCAGTGTCATGCACAGATCTGTCAGGTGTCTATGATATTGAAATTGCAGGTTCTATCAGTGTGTTGGAAAATGTGATGACTTCATATATTGGTTGTCTCATGGGCCAAAACAATGGCCTCTATACAGCTAATATGCAATTTATATGCCTCACACATGCCATATATTTTGATTCAACTTTCATGCTTGTAAATGGGATACTGTTTGGGGTCGAACTGTATNCTATGAAACAGTGTGGTTATTAATATTACACTGTCAGGCTTGATTTGACTTTTTCAAAGTAAAGTTTAAATGAAAATGAAGAACTGGGTCTAGAGTCTAACACAAAATAAGAACTCAGTATAAATATCTTGGTTAAATAAATAAATGAACAAATGAATTTTTTAAAAAGTGTTTCCATTGCATTGTCACAGTTATTGCAAAGGAAAAAAAAAAAACAAAAAACAGAGATGCTGACCTCAAGAAGAATGATAGCAATTATTGTAAAGGTCAAATCTGTCCTTGGAGGGTGAGAGGGTTTGATGTATGCTTTTGTAGGCTGTTCTGAACTATCCACACTCCAAGATCAATGCCTGTGATGTTGTCTTTTGTTGCCTTTTATTTTGAGGAGATCATGCAAGGAAAGACAGCTTTGATTTGGAAAGAGAGGGAGGCTATCTAACCTAGTTGTATTTATTATTTTCACCCGACTTATCTGTTCTTCCTGAAGAATGCCAGATAAGACATTCAAAGTTGGCAGGGGGTGGAAATAAAGAATCTACAGAAAGCACTGGATCTCTGTAAATGTGACCTCTTTAAACGTATCTACCTTGAGAGTTTATAATGGTCATCTTATAAAAATCAAAGAAAGCCATGAATATTGACACTTGACAACAATTAAAGCCATTGTGTACATAAAACTTGCAAGGACTAAAGAAAAAAAAAATCCTTACTGATGAGTGTGTGGGAACATGAGCTGATAGGGTGTTTAAATTAGATCAAAATTCCAGGAGAGCAAATAGAGAGTATGTATCAAAGCCTTTATGACATGTATTTTCTGTAAAACTCAGCAATTCCAGTTTTAAGAGTTAATCACAAAGAAATAATATTGGATGTGAGCAAAAACACTGTCCAAGAATGTTTATAGCAATGTTGCTTATAAAAAAAATTAGTTAATTTAAGTGGCTAAGATTTGAGGTTGGGTTAGTTAATTATACTGATTGTTAAGAGTAATTTTTAAAAAACCCACATAATGGGTATATATGCAGACATTGAAACATATACTGTAAAGGAAAACTAATTAATCTAAAAGTATAATGTGTTATTTATTTTAGTTGTCTATATCTATTGTAAAGCAATTATATTTTATTTCACAACATTTAAAAGTAGGACGTGCTATAGTTCTGTATTTCTTTATATAAAATTAACCCTGCTACAACACCCACCACTTACATGGTGCTACAATCATCCTCAGACATCAGTGAATGGCACCCAGGAGATGGTACGAGGACTTCAGGTTTCTGTGCTGCTCTAAGGTATTGGTTCCTACACCAGTTTAGAGATGCTCGCAATCCAAGCTCATTTCTGCTTACAAAAGCTGGTGGCTCTACATATTAAGCTTGAGGATATTTTGCTGCCACTTCTAAAACCTTGGCTCTTGGTGGGANTGGCACCCAGGAGATGGTACGAGGACTTCAGGTTTCTGTGCTGCTCTAAGGTATTGGTTCCTACACCAGTTTAGAGATGCTCGCAATCCAAGCTCATTTCTGCTTACAAAAGCTGGTGGCTCTACATATTAAGCTTGAGGATATTTTGCTGCCACTTCTAAAACCTTGGCTCTTGGTGGGAATTCCCTCCTGCATCTGTACTTTACAGGCTGAGGTCCTTCTTTTGCTCACAGGAGTTCTATGGAAAGAGGGCTTCCCAGGTGGTGCAGGTGGTAGAGAATCCTCCTACCAAAGCATGAGACTCAAGAGTTGTAGGTTTGATCCCTGGGTCGAGAAGATCCACTGGAGGAGAAAATGGCAACCCACTCCAGTATTCTTGCCTGGAAAATCCCATGGACCGAGGGGCCTGGTGGGCTACGGTCCATGGGGTCACAAAGAGTCAGATGCACCAGAGCACGGGTGTACATGGAAAGAATTTGCAAATCCTTAAGGGTTTATTCTTCTCCTCAGCTTCAGGGCACCTTAGTCTCCAAGGTAGGGACTTCTTGCAAACTTTCAACTCCAAGCTCTAGCCTCTATGTCATAGAAATTAGACTACCTACAGCAGTGTTCCTCGCAGAGTCTGAAATCCTAAAGCTAGAAAGCAGTATCTGTAGGAGTTGTGGGGAAGGAGAAAGTGGAAGAAGGTGGAAGGGAGAAGCTCATACCCTAAGAGACACAATTCTGTCTTTTCTATTTAGATAGGAAAAATTGATGCTAAAATCAGTTATTTTCTTAATTATTGAACTGGCTTGTTGCAATCCTGGATCTCAATAGTCAGATGATATTGGAACTCTGTTCAGCCCTTTCCTTTCACTAGGACCAAGAGTAACTTGCTTTTGTCTTTCTGCTTCAGTTTCATTATCTATGAACTGGGAATTTAAAATATGACCTAATGATATTATCTACCCTCAAGTAGTAATCCCAAGTTGGGAATTCCACCCGGGAGGCCAACTGAGACAGACATAAGCTTGTAAAATTTTATTGAGGACTCCTCTAAGAATCAGCACCTTTGGAGGAAAGATGGCAGCTGACTTGATCAGAGAGAGAAGTTACAACAAAATTACCCCCCAAGAGGAGCTCCCAACCCTCTCTTCAGAGTGGTCCCAAGTTGGGGCAAAGAGAGGATAGCAGTTTATGCCCCATGTTGGTTACTATTGGAAGCAGACTGACTCTGGAAAGTGGTGAGTTTGGGGGGGGGGNCTATTTAGATAGGAAAAATTGATGCTAAAATCAGTTATTTTCTTAATTATTGAACTGGCTTGTTGCAATCCTGGATCTCAATAGTCAGATGATATTGGAACTCTGTTCAGCCCTTTCCTTTCACTAGGACCAAGAGTAACTTGCTTTTGTCTTTCTGCTTCAGTTTCATTATCTATGAACTGGGAATTTAAAATATGACCTAATGATATTATCTACCCTCAAGTAGTAATCCCAAGTTGGGAATTCCACCCGGGAGGCCAACTGAGACAGACATAAGCTTGTAAAATTTTATTGAGGACTCCTCTAAGAATCAGCACCTTTGGAGGAAAGATGGCAGCTGACTTGATCAGAGAGAGAAGTTACAACAAAATTACCCCCCAAGAGGAGCTCCCAACCCTCTCTTCAGAGTGGTCCCAAGTTGGGGCAAAGAGAGGATAGCAGTTTATGCCCCATGTTGGTTACTATTGGAAGCAGACTGACTCTGGAAAGTGGTGAGTTTGGGGGGGGGGGCAGGTTTTTTTTGTGTGTGGAGGTGGTGGGGCCCATCACACAGCTGCTTTTGAACTGTAATGCTGGAGCAGACTCTTGAGAGTCCCTTGGACTGCATGGAGATCAAACCAGTCAATCCTAAAGGAAATCAATCCTGAATATTCATTGGAAGGACTGATGCTGAAACTCCGTTACTCTGGCCACCTGATGCGAAGAACTGACTTACTGGAAAAGACCTGATACTGGGAAAGATTGAAGGCAGGAGGAGAAGGGAACGACAGAGGATAAGATGATTAGATGGCATCACCAACTCAATGTACATGAGTTTGAGCAAGCTCTGGGAGTTGGTGATGGACAAGGAAGCTTGGCATGCTGTAGTCCATGGAATCACAAATAGTCAGACACAACTGAGTGACTGAACTGAACTGAACTGAACTGAACATAGCTTGCAGGATCTTTAGTTCCCTCACTAGGGATTGAACTTCAGTGAAACTGCTGAGTGAGCCCTAACCATTGGATTGCTAGGGAGCTTCCTGGGTGGCAGTTCTTTACTGCTAAGCACTGTCCACAAGCCATGCTTCCCAGTAGTAAGAAAATCTGTCCTTCAATTCTGAAAGGGTGTTCTGGAAGGTACAGCATATCTATGACAGTAGTGAAATAATATAATACTTGCAAAGAAAAATAACACCCAGTGCCCAACCCATCTGAAGAGTTCCATTCACATTACCATGCATGTACTNGGGAGCTTCCTGGGTGGCAGTTCTTTACTGCTAAGCACTGTCCACAAGCCATGCTTCCCAGTAGTAAGAAAATCTGTCCTTCAGTTCTGAAAGGGTGTTCTGGAAGGTACAGCATATCTATGACAGTAGTGAAATAATATGACACTTGCAAAGAAAAATAACACCCAGTGCCCAACCCATCTTAAGAGCTCCATTAACATTACCATGCATGTATTTCTGCTTTATGAATATTTTTGGAATTAGATATACTAAAATGTCAACGATGTTTAACTTTGTGGTGGGACCATGGCTGCTTGCTTTTTTTCTTGGTGTTTTCTGTGCTTTTGATTTCACAGTTATCTATTACACTAGGCCACCTTCCAACTACCTGATATAGATGTGGACAGATGTCAGATTCATTGAGTACCTGAGCTGTGTCCTGTGAAGTAGAAAGAAGCACACAGCATCCTAGTCATATACTTTTATACCAGTTTGGTTACACTTGACTCATGTGTCCAAACACTGCCCCCAACACGTTATAGAAAAGTTGCCATTTCAGAAGCACCTCTTAAATGTCTGTACAATGAATGAAAATAAAATACGGCATCATCTCATATACTTTTTGCATACATTCCCTCCTCTGTTTGGTATTTCATGTGTTTATTCATTTATTAATACCCTGGACCAAATATTCTAAGGACAAAGCTACTGCTAACAGGAATACCTTTAGATTGACGTGAAGACCATTCCAGCCATCACTTGTGTAGGTCAGTCAAGTTTGGATTATCTAATATGCATAAAAGAAAGTTGGTGCAGTAAAGATGGTAGAGGAATCAGCAGCATTACATAGGACAGAAAGAGGGTTTACAATTACAATTTCAAAATCTTTACTTGGAAGATGCACAGTTGCAAATGATATTTGAACAAGTGGAGTTAGATCCCAGCTATAGAAAGTTCGATTATATCCAATCTACAATCCAGGTTTAGCCAGTCAATCCTAAAGGAAAGTAGTCCTGAGTATGCATTGGAAGGACTGATGCTGAAGCTCCAATATTTTGGCCACCTGATACAAAGAGCTGACTCATTTGACTAGACCCTGATGCTGGGAAAGATTGAAGGCAGGAGAAGGGGACGACAGAGGATGAGATGGTTGGATGGCATCACCAACTCAATGGACATGAGTTTAAATATGCTCCAAGAGTTGGTGATGGACAAGGAAGTCTGGCACGCTGTAGTCCATGGGGTCACAACAATTCAGACACGACTGAGCACTGAACCAAACTGATGTATATAAGATTAGTGCAGTTCTGTGCAAAATAGTACTATGCAACATAAAGCATGACTAGCAGAGTATAGTATGGCACTATACTCTCAGCCTTTTACATAATCCTCATTTATTACTCAGTCTTCTCATGCTGACTACACTGGTCAATGGGCATTCCGAACCTTTGATCCAGAGAATTAGATTAAATGTCAGCCACCGTGAGGCTCTGGGAGTCATGATAATAGGACCTAGGCCAGTTCAGGTGTATCTTTCAAACAACCAATAAAACTTAAGGTACTCAAAGTCTTCTTGGTCTCGTTGATGAGTCAGAACAGGAGAAAAATGAGATAAACGAGTCTGGAAAAGATAAGAGGTTGAAGTGGATGTTAGTGTCCAGTGAGACCTGGACAAAAAGAAAACTAGGAGTGCAAGGTGATAAGCTAAGCAGAGCATTCCAAATAAAGCCGATGATGTGAACCAACACAGAGAAGCATACGCTGCCTGTGACTTTTGGAGACAAGCTGTGAAATAATGCAGGTCAGATGGTCATATAACATTTAAAATGTGAGGCACCACACCAGGTATTAGTTATTATTGTTATCCACAAACTCCATCTAATCTGTGGGACAATATTTCAGTGTCCTTTTTCTTGGGAAACATACAGAAGAACACGTCTTGTTTTTTTTTTTTTTTTTCTCTCACACACACCTACTAGTCAGCTTCTTTCCAATACTGTGTCAACAGTCCTTCCCAAGCGCTCTTGACCTCTTTAGATTACATTGCTCGCTTTCTTAAGCATTAAATAACTGGAGGAGAACCACTGGCTGAGGTCAAATCATTTATCAGGATCAATAGCTTTGACTGACTCTGGGTAGATGTGGTACACTTTCCATATTGAAAGGTCAGACTCTGTCAACTAGCAGGAAATGCTCTCAGCTCAAATAACGCATGTCAGGATAGCATAAAATGTTGATTGTACTGTCCAGGGGCCATCTTGAAACATCCTCATGCTTTGGTGTCTAAAATAACCACTAGATGGCGCTGCGATTTCAAAATGGATCATCTTAGACAAGAAGGGACACACCATCTGCTCTCCAAACCTCTCTATCACCACCCCACCATATTAATGCAGACATTATGCATGCATTATAGATTGAACTCAAGAACCTGTTCTTCATTTCTTATGATGTCAGTTTTCACACATAAGATATGAAGGTGGTGATAACCCTTGGTGTTCTTGTGAGAGTCGCGTTCAGTAAGGGATAGTAACATATTTTATATGAAGAGTAAGGTATTCTGTGGACTCTAAAGCACTAAATATATATTAATTTGTCTAGTTAATACCGACCAGTGCAAGTCAAATGAATATAAAGGTATAAGAATGGAGAATGTACTGATAATGATTCCAATAACCGAGCTTCATAAATCATAAGATAGGCAGAGAGGAGCCACTGAAAAGCACCTTAAATTGTCTATCTCAAAAGCCCAACTGAGAAAATAAATACTGAAGGAAGCTTACCTAAGTACTGCATTATGTATCTATACCTTTAAGTAGTCTCAATTCTAAGTACTCTTTTGGTCTTCAGTAAACATCAGAAGAAAAATCCATATGCGTTAGTTGTAAAATACATTGAAAGCATTATTCATTGTCTTGCCTAATGACCCCTTGTATAACATCTCAGGGGATAACTTTCCAATGGAATTTAGTATAAGAAAAAGGAAAAAGTACAGGTCTATGACACTTTATCAGATAGTAAGAGATTATGTAACATATCATGTGTTTATCTCCTTGTCTACCAAGAGACTCAGAACCAATTTTCATGTTCATCCCAATATTAACCCTCCTGGCTAGCATACGTGATGCTTCCTCTTTTTCACAACTTGAGGTCTATTTCTTTTTCAGAAATCTTAATGTATGTTTGACATTTTAAAATGGTCTATCTCAAATCCTTTCTGGAAGGAGTAGCAATATTAATAAGTAACATATTATGTATTAAACGTATTTTTAAATATTTTGGCTTGTCAACCCAGTAAAAGACACATGCATGCATGAATGCTAGGCTTCAATTAGAAAGTAATGTTGTTAGAGAAACAAAATATATCATACGTTGTTTTGAACAAAATATATCATGTTGCTTTTAATGGCATTATCTAACTTAGTGCTAAGGTGAGTCTGAGGATATCAGAAAAGATTCAGAAAGATTTCCAGGTTGGAGAGATCTGGAAAGGTCTCCTAGAGAAGTATTGCTNTCTTTGTGACCCCATGGACTGCAGCACACCAGGCTTCCCTGTCCTTTACTATCTCCCAGAGTTTGCTCAAACTCATGCCCACTGAGTCAGTGATGCCATCCAATCATCTCATTCCCTGTAGCCTCCTTCTCCTACTGCCCTCAATCTTTCCCAGCATCAGAGTCTTTTCCAATGAGTTGGCTCTTCAAATCAGCCAAATTATTGGAGATTCAGCTTCAGCATCAGTCCTTCCAATGAATATTCAAAGTTGACTTCCGTTAGGATTGACTAGTTGGATCTCCTTGCAGTCCAAGGGACTCTCAAGAGTCTTCTCCACCACCATAGTTCAAAAGCATCAATTCTTTGGTGCTCAGCTTTCTTTATAGTCCAAGTCTCACATGCATACCATACTACTGGAAAAACCATAGCTTTGACTATGTGGACTTTTGTCAGTAAGTGATGTCTCTGCTTTTTAATATGCTGTCTAGGTTTGTCATATTTTTTACCCCAAGGAGCAATTGTTCTTTTAATTTCGTGGCTGCAGTCACTGTCTNAGTCCAAGTCTCACATGCATACCATACTACTGGAAAAACCATAGCTTTGACTATGTGGACTTTTGTCAGTAAGTGATGTCTCTGCTTTTTAATATGCTGTCTAGGTTTGTCATATTTTTTACCCCAAGGAGCAATTGTTCTTTTAATTTCGTGGCTGCAGTCACTGTCTACTGTGACTTTGGAGTTCTAGAAAATAAAATCTGTCACGGTTTCCACTTTTTTCCCTATCTATTTGCCATGAAGTGATGTCATGATCTTAGTTTTCTTAATGTTGAGTTTTCCGCCAGCTTTTTCACTCTCCTTTTTCACTCTCATAAAGAGTATCTTTACTTCTTTGCTTCCTGCCATTAGAGTGGTATTATCTGCATATCTGAGGTGTTGATACTTTTCCTGACAATCTTGATTCCAGCTTGTGAGTCTTCAGACTTGGCATTTTGCATGATGTACTCCTCATAGAAGTTAAATAAGCAGGGTGACATACTCCTTTCCCAGTTCCCCAGTTTTGAACCAGTCTATCATTCCATGTCTGGTTTTAACTGTTGCTTCTTGTCCTGCGTTACATGTTTCTCAGGAGGCAGGTATGGTAATATTCCCATCTCTTGAAAAATTTTCTACAATTTCTTGTGATCCATACAGTCAAAGGCTTTACGGTAGTTAATGAAGCAGAAGTGGATATATTTTTTAATTGTTTAAATTCCCTTGCTTTTTCTATAATCTAGCAGATGTTGGCAATTTGATTTCTGGTTCCTCTACCTTTTCTAAATCTAGTTTGAACTTCAGGAACTCCTCAGTTTACATTCTGTTGAACCCTAGATTGAAGAATTTTGCACATTACCTTGCTAGCATGTGGAAATTTTATAGGATCTTGTTGTAATATGAATTCTAAGTAATAATTTTATGATTTTTTTAAACTTTGATTTTACTTCTTTTTCTTCTAATTTGTTCTTTGACTTAGGTGTTGCCTAAATTATACAAAACCATTCTTGTCCTGCCACCCCTTGGAATGACCTTGCACCTTTCTAAGCGTGGATACATGTTGATGTTTCATTTTCCCTTCACCAAGCTCAGCTATACACAGTTAACTTCTTTAATCTTGTCTCACCCAGTTAGGCCCATTTTCTTAATCATTTTTGTTCCTCCCCTCCCTATTCCCTTGAAAATTGCTTTATCTCATGGTCAATTTATCACATAGCCATTTAATTTTTTCCAGGCATATAAACCCCTTGGTGGAAATAGCACTGAGAAGCGTATTAGCACTCACCGAAGCTCCTGCTTTTCTGAGCGTATTGCTCGCTCTTGTCTCATAGATTAGTTTATCTATGATCTCAAGAAGGTGAGTGCAATTAACAGGTGTCTGTCTGCTAATGACATTGCCATTTTGACAATTCAGTCTGAGGCAGACTGATGTAGAGTATAGTTGTTAAGAGAACATGGACTGGACCATCAGGAGACCCACCTAATAGTTGTGTGACTGATTTAAAACTCTCTGAGCTGTAGGGTCTTCTGTGTTAGATGTTGGCTCAGCATTCAGCGGCAGCGTTGGCCTGGCAGGGTGTCAATATCCACTCTGCTCTACTGTGATGTGACCTCAGCTCAGTGACTTAACTGCTCTTGACCTTAGTTTTTCCTTGTGTGTGAACCAGGGATGATGGCCATACTTCTGTGAGAGGGTGTCTATGAAAGATGAATAGCAAAGTAATTGAAAGAGAACCTTGCAGAAACTGAAGGCTCAGTGTATTTTGGCAGTATTTCCTATAAAATGGGTACAACAAAACCTAACTTGCAAAGTCACTGTAGCCATTACATATCTATGACTTGTAAATCACCTAGTTATTGTAAAATTGTGTAGAGGTACACTAAGCATTAATCTCTTGATCTTTCCCATTTCTTTCATGAATGCACAGTGCAGAATTTTCAAAAGATATTTTAAAAAGCACCAGGTGATGAGTGGAAGATACAATGAGTACATATAGTTTCTTGGAGGATGGATGGCTTTCTGAGGTTTGAAATAAAGGAAATCACAAAGAAAATATTGGCATATTCAATTGCATATGATTTTAAGATGTATGCACAAT
>SJYA01003219.1:545415-560519 GCA_006410615.1 Neotragus moschatus
ACAGCAGCCCACCAGGCTCCCCCATCCCTGGGACTCTCCAGGCAAGAACACTGGAGTGGGTTGCCATTTCCTTCTCCAATGCATGAAAGTGAAAAGTGAAAGTGAAGTTGCTCAGTTGTGTCCGACCCTCAGTGACCCCATGGACTGTAGCCTTCCAGGCTCCTCCATCCATGGGATTTATATCTGACCACAAAGAGTGAGCAAGGTCATCCTTTTTATTATTATTTTATTTATTATTATTATTATTTTAATTATTCATTCATTCACATCCATTCGTTCAGTAAATATTTGTTATGTACCTGGAGTGTGCCAGGCATTTTACTTAGATAAGTGTGTGTCCTCCCGTGGAGCTTGCCATCTGAAGGAAAGAAACTAAACAAACAAAAAACTATCATTGTATTAGTGATAATTATGTGAAGGGCTACTTTGACAGTGTGCAAGAGTTGGGATGTGGTGTTCAGGTCTGTCTTCCTTCAGGAAATGATCTTAAAAGCTGAGACTGAAAGAATGAATAAGAGTTGAAGCAATGGAGAAAAAATAAACAAAAAGCAATCAAGCTGTCTGGGATGGAGTAAGCTATTAAAATTTGCATGCCTTAGTTTCTACATCTGTAAAAAGGAAGCAATAACAAAACATGTTGCAAAGAATCTTGGGAAATAAATGAGATAAAGGAGTTAGAAGAGGACCAGATTGGAGATGATGATGAGGATGGTGGTGGTGGTGGTGATGGTCACAGTGATGATTGTAGGGAGAGGGAAGAGCAGTTGGGAAAGCCCTAAGAGGGGCATACGCTAGGCTTTGGTCAAGAAGCTGAATAAAGAACAAAGGGGACACAGGGCAGAAGAGTGGGAAGAGAGCTATATGTGAGATGGGGGAGGCTTTTTGGAAACTGTCTGCCTTTTGATAGAACTAGCCTACTATCAAAGGGAGAGGACAGCTAACTCCCACTTTCCCCATTTTTCCTTGGCTGCTCTTATTTGTTATGTTGTTGTTGTTTGTTGTCCAGTTGCTTAGTTGTGTCTGATTCTTTGTGACCCCATGGACTGCAGCACACCAGGCTTCCCTGTCCTTTACTATCTCCCAGAGTTTGCTCAAACTCATGCCCACTGAGTCAGTGATGCCATCCAATCATCTCATTCCCTGTAGCCTCCTTCTCCTACTGCCCTCAATCTTTCCCAGCATCAGAGTCTTTTCCAATGAGTTGGCTCTTCAAATCAGCCAAATTATTGGAGATTCAGCTTCAGCATCAGTCCTTCCAATGAATATTCAAAGTTGACTTCCGTTAGGATTGACTAGTTGGATCTCCTTGCAGTCCAAGGGACTCTCAAGAGTCTTCTCCACCACCATAGTTCAAAAGCATCAATTCTTTGGTGCTCAGCTTTCTTTATAGTCCAAGTCTCACATGCATACCATACTACTGGAAAAACCATAGCTTTGACTATGTGGACTTTTGTCAGTAAGTGATGTCTCTGCTTTTTAATATGCTGTCTAGGTTTGTCATATTTTTTACCCCAAGGAGCAATTGTTCTTTTAATTTCGTGGCTGCAGTCACTGTCTACTGTGACTTTGGAGTTCTAGAAAATAAAATCTGTCACGGTTTCCACTTTTTTCCCTATCTATTTGCCATGAAGTGATGTCATGATCTTAGTTTTCTTAATGTTGAGTTTTCCGCCAGCTTTTTCACTCTCCTTTTTCACTCTCATAAAGAGTATCTTTACTTCTTTGCTTCCTGCCATTAGAGTGGTATTATCTGCATATCTGAGGTGTTGATACTTTTCCTGACAATCTTGATTCCAGCTTGTGAGTCTTCAGACTTGGCATTTTGCATGATGTACTCCTCATAGAAGTTAAATAAGCAGGGTGACATACTCCTTTCCCAGTTCCCCAGTTTTGAACCAGTCTATCATTCCATGTCTGGTTTTAACTGTTGCTTCTTGTCCTGCGTTACATGTTTCTCAGGAGGCAGGTATGGTAATATTCCCATCTCTTGAAAAATTTTCTACAATTTCTTGTGATCCATACAGTCAAAGGCTTTACGGTAGTTAATGAAGCAGAAGTGGATATTTTTTTTAATTGTTTAAATTCCCTTGCTTTTTCTATAATCTAGCAGATGTTGGCAATTTGATTTCTGGTTCCTCTACCTTTTCTAAATCTAGTTTGAACTTCAGGAACTCCTCAGTTTACATTCTGTTGAACCCTAGATTGAAGAATTTTGCACATTACCTTGCTAACATGTGGAAATTTTATAGGATCTTGTTGTAATATGAATTCTAAGTAATAATTTTATGATTTTTTTAAACTTTGATTTTACTTCTTTTTCTTCTAATTTGTTCTTTGACTTAGGTGTTGCCTAAATTATACAAAACCATTCTTGTCCTGCCACCCCTTGGAATGACCTTGCACCTTTCTAAGCGTGGATACATGTTGATGTTTCATTTTCCCTTCACCAAGCTCAGCTATACACAGTTAACTTCTTTAATCTTGTCTCACCCAGTTAGGCCCATTTTCTTAATCATTTTTGTTCCTCCCCTCCCTATTCCCTTGAAAATTGCTTTATCTCATGGTCAATTTATCACATAGCCATTTAATTTTTTCCAGGCATATAAACCCCTTGGTGGAAATAGCACTGAGAAGCGTATTAGCACTCACCGAAGCTCCTGCTTTTCTGAGCGTATTGCTCGCTCTTGTCTCATAGATTAGTTTATCTATGATCTCAAGAAGGTGAGTGCAATTAACAGGTGTCTGTCTGCTAATGACATTGCCATTTTGACAATTCAGTCTGAGGCAGACTGATGTAGAGTATAGTTGTTAAGAGAACATGGACTGGACCATCAGGAGACCCACCTAATAGTTGTGTGACTGATTTAAAACTCTCTGAGCTGTAGGGTCTTCTGTGTTAGATGTTGGCTCAGCATTCAGCGGCAGCGTTGGCCTGGCAGGGTGTCAATATCCACTCTGCTCTACTGTGATGTGACCTCAGCTCAGTGACTTAACTGCTCTTGACCTTAGTTTTTCCTTGTGTGTGAACCAGGGATGATGGCCATACTTCTGTGAGAGGGTGTCTATGAAAGATGAATAGCAAAGTAATTGAAAGAGAACCTTGCAGAAACTGAAGGCTCAGTGTATTTTGGCAGTATTTCCTATAAAATGGGTACAACAAAACCTAACTTGCAAAGTCACTGTAGCCATTACATATCTATGACTTGTAAATCACCTAGTTATTGTAAAATTGTGTAGAGGTACACTAAGCGTTAATCTCTTGATCTTTCCCATTTCTTTCATGAATGCACAGTGCAGAATTTTCAAAAGATATTTTAAAAAGCACCAGGTGATGAGTGGAAGATACAATGAGTACATATAGTTTCTTGGAGGATGGATGGCTTTCTGAGGTTTGAAATAAAGGAAATCACAAAGAAAATATTGGCATATTCAATTGCATATGATTTTAAGATGTATGCACAATAAAAATATTATAACTGAAATAAAAACAACAGATTGAGAAAAGTATTTCCCCAAATATGCCAAAGGAAATTGTTGTGAAGATTAAATGAGATTAAATGAGATGATGTGTATGGAAATGCTTAGTCAACTGTAAAACATAATAAAAATGTTTGTGTGGTTAAAAAATGTGCTACGATTTACTGAGCAAGTGTTATGCACTGAGTACTTAAATTCATATAATCCCAGTGCTAATGGAGGCCTCCCTGCACCTTAATATCTCTCTAAAGATGACTAAAGCCTTTTTTCATTTATTTTTTTTCTTTCACTGTGCTGTATGCGAGGTTGTAGTTTCCTGACCAAAGATCAAACCCATACCCCCTGCAATGGAAGTACAGAGTCCTAACCACTGGACTGCCAGGGAAGTCCCGACAGAAGCCTAAATGTGGAGAAATCCATCTCTACATGCCATCTTAGCAATGTTCTAGGGAAGCTCAGTCCTTCCCCATAAAATGAACTCACTCCATATGTTTTGTGAGTATAGGACTTTTTTTTAAAACCCACTGGTATCATTTTCTCAGGAAATAAATGTAAAAGAGGCCAGAGGGAAGGCAAGGAAACTTCCCAGAGGAGGGGTATCAGAGCCTGTTTTGGAGGAAGGCTTGGAGTTGTCTGGGGGGGACCTGCTGGCAGGGGAGGGCTGGGAGATGGCAGGGCAAGAAGCAACAAGTCCAGAGTTTCCAGGTCTTGAAAGAGGATGAGCCCAAGAGCAGCCAGGACTGGAAATGAATATCTATCGTCTGTTCCTGTGAACGGAGCATCCTTGTTCAGGTGCCTTTGCAAGTGAAAAGCAGCTCATGATGTTTGCTTATCGAGGCTGATGGACAGTGGTGACAAAAGCAGGTTCCAAGTCCTTCCACAAACTGGGGGTCTTGACACACTCTGGTCTGGGATCAGGTGGACCCTGTGTGGGTATTTTGCGAGTATAGGATCTTTAGGGAGATTATGGAATATCACAGGGTGACAAGGACGTCACCTCAAAGCCTTTGTTGTATTCTTTCCTGCTTCCTCCATTACTCTCCTCTTCCTTCTCCTTCTCAGAAACAATTTTCTCCCTTATCTCATGAAAAAAATGGTTTCTTTTATTTCATTAAAGCCTTGAAGCCTACCTCAAGTGGGCTAAGTGGGCTTATTATGGCAATTTTTGAACAAAGGAGGCCCTCTTCCTGTAGGTATTTCCTACATTAGCCTCTAAGAGGATTAAATTGTCTCTGTTTAATTATGTACATTATTTCAAATCCTCACAAAAGTCATGCAAGTTATGTCCATTCTTGTATTTGTTGCTAGAAGAAATGGAGACAAAAAGAGACAAAGTACCCCCTTGAAATTATCCATTAATAGGTAGCTAGCTACATGACCTTAATAATAATTAACACAGTAATATGTAAATATAGAAATAGTATTTATTCAAAAAGTATATATATAAATAAATTATGGAACTATAGCCCAAATGATCAGCACCATCAATCCTCATAATAGGAAATAGAAACCCTATTCCTCTACGTCTACTGATACAAAACTGCTACTTATCCTCCAGATAACAGCAAGGACAATAATAATGAACATAAGTTCAATGATTATCATGTACCAGGCATCCTTCTAGGTGCTTTATATGTATTAATTTATTTAATCCTCACAACAGTCTAACTAGGTAAGTGCTAATATCATCCCCATTGTGTCAATACATATAAATAAACATCTTGTCTAAGCATGCCACCATACAGAAGCCTGTAACCCAGTAAGTTCTCATAACCTCTACACTAACACAGAATGAAAACTTCACAACTGCAATTGAAAACCTTAAAAAATCACACCCTACAAGTCATAGTTTTACATTCTTTAAAGTTAAATTAAAAAAAAAAAATAGTCCCGGGTAATAGTGACATTATTATGAAACTCCATATAAACATGTGATAAGTGATCATGGAAATTTGACCTTTTTGAGAGACAAAATGATAATTTATAGTTCTTGACTCAACAGTCTGTTTCTGGGTAATTCATTATTAAAAATGGGGGAAGTATAAAAAGAAGATATATTGGGTTGCCTATGGTGTGCTGTAGTCTATAGGGTCTGAAAGAGTCAGACACAACTGAGCGACTGAACTGAACTGAAAAATCATTTGGGTTTTTTGGAACAGCTTGTGGAAAACTCTAGATGAATTCTTTGGCCCACCCAATAAACCATATTATTCATTGCAGTTTAACTGTCTCACACTGGGTAAATAAATTATGGTACATCAATTCAATAGATCTTCATGCAATCGTTCAAATTTCCATTATGGACTATGTGTTTGCAGGGGGAAATGTGCACGTATGAAGTAACAAAGATCAATCAAATAATCAATGAACAGAGTGCCTATATACACTATTACTATTTTTTTAGCCATGGTGGGTCTTTGCTGGGCACACGGGCTTTCTCTAGTTGCGTAAGTGAGGGTTACTCTTTCTTGAGGTGGGCAGGCTTCTCATTGCTCTTATTGCTGAGCACAGGCTCTAGGCTTTAGTAGTTGCAGTGTGTGGGCCCAGGAGTTGCAGCTCGCAGGCTCTCCAGCACGGTCTCACTACTTGTGACTATTGGGTTTAGCTATTCTGTGGCATATGGCATCTTCCCAGACCAGGGATTGAGCTGGTGTCCCTTGCCTTGCATGGCAGATTCTTAACCACTGAACCACCAGGAAAGCCTATATTGTTACCATTAAATAAGATATATGCTTATGGACAAAGACTTAATAATCAACACAAAGTGTTTGAAGTTAAACTGGTGGAAGATGAGAGTTGTTTTTTTTTTTTTAACATTTCTACTCATATTACTTTTGTGTTACAACATTTGCACACTGGAATACAAGTGGTAGACAATTTGGGATGTAATTTGCATTATTCATAGCCACTCTTGGAGAGGGATCTAGTCTTAGAGAGTGACCTGATATGAACCTTTCACTCAGCCTAAGTCCTCGAAATTCTATAAACCAAGTAGTTTTTCATCAGCCTTGCTTACTCAGTGTCCCTCAAGCATTCCCTTCCAAAGAGCCTTTCTCCGCCAGGAGTTCCCCAGGGGAAACTGGCATGCTCAGCCTCCAATCTCCTCATGAATTCTTGCCCTTCTGGGTCACTGTTATGATGAAATGTGCCCTGTGTTGTGCTCTGCTGTATGCTTAGCCACTCAGTCATGTCTGACTCTTTGCGACCCCAGGCTTCTCTCTCCATGGGGTTCTCCAGGCAAGAATACTGGAGTGGGCTGCCATGCCCTCCTCCAGGAGGCCCTCCCAACCCAGGGGTTGAACCCAGATCTCTCGCATTGCAGGCTGATTCTTTACCATCTGAGCCACCAGGGAAGCCCAAAAATATGTTGGGATTGAGGAAAAATTTAGAAACCCGTGTCGTTGTTGTTGTTGTTCAGTTGTTCAAGCATGTCCTGCTGTTTGCAACCCCACTGACTGTAGCCCGCTTTGATCCTCTCTTTGTGGGATTTCCCAGGCA
Source organism: Neotragus moschatus (assembly GCA_006410615.1). NCBI lineage: Eukaryota > Metazoa > Chordata > Mammalia > Artiodactyla > Bovidae > Neotragus > Neotragus moschatus. The sequence continues at coordinate 552,391 of SJYA01003219.1, forward strand.
CGAATACTGGAGTGGGTTACTATTTCCTCCTCCAGGAAATGGCCCCAACTCAGGGATCAAAGTCATGTCTCTTGCATAGGCAGACGGATTCTTTACCGCGGAGCCACCTGGGGAAACCCCGAACCCCTGTAGAAATAACTAAATGCTCTCACGCAGAAAAGTTCTTGTCCACACCGTTATCACCCCTTTCAGCGCCTACATTGTCTTCTTTGTGTAGTTGATTATGTTTGCCTTCTCTTCTGACATTGGTTGGGAGCTCCTTGAGGGCAGATAGGACCAGGATCTATTCATTTTGGTGTCACCAAGTCACAATGATTTGCCTAAATTGCCCCTCTAATTTCAGATGCTTCTTTTTTTTTTGTTTCCTTTTTTCACCTCTAAGGAAATACTATTCAGATTTCTAACTATGCCTGGGAGATCAACTCTCTACAGAGTTTCCCAAACCTGGTCCAACAGAGAAAGGAGTTCCCACTTCTCACTCACAGTGACCTTCTGAACACCCTCTCATCTAATATTTCTGACAGTGGATATTAAATTCCACCATGATAATATCCTTGTAGTTATTGCCAGTTACGCAAACAGTATGTCTACTTGGAAAATGTCTAGATACAACTACACAAAAAAAGGGAAAGCCTTTACCTTTATCTCACTCCCTGGTAATCATTTCATGAATATTAAATTCAGTTATTTAATTGTATTCGATTATTCACTACACTTAAATAATGCTGCAGTGAACATATATATATATATGTCAGTTCAGTTCAGTCGCTCAGTCGTGTCCAACTCTTTGCGACCCCATGAATTGTGGCACACCAAGTCTTCCTATCCATCACCAACTCCTGGAGTTCACTTAAACTTGTCCATCTAGTTGGTGATGCCATCCAGCCATCTCATCCTCTGTAGTCCCCTTTTCCTCTTGCCCCCAATCCCTCCCAGCATCAGAGTCTTTTCCAATGAGTCAACTCTTCACATGAGGTGGCCAAAGTACTGGAGCTTCAGCTTTAGCATCATTCCCTCCAAAGAAATCCCAGGGCTGATCTCCTTCAGAATGGACTGGTTGGATCTCCTTGCAGTCCAAGGGACTCTCAAGAGTCTTCTCCAACACCACACTTCAAAAGCATCGATTCTTCAGTGCTCAGCCTTCCTCACAGTCCAACTCTCACATCCATACATGACCACTGGAAAAACCATATATATGTGTATGTTTACATATATATTTCTTTCCCTGTCTGTCTTTCTAAGTCAAATGCCTAGAAGTGAAATTGCCATGTAAATCTATACATATATGTTAAATTTTATGTATTACTGCATTGCCCACCAGAAAGACTGTACCATTTGGAACTCCCATGAGACTGTATTGAAGTCCTTGATTTCCTATACCTTTGCCTGCACTGATTATTTTTATATTATATTTTAAGTGCTTGTTTATTTCTCTGCCTTCCTACTAGACTGGTTTTTATAGAGATCAAGGGTGGATATTTATCACCTCTGATATCCTATTAAGTTTTTTTAGTACATATGAACATTTGGATAATGGAAAGCATTTTCTTTCTAAAATAAATGTGAAAACCTGAAAGTGCTAAATCATGAAGCAGATTATATATACTCTACCATGTGTTTGAGGGAAGGTCTTAAAGGACATTGGACTGAGAGAGATGGCAGATTGAATTCTGGCTCTGTCTGCTTGTCACTAAACCCTAAGCCAGGGAGCATAGACTATTTGAGCCACAGTCTTTTCTTCAATAAAGTGAACACAGTAGTTTCTCTAAAATTATTGTAACAGCATTAATGTAAGGATTAATTTTAAAATGCTATAAAATGTTGCTCCTCTTAATAAAATTTACAAAAGCATGGCAGTCGCATCAAAGCTGATTATAAATGTAGACTCTCAGGCTGTCCCTAGACCTACTGAATCAGAATCTGCATTTTTGCAAGAGCACCAAGTGATTCTTACTCAGAAAAGTTAGAGAAACACAGACAGAAAGCATTAGGCACAGCATCAGACACTAACAGTCAATAAAATAAATGATGACAATGATGCTGATGATATGATGTATGTCAAAAACTCAGCATTTATTAAGCCAGAGTTACTCTAATTTTTAATAGCTGTTCAAATTTGGCTTTAAAATAACAACCAGGGCTTTTGTAAAATGCTGCCATTTCTTTAATGGATGCAAAAGTCCTATTTTGGGACGTTAAGTAATGTTCTTTACAGCAGAGTGAATGTGATTTATACTTGGTGATTCATTTGGGAGGCTGTGGAGCATGGTCTTGGGAAGCAGAAAAGGCTGGATTAGAATCCCAGCTCTGCTTCTTGTGAGCTATAGGTTCTGAGCAAATAACTTAATACCCTTGAGCTCTACTCTCTGAGGCTGACTATACTGAGACTTTTAACTGTTTACCTGTACAACACTATGAACTCTATTTGGCATCTTTCAGGAGTCAGGGATAACGTCTACTGGCTGTCATTGTGTGAAAAGTGCTCAACAGTGTTCTAAATGCCTTAGTGCCTTCAGTTCCTCTTTGTGAAAACCTATGAGCTAAATATTTGTCATCATCCTTATTTTATAGAAGAGTAAGAAGTCTCAGAGTTAGGTTAAATTGCTTGGTATAGCCTGTAAATGGCATGCTGCTGCTGCTACGTTGCTTCAGTTGTGTCTGACTCTGTGGGATCCCATAGACGGCAGCCCACCAGGCTCCCCTGTCCCTGGGATTCTCCAGGCAAGAACATTGGAGTGGGTTGCCATTTCCTTCCCCAATGCATGAAAGTGAAAAGTGAAAGTGAAGTCGCTCAGTCGTGTCCAACCCTCAGCAACACCATGGACTGCGGCCTTCCAGGCTCCTCGGTCCGTGGGATTTTCCAGGCAAGAGTACTGGAGTGGGGTGCCATTGCCTTCTCCGTGCTTCTCCGCAGGGGTCCATAAACGTAAAACACAGGCTTAGCTGAGGTTATAATCCCAGACAGTTTGATGTCATAGCTTAATTCATCTTTTTTCTTTTTCCTTATCTTTTCTTTTTTTTTTCCCCCTTTAACAAAGCTACCTTCAGAAAGGGAAGCCTGAGATGGGTTTGAGAAGATTAATAAGAGTCTGCCAGGTGCCAATTCTTATGGAGCATTTACTAAGTAACTTTTTTTTCCTCTCGTGTTTTTCATATTTTCTGTTGTTCTCCTTTCTTCCTCTCTCTGGAGTTCATTCTTCGACCAACTGATGATACTGAAGAGTTGAGAGATACTGGCAGACGTCAAAGATCACTGATTTGAGGAATCTCTTCTTTTATTCCTTTCCTCACTATCTCACGTTTGGCAAGGCTGGTAACAGCTTTAAATTTCTGTAAGTAATATTTAACACATTGAGGTGAAGTGTCAGGCACCGTTCTAAGCAATTTACCGATACTAACTCAGTCAATCCTCAAACCAACTCAATGGTATAAGTACTACGAAAAGTTGTTGCAGGAAGGCAGACCCCTTCCGGGGCCTGAAACTGGGCTCTTGTCTAACACTCGGAAACGATTTGTCTGAGGAGACACACGTGCTGACAAAGCAAGAGATTTTACTGGGAAAGGGCATTCGGGCGGAGAGCAGTAGAGTAAGGGAACCCAGGAGAACTCTTCTGCTGTGTGGCTCGCAGTCTCAGGTTTTATGGTGATGGGAATAGTTTCCAGGTGGTCTTTGGCCAATCGGTCTGATTCAGAGTCTTTCCTGGTGGTGCACACATCGCTCAGCCAAGATGAATGCTAGCGAGAGGGATTCTGGGAAGTGGACGGACACACGGTGTCTCCTTTCGACCTTTCCCCAACTCTTCCGGTTGGGGATGGCTTATTAGTTCCGTATTCCTTATCAGGATCTCCTGTCATAAAGCAACTCATGCAAATGGTTACTGTGGTGCCTGGCCAGGGTGGGCGGTTTCAATCAGTGTGCTTCCCCTAACAAAGTGAAGTGAAAGTGTTAGCTGCTCAGTCATGTCCAACTCTTGCAACCCTGTGGACTGTAGCCTACCAGGCTCCTCTGTGCATGGAATTCTCCAGGCAAGAAAACTGGAGTGGGTAGCCATTGCCGTCTCCAGGGGATCTGCCTGACCCAGGGATAGAACCCAAGTCTCCCACATTGCAGACAGATTCTTTACCCTCTGAGTCACTGGGGAAGCCCCATCCCCAATGTACAGATAAAGAAATTGAGGCCAGAGAATGTATGTCATTTGCTCAAGGCTATACATTTGGTGAAACAGAGATTCAAACCCAGGCAGCCTTGCTATAGAATCCATGCTTTTAACCATTACACTTATTGCTTCCCTCTTGACCCTCAAGACAGTACTGAGAAATGAGTAGGAAGGAGCTGGAATGACCACTTTATAGATGAGCAGACAGTTTCAGAGTGGTGTATGATTTGCCTGAGGTCATACAGATTGCTAATTGAAAAGCTAGGTTTAAGATCCAGGTCTCCTAACTCCAGGCTTGCTGAAGCAAAAAAGACCACTCAGGAGAAACAGCCATAGAGAAAGCCACAAAGAAGTCTGAATGGGAACTGAGGCCTGCAGCATGCCCAAAAGGAAGGGACCTCTGAGTTTCCTCTGGATTTGATTTGCCAGTAGTGACTGAAGCAATTTTGTTTTCTCCTTCCCAGCAAGTGTATTCTGCCACCATTTGTGTGACATCAGGAATCTTGTTTGACTCTGAATTTGCAATGCAAAATAATGTGATTTTGGTTGTTTGTTTTTCCTGTTCAGTTTCTCTGCTGCCTTTATTAGCAGTCTGTCCTTCCCGCTTTTTGGTCTTCCCAGATGCCACTAATGGTAAAAAACAAACAAACAAACAAACCCACCTGCCAATGCAGGAGGCACAGAGACTTGGCTCTGATCCTTGGGTCAGGAAGATGCCCTGGAGGAGGGCACGGCAATCCACTCCAGTGTTGTTGCCTGGAGAAGCCCATGATAGGAGCCTGGAGGGCTACAGTTCATAGGGTCACAGAGAATCAGATATGACTGAAGGGACTTAGGATGCACACACACACTTCCCTCCTTTACCTCTGGCCCCATCTCTGTGTTAAGAGGAAAAAAATTTCCTCTAATGACTCCACCATTGGCCCTATTCTCTGTGGTGGGCTGGTAACATGTCATTTCTGTTTTCTAATTATTCACTCAATTGTTTCCTCCCTTCTTTTTAAAACCTAACTCTCTCTTCCCATTTTCCAGATCATGTAGCTTGTAAATGCATTTCATTTATCTTTGATTCTGGGCTCTAATTTGTTCCCAAAGTGCCAGCTGTCAGCATTCTGAGACTCAGTGTTTTGATTTAAAATATTAGATCCTGCCTTTCTCGTCTAGTAAAAAATAAATGGATGTTTGTTTAGAATTACTAGAAAAAAGTTACTTTTTAAATGCACAAAGCATGGTTTCCGTTTAATCTGCCTTCTAGCATAAAATAAGCAGGAAAGCTGATATCCTTCTTTTTTAAAGGAAAAAAGCCTGAGTTTCAGGGAAATTAAACCAGAGAAATTGAATGAGTGACTACAAGAAGGGAACTACCATTCCGCTGCTGCTGCTGCTGCTAAGTCGCTTCAGTTGTGTCCGACTCTGTGTGACCCCAGAGACGGCAGCCTACCAGGCTCCCTCGTCCCTGGGATTCTCCAGGCAAGAACACTGGAGTGGGTTGCCATTTCCTTCTCCAATGCATGAAAGTGAAAAGTGAAAGTGAAGTGCTCAGTTGTGCCCGACTCTTAGCGACCCCATGGACTGCAGCCCACCAGGCTCCTCCGTCCATGGGATTTTCCAGACAAGAGTACTGGAGTGGGGTGCCCTGCTAGACCCTTGTAATTTTTTCTGCATGACCTAGGGAGAGAAAACAGGCTAACCCTTGGGGTGATTCCTCATTTTTCTTAGTTCTGTGTAAACTTGGGCATGCTAACTAGGGATGACTATCAATTAGAATAAAGATGATTAAAGATTATATTACCCACATTTGAAAACAAATTCAATACTGGGGAAAGTCAAATATCTAGAGTGCTTCCAGTTCTGCCAAGTGGGCGGATACCGCTACTTCTAATGGAGAGGGGGAAGGTGAGATTGCTCAGCTGGCACTTGAACTTGTGAATCTGAGACTCAACAGACAGCCTGGGTGGAAGTGGCAGGCTCCATGATGTCTCTGTTCTGCAAGTGATGTGCTGCCTTCTTTTGAGAGCTCAGATTTATTTGTTAGTCCAAGGAGATTTCACTGGCCGCTACATGTGGTTTCATTGCAACAGCATTATTCCAACAAGTTCCAGAGGTAGCTTTGTGATCTGAAGAACACTGCATAAAACAGAACACTGCCTTGTGCCCCCTACATAGTCAGTAAGAAGTCATAGGGAAAGAGTGATTTAGGCAGGGTGAGGACCACCATTAGACACACTGGTTGGAGAGAGCCCTTGTGTTGAGCCCTGGAGATTCAGAGAAAATGGGCTGGTGTAGTGAGAAGCTGAAGTCAGGAGACCCTCAGCTGAGACCGTCCCCCTCTCCGTGTCTCAGACTCCATGAGCTGAAATTGAGGAGCAGTCCTGAGTCTAGCCATCTAGTTGTGGGAATGTGCACAGTATAGAGTGGGCATGTCTGGGGGCATCTTTAATGCAAAAGAGAGACAGTAAGGATTCTATGAAGACATCGTTTGTCATCCCCAGGGAGAAAACAAAATATTAAAAGGCTTTACTGTTGCAAAGAAGCAGATAAGAAGACAATTAGGACCATTAAGTGTTGAAAAAGCTCCAAGACCAAATGAATTACATGGATTTATTCTGAGGGCAATGGTAAGAGGATGAGAAAAACCTTTGGCAGAAACTTCTGGAAGATCAAGAGATCCCAAACACAGACATTAATGCTCTCTGGAGTCCAAAGTCAGAAGCAGGCTCACCCATGCACTGAGTCACTGTGGTGCTAAAGGGTTGCACCCTTCAGCTGGGTTTTCTCTGTGCCCTGGAAGACCTCTATCCCCTCATTATGCCACCCAGCAACATCCTGATCCAGGGGCTGAACCCAGGTCTCCCACATTGTGGGCAGATTCTTTACCATCTGAGCTACCAGGGAAACCTCTCATTATGCCACCAGTAATACTTTTTCTTATAGACTGGCCTTGTCCCCCATTAGAATATCAGCCTCTCTGGAGCAAAGCTTTGTTTATTTTTTTCATGTCAAGCCTGGTGACTGGCACAGAGCAGACTTTCAGCAAGCTTGTGGAATGAATGAATGAATGAATACATGAAATATATGCGGGATGCAAGCTTTAGTCTCAGTCACATAGAAGCTCCCTTGGAATTTATATGTTTGGAGGAAGAATATCTGTAACACCTTCCACAAATTAAACATTTTGAAGAATCTTGTTTCTGTGAGAAACTAGCCAACTCCTGAGGGGTTTTGAGAATAGTGTGATCTTTGGGCAAGAAACTTGAGAAGAAAAAGTGTATGACCAAAAAAGGCTAGCTATGATGTATACATGGCCATTCTTAAAAGCTTCATTTTTCAAATGAATGCAAAATGCGAAACTATGAATGATAAATACTGTGACTGATGTTCCTGTATATCTTGATTTATGTTGTTGTTGTTCAGTGAAGAGGTCACATTCAGAAAGGTGAATTCGGTAGGTCAAAATCACAGCGCACAGCAGACAGACTGGGGCTTTACCCACATTATGTCTCAGTCCAAAACCTTTTTTCTGTCCATTATACCCAAAGCCTCCCAAATTCATGAGTCACTGTATTTTTATGCCTCAGGCACAGAACAATATTAAAATCATGTCAGACAAGTCTCATAGCCATGATCCAGCTTTACCTGTTGTACGTATCAGATGATGGTGAGTATAAGACTGCTGTCCTATAGACATGGCTTGCAGATTCTTTTTTATTTAACTTCTTAAAAAAATTTTATTATTTTTCATGTTTGACTGTTCTGGGTGTTCATCGCTGTGTCCAGCCTTTCTCTCATTGTGACTCACAGTGTTCTCATTGCATTGACTTCTCTTGTGGCTCATGGGCTCAAGGCGTATGGGTTTCAGAAGCTGTGGTACACGGGCTTTTTGCCCTATAGCATGTGGAATCTTCCCAGACTAGGGACTGAAACTGTGTCCCCTGCATTGGCAGACAGAACCTTTTTTTTTTTTTTTTTTTT
>SJYA01003219.1:560671-693891 GCA_006410615.1 Neotragus moschatus
TTTTTTTTTTTTTTGAGTTTTATTTATTTTTAATTTTTATTTTTACTTTATTTTACTTTACAATACTGTATTGGTTTTGCCATACATTGACACAAATCCGCCACGGGTGTACATGAGTTCCCAATCCTGAACCCCCTCCCACCTCCCTCCCCATATCATCTCTCTGGGTCATCCCCGTGCACCAGCCCCAAGCATCCTGTATCCTGTATCAAACATAGACTGGCAATTCGTTTCTTACATGGTAGTATACAGGTTTCAATGCCATTCTCCCAAGTCATCCCCCCTTCTCCCTCTCCCACAGAGTCCAAAAGTCCATTCTATACATCTGTGTCTCTTTTGCTGTCTCCCATACAGGGTTATCATTACCATCTTTCTAAATTCCATATATATGTGTTAGTATACTGTATGGGTGTTTTTCTTTCTGGCAGACAGATTCTTAATCACTGGGCCACTAGCGAAGTCGGTGTGCCAATTCTTAATTGGGATCTCTGTTCTGGAAGTCTGACCAGTATGTCTAGATACACCCCCTTCTTCAGGGAAGGTGTTCAGATTGAACTTTGACAGTGTAGAGGAGAGAGGCATTACTATTCCCATTGAATAATGGGGAAACTGAGATTTAGAAGATACGTAACACCCCATACTGGCCCGAAAGCAGAAAAGCCTGGAATTGACACCCAGGCTCTGTCTTCTTGCCCAATATCATTTCCACTAGCCCTCAGCTCAAAGCTGCCCTGAGACATCACAGGTCTTAAGAAAGGCGAGGGAGCATCTGCTGTGGAGATACATTGTCTTGGAGCTAATTCCTGACACTTAGGTGTTTTGTGACCTTGAATGAATTGCTTAATATCTCTGAGGCTCAGTTTCCTTTCCCATGTAATGAGGGAGCTAATACCTACCTCACTGTGTTGCTCTGAGAATTAAATGAATCTGTGAATTAATTAACTTATTCTCCGCCTTGTTCCAGAAAGGATTCAAGGTGGCTTACAAGGGCACAGTAATATGATTTAAGAATGGGGGAGAAAAGAAACAAGAGCAAGACAGGCAGATGGGGGAGTCAGTCCAGCTTCATGGCTAAGAACAAGGGCTCCATTTCGCTCAAAGCTGTCCAGTACCCAACCCAAAAAGGGAAGCCCTGACAGTCATATCCTATGCCATGCCATGTTCATGAGGTTATAAAAGATCCATGACTGAAGGGAAGCACGGCTAAGTTTAAGGTATGTTATATTTCATATTCATAGATTTGGGATATAGTTGCATATATTCCAGATTCCAGGCACTAAAATAGGCAGTGGGGATCAGTGGGGAAAAGGCAGACATAACCTCTGTCCTTGAGGTGAAAGTCTTCGTAACTTGATGGTGTCAGTGTGATACCATGTGATAAGGTCACTTCCATGAGATCAGCTTTACCAAAAAAAGGCAAATAAATAAATGAGTTACACAAAATTCCACTTTTCAAGCTCTGAGTATAGTATCTGGAACACAGTAAATATTTGATATTCATTTTTCCACTTATTTAGTGAACCTTTATTAATCTTTGATATCTATTTGTTGTTCAGTCTCAAAGTCAGGTCCAACTCTGCAACTCCATGGACTGTAGCCTGCCAGTCTCCTCTATCCAAGCGGATTTTTCAGGCAAGAATACTGGAGTCAGTTGCCATATCCTTCTCCAGGATATATTCCTGGGACCAGGCATAGAACCATGTCTCCTACATTGGCAGGGAGATTCTTTACTACTGAATCACTAAAGGGAAACCCCATGATATCTATCTGTATGTCTTTTTAGGCCCCAGGCTTATGCAGTGGATGAAACAGTCAAACATCCCTACCTACATCCTGATTGAAGAGAGAGACAATCAAAAAGTCATTCAGCAAAGCACATGATATAGTCAGTATCGATAAGGGAAGTATGGTAAAGTGTGAGCATAGTTCAGAGAGAACGGTCAGGAGAGGCCTCACTGAGAAGGTCGCCTCTTAATCCAACTTGAAGGAAGAGAGGGTAAGAGTCATGGAGCTTCTGGAGAGAACATTCCAAAGAATCAGAAGAACAAGAGCAGATGCCAAAGGCTGGCAAGGCCTGGCAGGATCCACAGAGTATTAGGTGGGACTCTTTCCACTGAAAATAGCAGAAAGTCAATTCCAAAGAGAACAAGCAAAAGAGATTTACAGAAGGGAATGTAGGTGGTTCATAGACTCTGAAGATGAACTGCACTTAAACAGAGGACTCCACCTGGGAAAGTCTAGGGGAGAGGCAGGCCCAGCTCCCCTGGCATGCCTCCTCTCTCCTCTTTTCACAGGGGACATGACAGGAGGCTGTGATCACATTCATTCGGCCTGCCAGCCAAGTGGTATAATAGATAGACTTCTCTTTGCCTGCTCCTGCCTAAAAAATGTCCAGGCCCAAAGGTCACTGTGGCTGTGAGATGAGACATTCTATGATTGACTCAGACTGGGTTGTGTGCCCATCTCTGTGGCCTGGTAAACAAAGCTGTCATTGGAAGGAGGTAGAAAAAAGAGAGTTGGGCTCCCTAAGACCCATAGCCACCAAAAGTCCTTTTCAAAGTAACTGACTTGCCCTAAGAAAAGCGGTTCATGAATGTCAGGGTAGAAACTATAGGCCCCTATCTACCATATCAGAAATCACTAGCATCCTAGTTAGTGTGACAGATGAATGAACTATTCTGTGTTCTTGCTGACTCCTGGAAGGTGTTTTGTGGTTTCGCTCATCTGTACAAGGGCATTCTGTTCGTCGTCATATGCAAATAATGATCCCATCATCTGAAATGCTTCTTGCTTGTGGTGGGTGGTGGGCTCTCACGACCTCCCCTTTGTTGTCATTAGGAAATGCTATGAGGTTTCAAACAACTGGAAAAGTAGGCCACAAATACAATCAAAACATCCAGTAATGCACTAGTTCATTTTAAACATGGTCATTTTTGGTAATAACAGTAATCATGATTGAAAAATCATTTAAAGAGAAAAGACAAAAGATGCATGATCTATGTTGAGGGGGCTTTTGTGAGATGTTCTGGTGGAAATAGGCATAGGTTTATAATGGGATGAAAGAATTGCAAGCATCTTCTTACACTGCAGTCATTTTCCTCAACCCATGCCTGTCTGTCCCTAAGGATGGGCAGCCTTGGATCATGCATATGTCCTCAGTTAACGTTTCTGGAGGACTTCACGCCAGGAATTATACTAGGTGCTAATTACGGTCATAAAATACCTACCAATAGGAAGTGTATATTCATTGATTCTATAAATTCATAAAAATATCTCTCATTGATTTTAATTTTTAAAGTCACCTGTACCAAAATATATAGGGTTCTTAGAACACATCTTCAGTAACCCCTCCAGTCTGATTCCTGCAGGCACTGCAGTTAATACTACTTTCTCAATAGTATCAATAGTAGTGTCAACCTAAGTAATTTGCATTTATATAGAGCTGTGAGGCTTAGACTTTGCTAGCTATAAGAAAACAACACAAGGAGTCGTAAATATAGATAAATTCTTGTCATATTAGCCCTTACTTCCACTGTTAGAGGGGCATTAAGGTTGAGAGTGAATCTTACTACTTTCTCACTTCCATCTTCCTCCAATTTTGACACTGCTAACTAGCCATTTGTCCAAAGATAGATCTTCAGGAACTGTTTTCCAGTTATATAGAATACTTGTATGAAAAATAAAAAAGTTTCTTATTAATTTAATAGATGACAAAATAGAGGTTCTGATATATTAAATGAACTGGGAAAAGAAATAAATAAGCATTTTGCTAAAGTAGGAACACTGAGGCTGAATAACATTACTAAAAGAGGCTTACCCATGGACAACGCGATGGCAGAATAGAAAGCCCTAGACCATCTTTCCTCCAAAAAAGACATTAACTCAACAATACCTAGATCAGTTCCATTTGTGAGAAATAAATAAGAAACAAACAAACAAACAAACAAAAAAAGCAGTTAAGATTATCTGTACCCCAGACAAGCTTAAAGCTAGCTGGATAAGTCTATAGAAAAATTTATGGCATTCAGTTGCCATTATCCCTCCCCTAAGTTCAGTGTGGAAAAAAATACCCAGCTCCAAGTATCTCCTTGAGAAGGGAAAATATTGAAGCATTTGTCCAATGTTTCAGATTTTCAGAAAACTGTCTGTAGGACTAATTTCTTTCTCACCTGTCTTGGAGCACTGATGGAAACTAGATGCTTGGAGTCCCATGAGAACAAAAGAGAGCTGGGCAGTTACTGCTGTTCCAGAGGACCTGCAGTGGACAGAAACTAATGTAGCTTGGTGGCCTCTCCTTTGTGGGAGGGGGAAAAAGGAAGAGTGGAGTGTGTATTCAATGTTCTGTGTGGGTTGTCTTGTTTCTGTCTCATTTGACTCAGAGTAGAGACTGAGCTTACACTAGAAGCTTTGAGGCCCTGAAAATCAGAGCTGGCCAGTTTGGGTGATTTCAGAGAATCTGCATTACTGCAAAAACAGACACCACAGAGAATAAGAGGAAACTGGCAAATTCCTCTAATTGGGAATTTAGCATAAACCCAAAGAAAATGTTTGAGTAGCCCCTAGAATATCTAGGTGGGCTGATTGGCAAAGCTTTTCTTCTCTAAGAAGCCACTCAATAAAGATTGAAGAGATAACTGGTGTTTTCAAATGCAAGAATACAAGCACAGAGTGTGAAGCACGTTAAGAAACAGGGAAATATGGCCAATCAGAGAAAAACACTTCTGCAAACCAACTCTAAAGAAGCAGAGGACTGTGAATTATCTGACAAAAAAAAATCAAAATATTCATCATAAAGACACTCAATGACAACCAAACAAAATGATATCAACAGAGTTGGAAAATGTAAAAAGGAACCAAACAGAAATTAAGGAACTGAAGAAAGCAATAGCTGAATTCTAAAATTTGCTGAATGTGTTCAACCACAGACTTGATCAAGGAAAAGAAGGGGTCAGCTAATCCAAAGATAGGTTATTTGAAAATATCCAGTGAGAGAATTTAAAAAAAGAAGAAAGAAAAACAGTGAAGAAAACCTGAGACTTATAGAATATCATAAAATGAGCCAGGGTAGGCATTATGAGGGCTTCCCTGGTGTCTCAGATGGTAAAGAATCTGCCCGCAAGGCAGGAGACCCAGGTTCAATCCCTGGGGTGGGAATGTCCCCTGAAAAATGGAATGGTGACCCACCCCAGTATTCTTGTCCTCTTCTGTGGACAGGGGAGCCTGGTGGGCTACAGTTCACAGGGTCACACAGAGTCGGACACAAGTAAATGTTCAAGAAAGGAAAGAATAGGCACTATGCGATTCATAGAAGGAGAATAGAGAGAGAAGGGACAGCAAAATTATTTTCAGAAATTATGGTGAAAACTTTCCAAACTGAGGGAAGGTAATAGATATCCAGATTTCAAAGGCCCAGAGAACTTCAAATGAGATGAACTAAAGTTAAGACCACATTGAGACACATTATAATCAATTGTCAAAATTCAAAACAAAGATAGATTCTAAAGCAAAACACAAAAAAGCAATTTGTTATATACAGTGGAACCTTGATAAGACAGCACATTTCTCAGCAGAAACCTTGCATTTCAGAAGGAAGTAAGATGATATATTCAAAGTACTAGGAAAGAAAAAAAAAAAAAAAAACTGCTAACCAAGAGCACTTAACCTGGCAAAATTCCCTTCAAAAATGAAAGAGAGATTGTCTTTTTCCAGAAAAACAAAAGCTGAAGGATTTCATCAACGCTAGACCCACTTTACAAGAAATGTTAATGGGAGTCTGTTCAGTTTAAATGAAAAGACACTACTCAGCAGCACAAAAAGCATTTGAAAATATAAAGCTTACTGAGAAAGGTGAATATATAAACAAATACAGAATCCTATAATACTGCAATGTAAGTGTATAAATCACTTTTAATTCAGGCATAGAAGTTAAAACACAAATATAAAAACAATAACTATTAAAATGTTAATGGATATAAAATATAAAAATGAAGTTTGTGATATCAATAAAATAAAGTGTGGGAAGAGGAGCAATAAAAAGGAAAGTTTTGTACATAATTTGTTATCAACTTAAAATAGATTGTTATGAGATGTTTTATGTTAAGTCCCAAAATAACCACAAAGAAAATAACTGTAGAAGATTCAGAAAAGAAAATGAGAAGAGAATAAAAGCATGCCACTACAAAAAAGCAACAAAGCACATGGAAAGATAGCAGCAGAGGAAAATTAGGACAAAAATGCTGCAGGACAGACAGGTAGTAATAAACTAAAGGACAAGAGCAAGTTCTTTCCTATCAGTTGTCACTTGAAATGTAAATCAATTAAACTGTTCAGTCAAAATCCAACTCTGTGGTATCTAGCCATCTACAAGAGAATAACTTCATATTACCAAGGATGCGTAGACTAAAAGTGAAAGGATGTAAAATGATATTACATCTAAATGGTAATAATGGTAATCATAAGAAAGCAGCAGTGTTCATACTGATATTAGATAAAGTAGATTTTTAAATCAAAGTTAGTCACAAGAGATAAAGAAGGACATTACTATACAATGAATAAAAGGGCTAATTCACCAGGAAGATTTAACATTTATGAATATACATGTACTCAACATCAGAGCATTCAAATATATAAAGCAAACATTGACAGAACTGAAGGGAAAATTTACAGCAACACATAAATAATAAGAGATTTCAATATGCAACTTTTAATAATGGGTACACACCAAGACAGAGATAAGTAAGGGAACAGAGAATTTGAATAAAACTAGAGACAAAAATGGACCTAACAGACATACATAGCATATTTACCCAACAGCATCAAAATATGTGTTCATCTCAAGCACATAGAGAATATTCTCCAGTGTAGATCACTTGTTAGGACACAAAGCAAGTCTTTACAAAGCCTTTATGAAGATTGATATCATATTGTAGATCTCTTCAGACTATACTGAAATGAAGCTACTGAATCAGAAGGAAAACTGGAAAACTCACAAACATGTGTGAATTAAACAACATACTCTTCAACAACCACTGAGTCAAAGAAGAAACAAAAGAAAATATCTTGATAAAATTAAATGTGTATTCAACATACCAAGATCTATGCGATGTAGCTAAAGCAATACTAAGAAGAAGCTTAACAGTGGTAAACATCAACATTAAAAAAAAGAAAGATCTGGGATGAATTGGGAGATTGGGATTGAGGTATACACACGACTGATACCATGTATAAAATAGATACCTAATGAGAACCTACTGTATAGCACTGGGATCTCTATTCAGTGCTCTAAGTGACCTAATTGGGAAGGAAATCCAAAAAGGAAGGGATATACGTATATGTATAGCAGATCCACTTTGCTGCACGGTAGAAACTAAGACAATATTGTAAAGCCACTATACTCCAGCAATTCTTTTTTTAAAGGAAATCTCAAACAAACAAATTTTATACCTCGACAAACTAGAAAAAAGAACAAAGTAAGCCCAAATTTAGCAGAAGGAAGAAAATAATGCAGACATACTAATATAATAAAGTATATATATATATATATATATATATAAACTATAGTTAGCATCATACTCAGGGTTGAAAAGCTAAAAGCTTTTCCTCTAAAATCATGAAGGCAAGTATGTCTAATCTCAACCACACTCATTCAACATAGTACTGGAAGTCCTTACCAAACAATTAGACAAGAAAAAAGAAATAAAGGGCATCCAAATCAGAAAATAAGAAGTAAAATTATTTTGTTTCAGATGATATCATTTTATACGTAGCAAGCCCTAAAGTTCCACAAAATAGCTATTAGAACTAATAAATGAATTAAAAAGTAGATGGAAACAAGGTCATAGGCTGCAAAATCAACATACAAAAGTCAATTTCACTCTATAACCTAATAGTGAAATTAAGGAAATTAAGAAAGCAATCCTGTTTACAATGGAACCAAAATAATAATAAAAACTTAGGAATAAACAAGTAAAAGAGTTATACACTGAAATCTACAAAATGCTGCTGAAAGAAATTAAGATACAAATAAATGGAAAGCACCCTGTGTTCATAGATTGGAGAATTAATATTGCTAAAATATGCACACTACACCGTGTAATTTGTTGATTCACTGCAATATTTATCAAAATACCATTGGCATATTGTTTAGAAAATTAAAAAAAAAAATTCACATGGTATCACAGATGACCCCAAATAGCCACAAGAGTCTTGAAAGAAGAACAAAGTTGGAGGCCTCATATTTCCTGACATCACAGCATATCAGTAATTAAAATCGAAGTGTACAGTAATTAAAGCAGTAGTGTTGCTGTTCAATCATTCAGTTGTGTCCAACTTTTTGCAAGCCCATGGACTTCAGCATGCCAGGCTTCCCTGTCCTTCACTATCTCCCAGAATTCGCTCAAGTTCATGTCCATCGAGTTGATGATGCCATACTGGATAAAGACAGGCATATTGATTATCGAAGCAGAATAGAGAACTCAGAAATAAACTGACATATATAGTCAAATGATCTTCAACAAGAGTATCAAACTGAAAAATGAGGAAAGGATAGTATCTTCAACAAATGGTGTTGAGAAAACTGCATATCTAACTAACAGCAAAAACGCAACCTGTGGAATGGGAGAGAACATATACAAATTATATATCTAATAAGAAGTCAATTATCACAATATATAAGGAGCTCCTGGAACTAGATAGCAAAATTACCAACCAGTTCAGTTCAATTCAGTCGCTCAGTCGTGTCCGACTCTTTGCGACCCCATGAACCGCAGCATGCCAGGCCTCCCTGTCCATCACCACCTCCCAGAGTTCACTCAGACTCACGCCCATCGAGTCAGTGATGCCATCCAGCCATCTCATCCTCGGTCATCCCCTTCTCCTCCTGCCNTAGGGAAAACCGCTAGACCATTCAGGTACGACCTAAATCAAATCCCTTATGATTATACAGTGGAAGTGAATAGATTTAAGGTCCTAGATCTGATAGAGTGCCTGATGAACTATGGAATGGGGTTCGTGACATTGTACAGGAGACAGGGACTAGATCAATAGCAAGAAGCAATTTAAGAAAAGAGGCATCAATATATATGCAAAAATAAAAAATACTGAATTTACTTTGAACTAAACCAAAAGAAGAAAATTAAATGGAAATAATTTCTAACTGAAAAATTAGCATTTCATCAGCAAAAGACATTAGAGGTGTTAAAATGTTAGTCACTCAGTTGGTGTCTGACTCTTTGTGACTCCATGGACCATAGCCTGCCAGTTGCCTCCGTTCATGGAATTCTCCAAGCAAGAATACTGGAGTGGGTAGCCATTCCTTTCACCAGGGTTCTTGCCAACCCAGGGACTGAACCTGCATTGCAGGCATATTCTTTACCATCTGAGACACCAGAGAAGCCCTAGGTATTAAAAGACAACACTAGGGTTAAAGAAAAACAGCTTAAGAGAAACTTTATAAGAATAAAGTCACACATATATAAATATGTTCATATGTGCACGCATGTATTGTGCTGGGCTTAGTCACTCAGTCGTGTCTGACTGTTTGTGACCCTATGGTCTGTAACCCGCCAGGCTCCTCTGTCCATGGGGATTCCCAGGCAAGAATACTGGGGTTGGTTTTCATTTACTTATTTGGTGGCTTACTTTTACTTGCACATGAAATCCTAAGGAAAATAAAAGTGATAAATCTACCACTCCTCTTACTCCCTTTCATGGTCTCCAGATTGGATAGCTAGACAAACAGATGTAGGTATTTTTGCCCCCCACTGTGGTCATCCACTGCTTTTCAGGCAGACCCAAATTTCTCTAGTAGCTTACCATTAGGGGCTGCGGTTTGTAAATGAAAGCTTGTAGGCTGGTGGAGCAATGATGGGAGACCTTGCCTGCATTCATGGAGTCTTTCATAGAGTGAGAATTGAAGCATTGCCTAGATAGTAGTTTCTCATGTTAATACTCTATTTGTACTTCATGTGAAGCTTGTAATGTATAATGAGATTCTTGGCCAGCTCCTCTCATTATCACTTATCCTCCAGTGTTGGAAATATTTGCTTCCAATGGATCATTGCTATGCCTTCCATAGAATTGCCCTGAACTTTTGGGAACTGTCTCATCCAAGGTTACCTTCCCTAGAGGCCATGGCCTGTGGTCTATGACTGAAGAAGGGTATGAAGACTCAGCCCCAAAGCTCGATTTGGGATAACTGTGAAGGGTCATACCAGGTCCAGAGTTCCTTGGAGGATTGAATGAGATTTGGTTGCAACAGCACTGTAGGTCAACTTCATCTTTGACTCAGTCTCGTTTTCCTCACTTTATTACAGCTGTATCTTTTGAGGGTATTCCCCAAAATATCTCTGCAGAAAATATAAGACAACATTCTCATGACTGGTGATAAATAAAATATTCAGTAAATTTTTCATGAAGGTAAAATTTAAAAGTTATCTTTTATCCATTTTGGTATATTACAATGTCCTTTAAAAAAATCCATACGGATGATAGATGGTAATTACGATGTATAACATCAGCTCTGGAATTTCTTTCCAAGCGAGAATGCCAACAGAAATAAAAGGAATACAATGAAATCATAAGCTGACATTTCCTTTTTGTGTCCTGATTGTGACCATGCCAGAGGGAATAATTGCACTCTAACTACAACACAACTGCACTCATTTCGCATGCTAGCAAAGTAATGCTCAAAATTCTCCAAGCTAAGCTTCCACAGTACATGAACTGAGGACTTCCAGATGTACAAGCTGGATTTAGAAAAGCCAGAGGAGCCAGAGGTCAAATTGCCAACATCCGTTGGATCATAGGCAAACCAAGAAAATTCCAGAAAAACATCTACTTCTGCTTCATTGACCATGTTAAAGCCTTTGACTGTGTGCATCACAACAAACTGTGGAAAATTCTTAAAGAGAGGGGAATACCAGACCACCTGGCCTGCCCCCTGAGAAACTTGTATGCAGGTCAAGAAGCAGACATGAGAACTGGACAGGGAACAATGGACTGGTTCCAAATTGGGAAAGGAATACGTCAAGGCTGTATATTGTCACCCTGCTTAATTAACTTATATGCAGAGTACATCATATGAAATGCTGGGCTGGATGAAGTACAAACTGGAATTCTCAAGGTTGCCTGGAGAAACTCAATAACCTCAGATGTGCAGATGACGCCACCCTTATGGCAGAAAATGAAGATGAACTAAAGAGCCTCTTGATGAAGGTGAAAGAGGAGAGTGAAAAAGCTGGCTTCAAACTCAATGGTCAAAAAACAAAGACTGGAAAAACAAAGATAATGGCATCTGGTCCCATTACTTCACGGCCAGTAGATGGAGAAGCAATGGAAACAGTGATAGACTTTATTTTCTTGGGCTCCAAAATCACTGGAGATGGTTACTGCAGCCATGAAATTAAAAGATGCTTGCTTCTTAGATGAAAAGCTATGACAAACCCAGTCAGCATTTTAAAAAGCAGAAACATTACTTTGGCAACAAAGTTTCATCTAGTCGAAGCTATGGTTTTTCCAGTGGTCATATATGGTTATGAGAGTTGGGCCACAAAGAAGTCTAAGAGCCAAAGAATTGATGCTTTTGAACAGTGATGTTGAAGACTCTTGAGAGTCCCGTGGACTGCAAGGAGATCCAACCAGCCAATCCTAAAGGAAATCAGTCCTGAATATGACTGATGCTGAAGTTGAAGCTCCAATACTTTGGCTACCTGATGCAAAGAGCTGACTCATTAGGAAAGACCCTGATGCTAGGAAAGATTGAAGGCAGGAGGAGAAGAGGACAACAGAGGATGATATGGTTGGATGACATCACCAACTCAGTGGACATGAGTTTAAGCAATCTCTGGGAGATGGTGAAGGACAGGGAGGCCTGGCATGCTGCAGTCCACAGGGTTGCAAAGAGTCAGACATGACTGACTGACTGAACAACAACTGTATGTCCAAGATGATCTCAACACCCAAAGGTTTCCCTTTGAGCAACCAGTTAATCTCTTCACCTTGTGACTCTACTTTATTATTATGCCCTTCTTCCAAATCTCATTGTAACATTATCAGTATGAGTAGAGTTGCCATGTAAGTTGGGTCAGGGAAGGCAAACTGGAGGGGTGCTTTGAATCTCTGTTCACGTGGCCAAATGCCAACTGAGTTGGTTGTACAAGCAACTCTTAAAGTTGAATCCAGAATAGATCCTCTGCCTTCTCTCCCCTATGTCCCCATATATCATTGCAACTCTGGCATACTCCAGTAAAACACTCGTTTCATACGTTTGAGTTCAACTGATATAACATGAAACATATTTTCAAGCCCATAAAATAACAGTTGACCACTACCCTTCTCAATGACTGTATTTTATGCATGGATTACTTGAACTAATGTATTTCTTCCCAGGCCAGCAGGCTGCCAGATCTGCTTTTTGCTGGGCTACTGTTTTGGTTAAAACAATCTCTTCAAAGCTTACTCCACCTTTCCCAGGCCAGGTCATCCTCATTTGGTCTGGAGAATCAATGTCTTCCATTGTTTTTCCAATCTATTGTCATTCCCTTTCTCTTTCACAGCTTTCCCTTTGATCATTGAGAGTATTCAGCCAACCCTTCTCTTGTGAGTCAAGATTTTCGCAACTATTTCTTCTGTTAATAGAAAAACCCATTTTAGGAATAAAACAAAATCTCAATATTTACTGTTTTTCTTGGTTATCTTGCTATAAGGGACTTAATTGTTCTAGAGACAATGTGAATGCTTCTGACCCACTAGGAGAGAGATCATGAGACACAAGGGAGTATAGAAAATAACTATAAGATATATTGGATAGAACAAATGTATCAAGTGCTTATAAGGATATGTTTGACTCTATAAGGCTATGGTGAATCCCTGTTCTTTTTTAAAAGTTAGTTAATTTTTAGCTGTGTGGGTTCTTCATTGTTCTGCACGGGCTTTCTCTAGTTGTGGAGAGTGGGGGCTATTCTTCATTGTGGTGCGTGGGCTTCCTATTGCAGTGACTTCTCTTGTGGAGCATGGGTTCTAGGCTCATGGGCTCCAGTATTGGGTCTTGAGGGTTCTTGAACATGGGCTCAGTAGTTGTGGCACACAGGCTTAGTTGCTTCGTGGCATGTGGGGTCTTCCTGGACCAGGGATCGAACCCGTATGCCCTGCATTGGTAGGTGGATTCCTATCCACTGCACCACCAAGGAAGTCCCTGAATCCTTGTTTGATGTCTTTTCTTCTGTTTGGAGAGAATACTTCCAACTGTCGAGTCACTATCTCTGTTGCCACCACTCAGTAGCTTATCTATCAAAATCTCTCCCAAATTGTCCTTGTTGTGCCAAGGCACATTTTTGCAGAATCCCATTCTCTTCAGTCCCTAACCTTTGATCAGTGTTAAGTTTGTGCTAAATTACTTCAGTCGTGTCCAACTCTTTGTGACCCCATGGACTGTTGCCCACCAGGCTCCTCTGTCTATGGGAGTCTCCAGGCAATAATACTTTAATAGGTTGCCATGCCCTCCTCAATAACATTAAATTTAATCAAGATGAAATCTATTACCTGTCACCTTAGTTTTCTGGGTATAGGCTTTCAACAGGGTTTGGGAAGTGAAGCAGGAATACAAATACAGGGGCTTTCCTATGGTATTTCTCTCCAATATTGTCTAGTGGTGATTCATGGAGCCCATGGGTTTTGAAGAATAGACTCAAAATCACCATCTTCCTTAATTCAGCACATAGAGGGTTTTAAAAAAATTCTATAACGAAGATGCAGATGAAGCTTTGTTGCTAGCTAGCAAAAGCCTGCTTCCAACTAAGCTGCATCCTATTTCTAATTAAACCCTAATTAGAACTCATAAATTAACTGAGTTGCATTATCACTCCCTGAGCTATGAAAGGTTACTATGGTTGTTTAAAGCCCATGGGTGTTGAAATAGCAGCAAAGATATCTCACCTGGATGTGGAGAGATTTATATATAGAATAAATGCCTCCTTTTGTTGTTAATTTTGAGACATGTTTCATAAAATGTGTTTCCCACAGGCTATCAGTTCTTTCTCCTCTTTAATCTTTCACTGTGTTCAGTTACCATTTTGAAACTTAGCTCTAATGATCACACACCTTTGCCTCCATCCGTGTCTTAAAACCTCTGTTGGCTATGAAATACTATCCAAAGTTGTTGTCACCTGACACACGTGACCCTGTCTAAGCTTCGCAAGCCAAACTTAGGATTTAACTATTCCTCTCACAAATGCCATCACTGGCCACCTCTCCCTCCACAGAGCTTACTCTTGAACCACATGCAAACATTTGCCATGCCAGGAACCCAGAGAGATGGTTTATTCGTCTTTTCATACATGCTGTTTTCTGGTTGGACTGTTCATCCTCTTTTTTCTGTACTATCACTATTGATCATTTTGAAGATGACAGACACAGCGATGAAGTGTGGACTCTGGTTTTAGACAGTGTTCATTGGGTTTGGGGGCCTCTTTGCATTCTGCTCACTAGTTGGACGACTTTGTACAAGTTACATCATTGTCTCCAAGCCATGACAAAAATAGTTCTTGTATTCTGTTCAGATGAAAAACAAAGGCCAGTGGAGGCAATTTTTATGTTTATGGTCATGATCAATGAGGAGGAAATTGTGTGAAATGGGAGATTATTACTTATAGTTCTGATGTGGGGTGGTAGTCAGTATTTCACCTTCCTATCAACTTCTCTGTACTTCAAAGTGGTAGGCATAACTGTTTGAACAGTTTGAGAAATTGTGATTTCACTTCAATAGGTAATTGGCTTTCCTTGAAGATAGGTGATGGCAAGTGTCAGTGCCCTCCAGCCAAACACTACCAGGGATATACGTGTAATTGAAGTTGGGTTTATTACTCACTGCAGTGAGTGACAGCACACATCATAAGGAACTGTGGAGCCTCTCAGTAAAATTGTGTCAGAAAGATCCTATTATAAGATTTGGATATTGGTTGAGTGATTTTTAGGAGGGTCTAAGGAAGTGAAAATTTGCTCTATGTTGGGTACTGTCAAAAACAGCAATTTTATGATTGGCTGTATCAATCAATCTTATCTGTAGGAAGGGCAAAAGAGAGCAAGGACAATGCTGTAATAGGTAAAGAAGATCAGTCTCNACTGTCGAGTCACTATCTCTGTTGCCACCACTCAGTAGCTTATCTATCAAAATCTCTCCCAAATTGTCCTTGTTGTGCCAAGGCACATTTTTGCAGAATCCCATTCTCTTCAGTCCCTAACCTTTGATCAGTGTTAAGTTTGTGCTAAATTACTTCAGTCGTGTCCAACTCTTTGTGACCCCATGGACTGTTGCCCACCAGGCTCCTCTGTCTATGGGAGTCTCCAGGCAATAATACTTTAATAGGTTGCCATGCCCTCCTCAATAACATTAAATTTAATCAAGATGAAATCTATTACCTGTCACCTTAGTTTTCTGGGTATAGGCTTTCAACAGGGTTTGGGAAGTGAAGCAGGAATACAAATACAGGGGCTTTCCTATGGTATTTCTCTCCAATATTGTCTAGTGGTGATTCATGGAGCCCATGGGTTTTGAAGAATAGACTCAAAATCACCATCTTCCTTAATTCAGCACATAGAGGGTTTTAAAAAAATTCTATAACGAAGATGCAGATGAAGCTTTGTTGCTAGCTAGCAAAAGCCTGCTTCCAACTAAGCTGCATCCTATTTCTAATTAAACCCTAATTAGAACTCATAAATTAACTGAGTTGCATTATCACTCCCTGAGCTATGAAAGGTTACTATGGTTGTTTAAAGCCCATGGGTGTTGAAATAGCAGCAAAGATATCTCACCTGGATGTGGAGAGATTTATATATAGAATAAATGCCTCCTTTTGTTGTTAATTTTGAGACATGTTTCATAAAATGTGTTTCCCACAGGCTATCAGTTCTTTCTCCTCTTTAATCTTTCACTGTGTTCAGTTACCATTTTGAAACTTAGCTCTAATGATCACACACCTTTGCCTCCATCCGTGTCTTAAAACCTCTGTTGGCTATGAAATACTATCCAAAGTTGTTGTCACCTGACACACGTGACCCTGTCTAAGCTTCGCAAGCCAAACTTAGGATTTAACTATTCCTCTCACAAATGCCATCACTGGCCACCTCTCCCTCCACAGAGCTTACTCTTGAACCACATGCAAACATTTGCCATGCCAGGAACCCAGAGAGATGGTTTATTCGTCTTTTCATACATGCTGTTTTCTGGTTGGACTGTTCATCCTCTTTTTTCTGTACTATCACTATTGATCATTTTGAAGATGACAGACACAGCGATGAAGTGTGGACTCTGGTTTTAGACAGTGTTCATTGGGTTTGGGGGCCTCTTTGCATTCTGCTCACTAGTTGGACGACTTTGTACAAGTTACATCATTGTCTCCAAGCCATGACAAAAATAGTTCTTGTATTCTGTTCAGATGAAAAACAAAGGCCAGTGGAGGCAATTTTTATGTTTATGGTCATGATCAATGAGGAGGAAATTGTGTGAAATGGGAGATTATTACTTATAGTTCTGATGTGGGGTGGTAGTCAGTATTTCACCTTCCTATCAACTTCTCTGTACTTCAAAGTGGTAGGCATAACTGTTTGAACAGTTTGAGAAATTGTGATTTCACTTCAATAGGTAATTGGCTTTCCTTGAAGATAGGTGATGGCAAGTGTCAGTGCCCTCCAGCCAAACACTACCAGGGATATACGTGTAATTGAAGTTGGGTTTATTACTCACTGCAGTGAGTGACAGCACACATCATAAGGAACTGTGGAGCCTCTCAGTAAAATTGTGTCAGAAAGATCCTATTATAAGATTTGGATATTGGTTGAGTGATTTTTAGGAGGGTCTAAGGAAGTGAAAATTTGCTCTATGTTGGGTACTGTCAAAAACAGCAATTTTATGATTGGCTGTATCAATCAATCTTATCTGTAGGAAGGGCAAAAGAGAGCAAGGACAATGCTGTAATAGGTAAAGAAGATCAGTCTCATACCAGTCAGGAAAGTGGTATATCTGGTCTTAAGTGTGAGATTGTGCATTTTCCTGTGCTTGGACAAAGTTATGAAGTGGCTTTGTTTTGTCTCAATTTATCATGGACTCAGAGTTATTATATATGATATTAGTGTTCCATAAGGTTGTTTATGTCCAGCAAGAGAATAGTATGGCCTAGCTTGAATGCCAGACCAGCTTCAAACAACACCAAAGCCTAGTGGCAAGTATCTGATCAATTTCCAGAGAGCAGTATTTGCTTTTTTTTTTTTTTTAAGACAGAAAAGTAAGAGATCCTATTAAAAGTGCTCCTTTAGTTTGTTGACTTTTTGGATCTATAGGAATCACATGGAAATCAGATCAAATGCCTGGAGTCTTCTGGATGAGACTTGAACTCAGAGATAATTGGAGGCACCAGCTAGGGGCTTAAATTGGACAGAAGTGAGAATGAGTGCTGCCTTGGCTGCAAGTGTTGCCAGAGTGTCAGCCTGGAGGGATCCATAGTAAGAGTCCAGGCAAGCAGTCATTTCCTCTGTTTTGTCCACTGACTCCCAACTTCCCTTCATCTGTGTATTTCTTGGTAATGCTCCAAGTCGGGATCTCCACTAGTGACCGTAAGATTCCAGGTAGGCATGATTCTGTTTCTTACAGTCATTTTCAGTGCTGACCTTTCTCCTTCTGTCGGGTCTTGCTTATATATTCAAAAATATCAAATTTATTATATAATATTAAGACACTGGAAGGAGCTTCCCAGGTCGCTCAGTGGTAAAGAATCTGCCTACCTAGCAGGAAACTTGTGTTCTATCCCTGGATTGGGAAGATCCCCTGGAGAAGGAAATGGCAACCCACTCCAGTAATTCTTGCCTGAGAAATCCCATGGACAGAGGAACCTGGCAGACTATAGTCCATGGGAGGCACAGAATAGCCGGACATGACCTAGTGACTAAACAGCATCAGCAGCAGGGCACCTGAAAGCCTAAAGAAAACTGTAACAAATATTAATATTACTATTTTATGTAGACAACCCATATTCTACTTCTATAACTCTTCCTTATCACCCCACCTTTCCCCTTCCCGGAGGTAACCATTATCCTGAATTTGGTGTTTCTTTTTCATACATTTCTTTATACTTCTATACATATTTATATCTCAGAAAACAATGCTGCTACTGCTTTAAATGATTCAAAATTTCCTATGAAGATTTTCATATATATTGTTCAACATACATCTTTAATTCTACACGTTTGAGGTTCATCCATGTTGTGGAACATACAGCTCTAATTCACCCATTTTCTTTGTTATATATCAGCTATTTTCATGACTATTCTATAATTACTGACTTTGCTGTTTTGGATATTATGATTTTCAACAATAAGAAAATTATTTTGTTCTGAACATTTTCATATGCATTTCATGATATACAGGTAGATTAATTCTCCAGAACTTTTATGTAGGAGTGGAATTTCTGACTCATAGACTGTGTCTCCAGCTTTAATTCTTAAAGTTGATCACATCACTTAACCCACCCACTGGCAGTGTAGGATAAGTCTCCATTTTCTGCCAGTGTTTGTTGTTGAACTTGTAAGTTTTTGTGATATGATAGAGGGAAATGGTATCATGTGGATTTTCATGTATATTTTCCAATTTGCTGGCTAAATTAGGCAGCTTTTCATATGGTATTGCCATTCTAATGGTATTAGCCACCTGAATTGGCTGTTCGTATCATTTGCCTGTTCTGTTTGGTTTGCTTCTTATTACTTGGAGAAGTTCTTTGCATTCACCGCAGATGATGCTTTGTTTGTTATATGGTTGCAAGCATTGTTTTGTAATTTGTGGATTATCTTTTCATTCTTTATGGTATTTTGAATGAATGGAAGTTTTTCAACTTGAATATAGCCACAGTGTTCCAATTTCTAGTGCTGTATAAAGTTAAAAGTTATTCACACAGTTTTGTCCAATTCTTTGGGATCCCGTGGACTGTAGCCCACCAGGCTCCTCTGTCCATGGAATTCTCCAGGCAAGAGTACTGAAGTGGGTTGCCATTTCCTTCTCCAGGGGATCTTCCCAGTCCAGGGATCGAACCCGGGTCTCCTGCATTGCAGGCAGATTCTTTACCAACTGAGCTACTAGGGAAGCCCCAAAGAGAGCATACTGCATAACTCTGTGGCTTAAAACACTGTTAATGCATCCCATGGTTCTTCTGGGTTGTAATTTGGAAAGGGTTCAGTTGAGTGTTCTAACTAGAGATCTTTTGTGTGGTTACAAAGGGATGGTGACTGGAACAGGAACAGTGAGAAGCTGATTGGGCATTACTTTTATCATGTAGTCCCAGAAATTCCTTATATGATGTATCTTTAGCATCTTGTGTGGGTTTCTTCATGGCAGACAGCATAAGGTAGCTGGGCTGCTTGCTTGGCAGTTCTAGGCTCCAGGGTATATGTTTCAGTAAGCAAGGAGGAAGCTGTGGTACCTTTAGTGCCCTAGCCTTGCGATTTTGTTAATTTTGTGTATTCTTTTGTCAAAATAGTCACAAAAGCCCACCCATTTTCATAGAGAGGAGACGCAGACCTCATCCCTTAATGGCAGGAGTGTTAAGATCACATTGTAAAAAGAACATATGGAATTGAGAATATTGTTGTGATCACCTTTGGAAAATAGGATCTGCCACACGGATTTTACTTTCCCCTTATAGATTTTTAAGATCTTGATTTAGAAATCCTTCACTAACTGAAGGACAAAAGTTTCCTCCTGTGTTTGTTTTTGTAAGTTTGAGTTTGCTTTGCACAATTATGTCTGGAGTTCCTTGTATTATGTGAGGAAATAACCTAACTAAATTCTGTTTTGGCTTGCATCGATTATTTTTCTTTCTTACCATTGATCTGAAATGCTAGATTTGGTATAAATTTTTTATCACAGTGAAATTTTTATTGATTGCTATAGCTTTAAAACATTCTCTCCACATTGTTCTTAAAAACTATTGTGTGTTCATTGTCTTTCATTTTTTCATAAATTGAAAGAGTCAGTTTAAGAACTCAAAACACCCTGTTGGAAATTTCTTTGTAATGGAATGAAATTTATAGAATTATTTGGACAGAACTGTCATCTTCATAACATCTTGTCCTATTGTACCTAGATATAGTAATGGTCCTCATATATAAGTAAAATAGTTTCATATTTTCTTTAGGTCAGACATATTGAATTATCTCTAAACTGTTTATTAAAAAATTTTTTTCCATTTTTCGAGGAAACATAAATGCAGATGATCTAAGTTGATTTTGTATTCACAGTCTTTGCTGAACTCAATTTCTAATAAGTCTAAAATGTCTATTTGGAGACAAATACTGTATGATACCACTTTTATATTGGAGTCTAAAGAATAATACAAATGAATGTATATGCAAAATATAAACAGACTGATAGATACAGAAAACAAGGGGAGAGGAAAGGGGGAAGGGGCAACTGAGGGGTATGGGCTTTAACAGACACAAACAACTAAGTATAAAATGGACAAGCAACAAGGATATATTGTATAGCACAGAGAATTACAGTTATTACCTTTTAATAACTTTCAATAAAGTATAATCTCTTAAAAAATGCTCAGTCACTGTGATGTACACCTAAACCTAATACAATATTGTAAATCATGATCTGTACTTCAGCAAAAAAAAAAATAATAATAAAGTCTATATTCTCTTAGGGGTTCTAGGGAAAAATGAAAGTTTATTTTCATTTTCAGTCCTTATAAATCCTTTTATTTTTCTCATCCTATCCCACATAGTTTGTTCTTGATTTTTAAGGCAAGTGGCTCTAAGCAGTTACCCATTAGTTGAAGTAGTTGATGTAAGTTTTTGGTTCATACTCCTTTTTGAAAAACTATTTTCTTTCTATACATAGTTTATTAAGAGCTGCTAATTATGGTATTGACTTGTATGGAATTATTTTCCAAAATCTATTGTATTGATGACATAATTTTTCTTAGTGGCAGTTTATATTACTAAACTTTATGTATTTAAACTACCCCTGTATTTATAACTGCTATAAATACAAATTTATTATCGGGTGTGTATTTATTGCTATCTTTTACAAATTAATATTTCATTTAGGTGGTTTATGTTCATGTCAATGAAATTGATTGGTCTATGGTTTCTTTTACTTGTGTTGTCCTTACTTGGTTTTGGTGAGATTATACTGTAATCATATAATTATGTGAAGAGAGTGGTATTAGTGAAAATGACAGAGTAAGGGACCCCAAAGTACTCTCTTCCATTAAAGCAGTGAGAGAAACTGGCAAAATGGACAGAATAAAAATTGGTGGAGCTCTGGAAACTAACCAAAAGCTTTCAGCAAAGGAACACTTAATGAAGGAAACCTAATAAATCTTGTTAAGAAGACTGCTCTGTGGTATTTGTAATTTATCTTGGGACCATCCTTCACTCCCTAGATTAGGAGTGGCATTGAAGATAACACCCCTGTGCAGACATCGGTACCAGAATAAGCTTTATTTACAAATAATTGTGATTTTACTTGTGTTTTTCAAGAAGTGTATTCATTTGATATAAATTGTCTAACTTACTGGCTTAAGTTTATAATATTCTCTTTTTAACCCATTATTATTGCTGGTAATATTACCTTGCTCAAAGCCAATGTTTTTATTTTATGTATTATCTTTTTTCTTCCTTGCCTAAAGGTTTATCAATTTTATTGATCTTGTCTGTGAACTAACATTTGGCTTTATTGACTTTTCACTACCATTTTTTCTATTTTACTAATGTCTGTTTTGATTTTTATTTTCTAGTTATTTCTGACTTAATTTATCTCTTCTTGTTTGTAAAGGTGAATTTGAGATTTTATTGCTTTGAGATTTTTCTTTTGATACATATTTAGTGTTCTCATTTTCGTCAATGCACTGCTTAGCTGCATCTCACAGATATCATGTTGTATGATGATTTTTATTCAGTTTAAAATAATTCCTGAATTCCTTTTCCCCTAAGCTTTGAGATATAAGTGACATATAATATTGTGTAAGTTGAAGGTATATAGCATCATGATTTGAAGGCTTCCTGGGTGGCTCACTGGTAAAGAATCTTCCTGCCAATGCAGGAGGTATGGTTACACTCCCTGGGATCTCCAGGAAGATCCCCTGGAGAAGGAAATGGCAACCCATTCCAATATTCTTGCCTGGATGATTCCATGGACAGAGGAGCCTGGAGGGCTGCAAAGAGGGTTTCAAAGAGTCATACATGACTGATCAACTGAGCAGACATGCGCACATCATTATTTGAAACACACATCTATGGTGAAATTATTACCATAAGGCCTGTCAGTATCTCCATATCCTATAATTATGCTGTGTTTGTATAGGGACCATTAAGATCTATGCTGTCAGCAATTTTCAAGTATACAATATAGTACTATAAATTATATTTACCATGTTGTATGTTAGATTCCTAGAACTTATTAATCTTATAACTGGAAGTTCGTACTGTTTACCAACATCTCTCTTTTTCTCCTACCTCCCAGTCCCTGGAAACCACCGTTTTACTCTGTTTCTATGAGTTTAGTTTTTTAAAATTTTTCATACAATATTCATCTTTCTCTGTCTACCTTATTTTACTTAGCATAATGTCCTCAAGTTTCATCTGCTGTCACAGAAGGCAGGGTTTCCTTCTTTATTATGACCAAATAATATTTCATTGTGTATGTATAACATATTTTTTAAATGTTTTTCAGTTTTATTGAGATATAATTTACATACAGAATTATATAGCTTTAAGGTGCACAACAGGTTTCCCTAGTGGCTGAGATGGTAAAGAATCCACCTGCAATGCAGGAGACATGGGTTAAATCTCTGGACTGGAAAAATTCCCTGATGAAGGGAATGGCTACCCATTCCAGTAGTCTTGTCTGGAGAATCCCATGGACAGAGGAGCCTGGTAGGCTACAGTCCTTGGGGTTGCAAAGATTTGGACATGACTGGGCAACTAGCACACAAACGCACATACACAAGCTGTACAGCATTATGACTTATATACATCATAAAATATCATAAGTAAGTTTCAGTTCAGTTCAGTCTCTCAGTCCAGTGTCCAACTCTTTTGCAACCCCATGAATCACAGCATGCCAGGCCTCCCTGTCCATCATCAACTCCCAGAGTTCACCCAAACTCATGTGCATTGAGTCGGTGATGCCATGCAGCCATCTCATCCTCTGCCATCCCCTTCTCCTCCTGCCCCTAATCCCTCCCAGCATCAGAGTCTTTTCCAATGAGTCAACTCTTAGCATCAGATAGCCAAAGTATTGGACTTTCTGCTTTAGCATCAGTCTTTCCAGTGAACACCCTGGACTGATCTCATTTAGGATAGACTGATTGGATCTCCTTGCTGTCCAAGGGACTCTCAAGAGTCTTCTCCAACACCACAGTTCAAAAGCATCCATTCTTTGGCACTCAACTTTCTTCACAGTCCAACTTTGACATCCATACATGACCACTGGAAAAACCATAGCCTTGACTAGATGGACAATTGTTGGCAAAGTAATATCTCTGCTTTTCAATATGCTATCTAGGTTGGTCATAACTTTCCTTCCAAGGAGTAAGCGTCTTTTAATTTCATGGCTGTAATCACCATCTGCAGTGATTTTGGAGCCCCCCAAAATAAAGTCTGACACTGTTTCCACCCTTTCCCCATCTATTTGCCATGAAGTGATGGGACCAGATGCCATGATCTTCGTTTTCTGAATGTTGAGCTTTAAGCCAACTTTTTCACTCTCCTCTTTCACTTTCATCAAGAGGCCTTTTAGTTCCTCTTCACTTTCTGCCATAAGGGTGGTGTCATCTGCATATCTGAGATTATTGATATTTTTCCCGGCAATCTTGATTCCAGCTTGTGCTTCTTCCAGCCCAGTGTTTCGCATGATGTACTCCTCATAGAAGTTAAATAAGCAGGGTGATAATATACAGCCTTGACGTACTCCCTTTCCTATTTGGAACCAGTCTGTTGTTCCATGTCCAGTTCTAACTGTTGCTTCCNTTGATATTTCTCCCAGCAATCTTGATTCCAGCTTGTGTTTCTTCCAGTCCAACGTTTCTCTTGATGTACCCTGCATATAAGTTAAATAAGCAGGGTGACAATATACAGCCTTGACCAATAGCTTAGTTTAAAAATTGGCTAAGGACATGAATAGACTTTTTTTTCAAAAGAAGTATACAAATAGCCAACTGATATATAAAAAAGATACTTATTGTCACTAATCATTAAGGCAATGCAAGTGAGAACCACAATAAGATATCACATCACATCTTTAATGAGGACTATTATTAAAAAAAAAAATACAACAGAACTTGGTGAAGATGTGGAGAAATTAGAATCTTTATGCACTGTTCATGGGAAGGCAAACTGGTGTATCTGCTATGGAAAACTGTAAAGAACCCCCTCAACCCCCACAAAAACAAATTGAGAATAGACCTACCATATGATCTAGCAGTCCCACTTCTGAGAATTTATTTGAAAGAATTGAAATCAACATCTTGAAGATATATTAGCAGTGCTCTGTTCATTACAGTACTATTTACAATAGCCAAGATGTTCATCACTGGATGAATTGTTAGAGAAAATGTGACATATGTATTCAATGGAATATTACTTGGCTTTAAAAATGAAGGGAATCCTGAAATACATGACAACATGGATGAACATTTTAGACACTGCACTAAAGAAAATAAGTCACAGAAGTGCAGATATTGCATGATTCCACTTATAGAGGCTGATAGCAGACTGGTTGGTGCCAGGGCTGTATGGACAGGAAAATGGGAAGTTGCTGTTTGATGGATATAGGCTTTCATTCTTGAAAGATGGAATCATTCTAGAGATCTACTGTGTAATAAATCTGTATAATTAACACTACTGTACTGTACACTTAAAATTTTGCTAAGAGGGTGAATATCATGTCATATTTTTTAACATACACACAAATTATGCCCAATCTTGTTAATCTTATCATTAAAGGGAAACATAATTTGTGACTAAACCAAGATACTAATTTATACCTACTAAACTGGCAAAAATTAAGAATTTGAATATACGCAGGCTTGAAATAGATGGGATTTAAAGATAATTCCTATGCTGCTGTGGGGAGTACACATTGACAGAACCATTTGGAAAACAATTTGGCACCACTGTGGAAAGAAATTTTGCTTTCTTCGTAATACAGCAGTTACAATTCTCAGCATTGATCCTTACCTATATACACCAGAGAAACCTTTAAAAAGAAAAGCTTATAGGAACATTGTTCATACAAAGTAGAAACACTCCAAATGTCCATCAACAACAAAATGAGTTTCTGTATAATAAGCTGCAGTATACTTACACAGTGGAATATTATCTGAAGATGAAATGAGAGACTGACAGTGATTGCAACAAAATGGATATATTTTGGGGACATAAAGTATAAAGTAAAAAGCAAATTGCTGAAGGTTGCTTACCACATGGCACCATTTTTATAAAGCTTAAAATCAAGCAAACAACATAGATATGGATATAGATATGGTAATATTATTTTTAGCAGTGATATTACAAACAATTATGAAATTATGAAAAGTCTGAGAGTGGTGATGGTGTGGGGATGAGCAATTTGGATGAGGAGAAATGTAAAGAAAGAGCAAATGGTCTATTTCTTAAATAATATAGTGGATTTGTTTGTATTTATTACTTAACATATATTTGCCATTTATTCTTCTATACTTATCAAATATTACACTTTAAAAAACAGTGAAAAAATAATGCTTTATGACAAACAGAGAAAAATTGCAAAATGATGAGAAGGTAGTAAGCAAGAAGGCAGAATGGTCCAGCAAGGAGTTGGTGCACAGGCAGGCAGAGCTTGATGACCATCGGAAAAAGTGTGGATTCTATTCTGACTTTAATGAGAAGCTTTTGAATATTGTTAAAGAGAGGTTCATCATCCAACATCACCTCTTTAAAACATAACCCTGGCTGCTCCAATGACAACAAGCAGAAACGCCATTTGAAAGACTATTGTACTATTTTAGGGGAGATAAGATGGTGGTAGACACTTTCTGACTAATGAGAAATGTGGAAAAGGAAAATTGTTCAGTTTGGGCACTTAGGAAGAGAGTAGTATTACTGAGATGGGGGAGTCTAGGTGTGGAAGCGGGGAAAAATAATAGCTTGAATTTTTCTAATTTTTTTTTAAGGTGTATCTGAAGTAGTTAAGAGTATCCAGTTGAATCGGTAAGGTAGTTGACTGTATAAATCCTGAGTTTCCGTAAGGAGAATATGTTAGTGATTAAAAATGTGGAAGTCTTCAGATATTTGGGAAAGTATAAACAGTAAATAAATAAATGATAGAGCAGTAGCAGAGTCAGATATTTTCATATGAGCTGCTTCTGTTCAGCCTATGTGTTTGTTAAAGGATTATGGAAAATATCATTGAATTTAGAGTGAGACAGTTGGTATCTAATTTCAGTGCCCTTTTCCCACCCCTATCAATTAACACATCATAATTCACAATTTTAAAAGTAATCAAATTTTCCTCTTGAATTTCCCACTTTAAAACAAAGGGAGTCAAACTAATATTTTATAACCTTTGGTTAACAAAGAGATTCCACATGCATTAATTCCCTTAACCACTGCAACTATATCCAGAGGAAGTCATTGTTTATATTCCTCTATTACTGATACAGAAACAGAGTCAAAGAGTTTAAGTACCTTTCCTAAGGCCATGTAATTAGATTTGCTCACATGTTCCCTGAATTATATACACCAGTGATTCTCAAAATGGGGGTTCCTGGACTGGCAACATTAACATCACCTGGAAAGTTGTTAGAAATGCAGATTCTTTGGCCTTAGCACAGAGGTACTGCAGCATCATTTCTGGGTTTGGGGTAGTCTGTTTCAAAAATCTCACCCAATGACTTGTGCTGGTAAGGTTTCAGGCTTATTACAAAAATCAAATTAGACAAGAGATCTGAAAGGAATAGATCATGAAATAGACAACACATAGCAACATTGCTAGTCTGCTCTTTGATTTTTGTGTTTTGCCTTCTAATGATGGAGATATTGAAGACACAAATGTCAGCAAAATTGACAAGAGGTAGGACAACAAGAAAAATCACAAGGTAGCCATCATAGTAATAACTGCCTACTAAAAATACAAAGAATCAATGGCTTGGCAGTAGAAAAAATTACTTTGTTTTCCCTCAAAGATTCTTGACTGTGAAACTAAATTCCCATAAATGTGATCAAGAAAGTGTGCAGTGAGTGACTTCCCAGAGAGTCTCATGGTTAAGATTCTGAGCTTCCAATGCAAGGGACCCGGGTTTGATCCCTGGTTGGGGAACTAAGATTCCATGTGCTGTATGGCACAGTTAAATAAATAAATAAATAAATAAAAAATAAAAGAAAATGTCAGTTTAAAAAAACTGTTTTCTGTGGGGAAAATAAAATCTACCATAACCACTGCTTTGTAGGGTCTGATTCTGAGGAAATTATCCTCTTGGGATGTTCCCTCTCAAGGACACCTCTGATTGAAGATTGATTTCTCCCCCTTTGTCCCAATCCAGGTCTTTGCATCTAGTAAACATCCCAGCCCTGAGAGTAAATATCCCAGCAAACATCTAGCAAACATCTAGCAAACATCCCAGTCCTGAGAGTAAAGAGATTTAAATCCTTCTAGTTTCAGATAGCTTCTCCCTAATCATTACTTCTCCGGGCAAGCCCCGGTGAATTCCCCACCCTCCTCCAAAGCTAATTTTACTCTGCCATCTAGGATATCTTCCAGGGTTATCCAGTCTCTTCCCGGTCATTTTGCCACACTCATCAGAGACGCCTGGTACTTGACTCATAATTTTACTCTACACCCCAAGTCTTATTATCCTATGGGGTAGTTTGTTTTTTTTAACAGAGACATATTTATTAGTGGCTAACCCACACAACATTCTATTATCATCTCTTAAACTTCCCAAATTTCAGTGACATTGGTTCCATTTAACTCCATGCATATGCTTCTTCGCTATCCTCTGGATCTGGACCTACTCACCACTGGAACTTCTCTATTCTGTTGTATCAAATCCAGACATTGTGTACTCTTTAGTTCTTAGTTCTTCTGCTGAATGAAGTTCCTTTTGTTCTTATGCTTTTAGTCCTTATGCAGAATGATGCCTACTGTCCTAAACTCACTGACAATCTCAACAAATTCCAGTGGATCTTAGTCAGTCAACACCTTCTGACTTCACCTGTTACCAGTGAAGGCTATGGACTCATCGAATGCATCACATTGGTCTCATGACAGCAGACCAGACTCGATCGTATTATAGGGTGATTAATTTGGTGATGAGTAGCAACATGCTAAGCATACTAGAAGGTGAAAAGTCCAAGGTTAGGGAGAATTCTAGCTGGCTATGTACAAGTTAAGGTATGGGACTTTAAGGTCCTGTCTAAACTTCATGAGATGATACTACAAGGAAGTAAAAGAGGATGCTTAGGAGAGATGGTGAAGAGGGAGTCAACTGTGAGCTCTCTGAGAGCAGCAGCCTCATTTGTTTTGTTCCTCATTGTAGTACATGGTTTTAGGATGTTGTCTCCTTTGTACTTAATTCACTCATTCATAGCAAGGTGGTTAACATTAAGTGGAACTGTGCAAAGCTTCGTAAGAGGAGATGTCCCAGCAAATACCAGCAGGAGCTGAAAGTCTTCTCAGAGTCACAGAGCCATACTCCTCTTGGATCCTAT
The DNA here is from genome assembly GCA_006410615.1 of Neotragus moschatus. NCBI lineage: Eukaryota > Metazoa > Chordata > Mammalia > Artiodactyla > Bovidae > Neotragus > Neotragus moschatus. The sequence continues at coordinate 589,409 of SJYA01003219.1, forward strand.
TGGTCGACAGCGAGTCATGGTGCCGGCCTAGATCTAAAGGGAGGGAACTTTACAAACACGTGAACCCTGGGAGGCATGGTTCACTGAGGAGAGGGACTTCCTTATAAATTAGCTCTAAATTTAAACAAGAGCCTTAAGAAAAATGTTTTGGTTTTAATTTTAAAACAGAACGCATGATTCAGTTCTAGAGTATCAACATGTGTAAGGAAGCTTATCCTGAACAGAAATTCCAAGATTTACTTAACTTGCATTTAGAGGGGTTGTAGGAAAACAGCTCACGGCGACCTTTTCTTATAAGTCCTGTGTCCCCAGCCATTCTCAAGCACCCTGAGACTCGGGAGAGAGCCTCGCCTTCCTCTGCCAAAGACTTCCTTGCTTTCACAGGTGTGGCTCTGCCCCGTCTTGGTGGTTCTGTCACTCCCCTCTGACTGCTGCCTGCAATCCCAGGGCTGCCACGGTCACCCTCTCTTCTGCCACGTGCAAAACCTTGGATGTGGAGTTGTTCCTGAAGGACATATCTGCTCATCANCTCGCCTTCCTCTGCCAAAGACTTCCTTGCTTTCACAGGTGTGGCTCTGCCCCGTCTTGGTGGTTCTGTCACTCCCCTCTGACTGCTGCCTGCAATCCCAGGGCTGCCACGGTCACCCTCTCTTCTGCCACGTGCAAAACCTTGGATGTGGAGTTGTTCCTGAAGGACATATCTGCTCATCAGGATAATTAAACTCCTTCAAAACTAGTATCTTATTATTTGCTTTAAAGATAGACTTTTTTTTTTTTTTTAGTACAAAATATCTGTTGGGACAATGCAAGAACTGGAATTGAAACAACCACTGATATGGAGGAAGCTCAGGATACTAAATATTTTTGCCAAACACTCTTTTGGCCAGGATAGGATTCTGCATCAGATTTGTCCTTGCCAGAGGGACCTGATCGCCCCCTTCAAGCATTGAGGGAGGGGAAACTAGAAGTCCTGCCCCACTTCGTCATTGTTAAGTGGTTATAGAAATACTTGAAGAATGGGCTTGGAAGGGAAAAGAGCACTGAAATGGGAAGTCAGGAGATCAGTGTCTGACCGTTGATCAGCTATGTGGCCACGAGTATGTTGCTTGAATTCATAGGCGAGTGTTTCTCAGAATTTAACAGGCTGAAGAATTATGTGTTCACTGGGGACCTTGTTCACAGGAAGATCCTGAATCAGTACCTCTGAGCTGGACCTGGGATTCTGCATTGCTAAGCAGCTCCACTTAATGCTGTGTTGCCGGTTCGTGAACTCCACTTAAAGAAGCTGTTCTAGATCACCCTTTTCTCATTTGGGAATAGAAATAGCAGCATGTATTCATCTTTGTTGTTGTTGTTCAGTTGCTAAGTCTTGTCCAACTCTTTGTGACCCCATGAACTACAGCATGCCAGCTTCTCTGTCCAACACTATCTCCCTGAGTTTGCTCAAATTCATGTCCACTGAGTCAGTGATACTATCCAACCATCTCATTCTCTGTCACCCGCTTCTCCTCTTGCCCTCAATTTTCCCCAGCAACAGGGTCTTTTCCAATGAGTCAGCTCTTCGCATCAGGTGGCCAAAGTATTGGAGCTTCAGATCAGTCCTTCCAGTGAATATTCAAGGTTGATTTACTTTAGAATTGACTGGTCTGATCTCTTTATTGTCCAAGGGACTCTCAAGAGTCTTCTCCAGCACCACAGTTTGAAAGCATCAATTCTTCAGTGCTCAGCCTTCTTTATGGTCCACCTCACATTCATGCATGAATATTGGGAAAACCATAGCTTTGATTCCTACTTGAAAACACCTTTATGGTTGTCTGTTTCCTAAAAAACCTAACATCCAAATTCTCCTCTAAGTACCTTAGCATGGAGTATAGAACACCTTAAATCAGGTGTCAACCTCACTTTCAACAGCTCTGAATTCCTCTCTTTCTAGAAATTACCACATGATCAGCTACTAGACTGTGAGCTCCTTCGATAGTTCAATGTCATGTTAATGTTTGTAGCTCAAAACATAGCATGTTGTCAATATATATTGCCTGTTGTCCAATAAATATTTATTAAATGAAACAGGTTCAACTCCTACTCAATCTCCAAAGCAAGAAACAAATGTCACATCTTTAATGAAACCTTTCCTCACATGGCCAGAGAGAATTTCAACTTGTATGTTTTTCTCATATATCACTTAAGAGAATTTTAATATTTCTTTGTTAGTCTTTTCTACTAGATTCTGAGGTCCTTGAAAGCTAAGATAGTGGCTTCTCCATCTCTAATTCTTCATCACTAATTACAAATCTAAGCCTATAGTGCATCCTCAGTTAATGTATGATGAATAAATTATTGTATATGATGAACAAAAAAAAAAATACTTGAAGAGGCAGATTGTGTTTGGTTTAAAAGAAATTTAGAGCCACACATCTTAATCTACCTCTCAGAGAACCAGTGTGTGGATGCAGTCCAGTAGGTGGGGGCATAGGGGACTCTATTGTGGTGCTGGACTTGCCAGGAATTGGAATAATGGTCTTGTCTTACTCTGTGATAAGGACTAATCCATCAAGTGTTTCACAGTAGTGCAGGAGTCTGAGATGACAGCAGGATTGAACTGCTGCCTGCAGAACCCTGGAGAGAGAGAAATGATAAAGTGGCCAAGGAACTCCCAAGGGATCCCCTTTAGGAGCTATAATATGGCAATTACACTGACCAGATGAGTTACTGGGAAACAAAGAGGAAGCTTAGCAAATATTCAACACCTGCTATGTGCTGGATGCTTCATCCAGTATTCCATTTGCTTTTCACAGTCATTCTACAAGAACAATATCAGCATAAGAATGCTAAAAACAGTTTCCGTATAAGAAGTAAGTTCTTGATCCACATGACCTTGCTTGGTGTCAAAGCAACACTGTGTAATACTCGAACACCCCACTTAACAAGTAAGAGAAGTGAAGAGTCGAGCGGCTGAGGAACTTCTCCATGGCACCCAGTCCTCAGGTGACACGCATTTTATTCTGTATCTGCCCAATATTTGCATCTCAACAGCTGTCACACTTCCAGGACTTTCTGAAGGTTGATTTCCCTCCCTAGGCTTGTAAACCCAGGACTGATATTTTAGCCCTCTTCTCTCTCCAGAACTAGATATGCTCCGTCAATTTTAAATGGACTGGATTGCATTTTTTCTACACTAATTTGTTCATCAGAAGGAGTGATGTTGAAGCTGAAGCGCCAGTACTTTGGCCACTTGATGTGAAGAACTGACTCACTAGAAAAGACCCTGATGGTGGAAAAGATGGAGGGCCTGAGAGGGGGGCCATAGAGGAGGAGATGCTTGGATGGCATCACCGACTCAATGGACATGAATCTGCACGCACTCTGGGGGACAGTGAAAGGCAAGGAAGCATGGCGTGCTGCAGTCCACGGGGTTGCAAAGAATGGGACACAACTGAGCATCTCCACCACACCACCACCAGATTACCCCGGTACCTCTTGGAGGGCTAGGAAGGTGTGCTGTTGATACTATTTTTATATTTTTCTCATCTGGTACAGTTTTTTGCATTATAGGAGAGTGACAATCAATTATTGGATGGATGAATGGGAAGGTCCAAGGAAGAAATTAGCAAACTTCTTCCAGTGGATTTGAATATGAAAGAGGGGATATGCGTGGTAAAAAAAACAAACTAAAATGAAAAATGATCTTGAAAGTCAGTATTAGGTGACATACTTGCGGAAGGTTGTTCTTGCCATAGGATGCAGTTTTGATCAGAACAAGCAGGTTGGGAAGTGACACAAGGTGTTATGGCATATGTCTTCATTTTTAAGGTCACTTGAGGTCACTGAATTTCTATGGCAGCACCAAGACCTTTTCCATGCTGCCTGTGTCTTGTGGGACCAAGTCAACTTGTTCAGCAATAGTGACGTGATTAAAAGTAGTATCACTTGAGTTGTTCCCTCAAACGGCTTGTAGATTAGCAGAAAAGAAGCATGTTAACTTCATAAACAGCTGTAAACCAAGGTAAGAGGAGAGGGAGATTGAGGTAGGGCTATGAATACTCAGAAAAAAAGAGATATTGAGACAGTTGTACACTGGAGTTAACTTTTGAGTCTGAATGAGTGTATAGAATAAGGTTAGACAGAGTCAAGGGATAGCCTGGAGTGAAGAAAGTAGAAGAAATCCCTCCAAGACAGAAACAAAACCTATCTTCAGTTCAAAGATAATGAAACTAAATTCAGAAAGGTCAAGTAAGATCACACAGTGGATGAGTAGTATGGCCAAAATTCAAATCTACATTTTCTGATGCCAAACCCAAGGTTTTAATTATTTACCCAGAGGCCTCTCTGAATTAAAGTGGTGTCAGAATAAGAGGAGAAATTTGCAAAGAAGTTGATTAATAGCAATAATATCAGTAGCAAATACTTACCAAGCTGTATACTCTTCTGAGAATTTTACATATATTAACTCATTTAGTCTTCATAGCAGCCCATCTATAAAGGCAAAAACATAAAAGCCCACATAGGTTAAGTGATTTGCTCAAGGTTGTACAGCTGGTAATGATCTGAACCCATGCAGTCTGACTCCAGCATGTGCTTTGAAATAGGAACAGGAGAAAGGGGGAATTAGAGATGACCAGGGGTTAGTACCTTCTAGATACACTAAGCACTTCTAGGAACGAATATCTCAGAACCAAAGCCAAAGTTCTAACCTCCTTTCTCCTTTCTACTGAGTGTTTATCTTGGGTGGAAAATATGACCCTCCCTTTCTCCTTTCCTTTAAAACTCTTAAAACAGGGGGAAAAAGAAACTGAAAAACAAACTGTAATTAAGATCCTTATCACTTGAATTCAAAACAAAAATTATAAAGTAACTGAAAGGACTCCTTTGAAATAGGAAGGAAACTATTTAAGGTTACAAAAAGTATGCTAATTAAAAATGATTGATATGTTATTTTTTTTTAGTGACTCATGTTACCTTGTTATAGTTTCATTCATTTCTGTTGACTAATGAACTCATTGAAATAAAGGAATCTAGATGGAGTTTTAATTTTCTTTAGTTTCGTATATGTTTACATTTCATTTAAGTTAAGCAACCCCTAAAATTTGCTTCTATGTTTGATTTGATTTGAAACTAAAAAGACAAAGAACTTGCAGTCTTGCTGAGACAAAGGGCCCTGTTTATTGGTGCATGTTGATTGCTTAAAGTAATGGAAATGTTCTTCCCTTAATAATAAGCAAATTATCTTCAAAGAAACAAAATCATTCTTGGCTAAGAATAATCACAAATAGATGGCGGGGGAAAGTCTTCAGTACTACTTTTCAAAAAAAAAAAAAAAAAAAACAAACTGAAAATAGTTAAAATGTGGTCCTTGTTCTGCCTCAGTATTTTTTCAGATGTTTGAACTTGTCCATGAAACTGGAGTCTCTGAACCTCTACTAGCTTCTTTGTTAGATGGAAATCTGCTCTTCTTTCTTTGCAGGGGAACTATGAGGTCCACAAGGGATGATGTAGAAGAGTGATCTACATGTATGATGCCAGGGAAGTTCAGGGCCTTATTAGAACTTTTTTTTTTTTTTCTTTCTAATTTTTTACTTTTAGTCCATGGGGAAATATCTTGAGAAGTCATAAGCCTTTAAGGAAAGTCCTGCCTCCAGATTTCCTTCTCCATTAATGAGACAGATTGTGTAGGGAAAAAGCAGGGGGTATAAAACTGTCTCATTAACTTATTTTTTTTTAATTTTAAAGTCAGTCTTGATGGGGGTTTATCAATTTGATGAATGTTTGCTAGGAACTGAATTTTAGTTCAATTTCTCTTATTTTTGAAAATTTCATTCATTTCTGTTTTTTTTTTTTTTTTGGCTCCTACGTATAATCTTTTTGGTCTCAGCTGGATGCATAGCAATGTCTGCACACTGCAAGGGACAGAGCTTTAACATCCTCTGTCCTGTGCAATCACAACAATGTCTGTTCAGTTCTCGTATCTACAGCAGCAGCAGCTCCTCTAGGCTTGTATCCTTGTTCTGATCATGCACAGCCTAACATATAATGAGGAACTCTCCCACATACTTTGGTGGTTCACCCCTGTACAAATTCAGGCTCTCAATTACCATGAGCCTCACATATACCTGCTCAAATAATCAGCCCAAAATCTGGTCTTTGCCTCTCCATGCTGCTGTTGCTGCTGCCAAGTCAATTCAGTCGTGTCCGACTCTCTGCGACCCCAGAGACGGCAGCCCACCAGGCTCCCCCGTCCCTGGGATTCTCCAGGCAAGAACACTGGAGTGGGTTGCCATTTCCTTCTCCAGTGCGTGAAAGTGAAGCATGCCAGGCCTCCTTGTCCATCACCATCTCCCGGAGTTCACNCAACTTTTTCATTCTCTTTCACTTTCATCAAGAGGCTCTTTAGTTCTTCACTTTCTGCCATAAGGGTGGGTGTCATCTGCATATCTAAGGTTATTGATATTTCTCCCTCAATCTTTGCCAACTGCTAAATGAAATACAGCTTATTACTGTGTCCTCTTTTCTTTCCAGTGTGGGTGTTTTTTTGGGGGGATGGAATTTGTTCGAAGTTTATTGTATAAGTGATTCTGTGAGAATCATTAATGATGGTCACATCCCCAAATAACAGTCATTCATTTGTGTACAGGTACATGTATAGTAGAGTTTGTGTATGTATATTTCTGGAACTGCTTCTAAGTAAATCCTTTCCTTCTTTTTTACACCAGAAGTCTGGCTTGAAATAAAACTATTAAATGTACTATAATCATCACTAATTTGGGATATTAACATTTAAAAATTGTTCCGTGCCTTTTTAATGTGTTTTGCTGTTTTCCCTGGCTAATTATCATTCTTTTCAATATTTATATGTTAACATGACCTTTCTCTGCTTGAATGACTTCAACTGGGTCTCAAGTACATACAATATCTTACTTTTAAAACTAAATCATGTTCCAAAATGACTAGTAAATCATATCACAAAAAGAAGCAGAGTGACAGAAAGGTCAAGACATCTGTCAGAGCCTCGGAGCCATTGTTTTCACAAGAAGGAATCAGGGAACATGAGAAAAAGTCAGGCCACAGATAGTGTCTGAATCGTTTTCATGTAGGCACTGTGTGAGGGATGCTTTCCTATCCATCACTTCATTTCACATCCACAAAAATCCAACAAGCAAGAAATTGTTATCACTCTTGACAGTAATTGACACAGAGGGGAAATGAGCTTGCACAGTTCAGCGTGGAAAGGAGATGGGATTTGCCTTCCGATCTTTCTGATACACAAGCCTAAGCCAATTTTTGCTATACAAAGGGTCATTAAATGTCTTCTTAAAAGTAGAGCCTTTTTGATTTCAGGAAGGACTCTAGTACATTAAAAACAACTCCTTGGTGACTGTGAAGTCATCTTATTCCCTTCTAGTTAGGATTCTCCTTCTTCAACTCTCCATTCATTCCCAGATCCACCCACAGGTTATTCACCTTAAGTGGCAAAGTGGCCATTTCAAATTTTCCAGCTTCCTCCCCCAAAATAAAAATGTACTCTCATCTAAGCAAATAATGGTCTGTGTTTCAAAATCTAATTACAATTCACCAGAAAGAGTCTAGCAATACCTTGCACAAGGGTGGATATTTAGAAAGAATGTCTCGTCTCCCATGATAACTACCTTTTATTCATAGTATGTTTGCCAAACCATCTACGTCACTTTAAAGTTAATTGTATGTGGTGTGTAACACAAGATGGGTGATTCTTTTTTTTTTTTTTTTTAACGATGGGTGGTTCTTTATCATTTTGGTCTCAAATTCAACAAACATTTATTGAGTTCCAGTTCTGTGTTCATTACTTTATGTGACTCTCTGAAAGGCTTAGTGTCATATCATGCAAAGAATACAAATTTTAGAGTCAGACAATCTGGACTGTCCATTTAGGCTCTACCATCTGCTAGGTGTGGGACTTGCAAGTTATATGACTTTCTGAGCCTGAATTTTCTCATATAAAATCCAGAAATAGGGACAGCTATCTCAGACATTTGTTCAGTGACACCATATATAAAAAGTACCTGAAAATTCACCATAATAAGCACCAAAATAAATGGTCACATTCTGCGTTATCCTCATTTAATAGATGAGAAATAAACTGATGAGAAATAATAGATGAGGTTTAAGAGGCTACAAAAGTCATAGGGGTTTCAAAAGGCAGAGTTGGGGATCAAACAAAAATCCTAAAATTCCCCAATGAGGGCTGTTTCTTGTATGTTACAGGTGCACTTTGGGGTTACATGGCTTCTGACTTTCCTTATTAAATTATGTTGGGGTGAAGTCACTCACATTACTCGCTCTTCTTTCACTTTGTCTGATACCCTGTAACCATGTTTCACTGACTGAGTTCTCTTTAGTTCTATCTGTTGTAACATAGTGCATTCCAAATTTGGCTTTCTTCTTAGAATAACTGCCCGTGTATTTACGGATAGCAAGGAAATTCCTGGTACCTCTTCTCTAGACTTAATGCTTGTTGCTTCTTGAAACACTCCTTTCCCTTGAATTCCGTTTATTAGCTCTGATCTTTATGAAGCCTTCTCATGAACTTTCTGAAAAATGATCTGGACATCATCTCATCCATCAGCTCTCACCTTCAAGTGCATGGGAAAGCTATCTTTGGACTCCTCGTTTGCACAGCAAAGTAGACCTTCCCAGGAAAATCCTATACATGCCTCTTTTATTTGGAGTGATAATTTGCTAAATTTTTCTAGAGACAAAGAAAGAGCTGGTTCTTGACCGCTTGTGACTTAAGACCTTGGAAAACGGGAACTAAGGACTAGCTACCACCAGAAACAGCCTCACTTGCTTTGATGTTCATTACCTTATGAGACTACCCGTGATGAGTTAGACATGCAGCAGAATTTATCTCATTTGTTGCTCACAGCATGGTTGGAGAGTAGATAATGTTTCTGTTTTTATTGCTGCAGATGGAAAAGCCCTGGCAGTGGCTCCTTTGTGTTACTTCACTCTCCCAAAGTGAAGTAAGTAGATTGAGCGAAGAGAGTTATGAAGATGCTGAAGACTTTGCCCAACCTAGAGCCAAGAGTAAACATCAGAGGCATTCCAACTGAGGTTGCTTTGCCAAACCTGCCAATAGTATTTTTGGTATAACTTAGCAAGGGTGTGGCACCACAGATTCTTTCAAGTACTAAACTGCTATTAACTCCTACTTGGAGGGAAAAAAAAAAAGAGTTCCTCAGTAACAGATCCTGTCTCCCATCAGGAGTGCCTACAAAGCTAGTCTGAGAACTCAAAATTCTGTTGACTAGCTCCAGGGAAAATGATGGTGTGATCAAAACCATTGCATTACAGAAGTGATGTTTAGATAATAGGTTACTTTTCTTTTGTTCTAGGACTTCTCAAGAGGAATAGAAGGAAAATATTAGTATTTCCTGAGTACCTCCTTTGGGCCATCCGCTCTTCCAGCACTTTCACGTGTGTTGGCTATTGATCTTGTGTACCTTATCATCCTGTTTCAAACTGGAGAAACCATGTCCTTAAAAAGCTGGCTAAATAAATGATTCTAAGTCATCAAAATTATACAGGAGACATGTAATGTAATGGTCAAATGATTGAATTCTAAAGATGGATGAAACTGGATTTGGTATTCCACCTCTTTACAACTGTGTGACTGGAACAGTTTCTGAAGCCTCTTGAGCACAAGACTTTACATCTTCAGCTACAAAAGAGGAATAAAAACAGGGTTGTTGTGAGGATTAAAGAAAATGATGCCTGGGCACTGAACACTCTTCCTGAAACAGTGTGCATGTTTGGTAAATGTTAACCAGTTAGTTAGCAGGCAGTGGCGCTGGTATTAATACCAGGACTGGCCATTTGTTTCAGTTTCAATTCCAAGTCCAGGTCTTTCATTACACCAGAGAATCTTCTAGAACCACAATTTCTCACCCTGGAAAGTTGTTCTTTCCAGACACTAGTTATTTACTTGAGACAAGCACCTTTAATCATCAGTTATCTGAAATTGGCTTTAAAAAAATGACATATGGCTCCAGAGTCAGTCTACCCATGGATCACTAAATTGTTTGCTTTGCTAATTTTTCGCTCTCTTGGTAAGACTTCCCATAGGTTAAAGTATTTCAAGTTCCAGGAGTGTGAAAGTGAAAGTCACTTGGTCGTGTCTGACTCTTTGCAACCCTATGGACTATACAGTACATGGAATTCTCCAGGCCAGAATACTGGATTGGGTAGCCTATCCCTTCTCCAGTGGATCTTGCTGACCCAGGATTCAAATCAGGGATCTCCTGCATTGCAGGGGGGATTTTTTTTTTTTTACCAGCTAAGCTACCAGGGAAGCTGAAGACTATATTTCTCTCTTAATGGAAAAGGAAAATCCAGAAACTATCAACTCAAACTGGGGAAAAGAGACTGGTTATCCAATTATCTGGAGACACAGTGCTCAGCATGATGGCAAAGCAAGGCATGTACAGAAGCTGGTGGGTGCCAACTAGCAGAGGCCGCACTTCCACTTTTGGGAGACTCATGGATTTATAGCACAGAAAGCCATGCAGGAGACTTCTGAAAAGAAGTGGGCTGGTAACCATGACACATCTGGACGTAATCTGACTCCCTTACACTCTGTGTATACCTAGTTCTCAAATGAGATCTTAGACGTGAACTGAGAAAATGTGAAGTCAAAGAATTGAGTCCTCTTTGGCTGAAAAGTGGGTGCATTTTAGAGTCCTACAACCTGAATTTATCATTTAGTTACAGAAGCTACTAGCAGTATCATTTCATGCAAGGTATTTTCTCCACCCAAATGTTGACTTTCTGCAAAAGGGAGAAAGATAGTAATAAGAATTCAAAAAATCATTTCTGCTTTTTTTAATTTCTCAGAGGTGTTGGAAATATCCCACGAAATAATCACGGGCATAAAAAATATTTTATGTTGATTCGGTCAGTCGGCATATATTTACTGAGTGCCTATGTATCAGATACAGTTGAACTCTATAATAATATACACAAAGAATTGCTTTTGTTGTGATTATGGTATTAGGCATTAATTATTTCCTACCCATCAGAGAATAACAGTTGAATATTCATCCTGGCTCCTAAGTCCTATTTCTAATTTATCTTCTCTGTTTGGGAAAAACAGCAGACCACTTGCCTACCCCTTGAACATGTTAAGTCCAGTCACACCCCTGTATTTTCACCCAAACTGCTATTTCTCCCTGAAATCTGTTCCCTTTCTCTCCTAACTATCAAAGTCATGGTCATGACTGATGTTCATGTTGACATGTCAATCCAGATGAATTTCACCCCAAAGCCTACTTCTTTTTATAGCATATGTCATTTATTCTCAGGGCTCCTCAAACTGTAATGTACACAGGCATCACCTGTGGATCTCACGAAAACACAGATTTAGGGCCTCTGCATTCCCAGCAGGTGCCCAGGTAATGCCACCACTCCCTGGACCACACTTTGAGTAGTAAGATCCTTCAGTACTAATTCTGGGCCTAAACTTTTGCACAGCTCTTACCTAAATGATGCACAATCACGTTTTCCTGAATTAAAATTCACCAGCAAATTCCTCTCTGCTAATAGATATGAAAAAGGAAATGCTGGTGGTTTTAATCAAGCAAAAGACATGTGAGCTGAGAAGAGTTACTAGCTTCCCCGAGCCCACTTTTCTTATCCAGAAAATAAGCGCTGCACCAGTTCCTGCCTGTTGGCCCCACAGGGTCCCTGTGTGTGGCTTCAGTGGACCACAAGTCTAACGGGGCTCGGCAGCTCTATTTTTTAAATAATTCTTTTCCTTTCACTAATGTTACCTCTCCTCTTATTTTTATGTCTCTTTGAAAGCTTTTTCTACAGGGATTGTCATGGAACTTAAAAAACAACGTCAAGAGGCAATTGGTATTTTTTGGTTGTCAGAGCCTCTGCTAAATTAAAGGTTAAATATTCCAAAGTCAGGGCTTTCCAGAGGAAATAGGTACCCTTGAGTGCCACTGATTACCAGCTCTTCCTCAAGTGCCATGTTTCTGGTGCATATCTTTCTGTCTACATTTCATAAATTTGCATTTTCTCACTCCCTCATGACATAGCAACAAGAGCACAGGATTTTAATCAGACACTTGGTTGAATGTAAGCATTGTTGATTCCAAGTGAGTTACCCTCACCGACAATTTCCTCATCTGATCATCTATATAGTGGGATTGACAGTAATAGTAATATTAATTAAAAGGAGGAGGGAGAGGAAAAGAAAAGGGAGATGGAGAAGAAGAAAAAGACACATACAGCAGGCTTGCTAGGTTTTTAAATGTCCAATTGGATCAGAAGAGTGTCCCCTCGCCTGTCCTTCATCATCGTTGCTCTTTCTTATGCAGGCTTTTCTAAATGTATTATTCTTCACTGAGCTTCTTTTACCAACTAGATCATCCAAAAATCTGTGTATAAAAAGAACAATGCTTTGCATTCGACATCTACACCATTCTACATCTTGTCAAGCCTCTGAAGCATTTTCTTAGTTTGGCTGATAGCGTCCTTATACGGGGTTGCTTTGCCTTTCTTATAGTCACATCTGCCTTTACCTGTGGGTCTCGTGTTCTTACAGCTTCTCAGCATGGCTACATGGAGAATTTCCTCAGGGTAAGAAGTCGTTCTTAGTATCTGCATCAGCTGTGCCAAGCAGAGTGACTGGCCTGCATGACTCCCCGAATAATATTATTGAATGAATCATAAAGGAAGGAGGAGAGAAAGGAAGAAAGGGGGGAAAAAGGAAGGAAGTAAAAATACATTTATTTTTCTCACTTGAAATTGGCTTATTTTCCACAGCACCTGGCACATAGTAGGTGTTCAATGTATATTCATCAGAAATATACAAGTGTTAATTTAACACCTAGATAGATTCAGAAATGCCAGGTAGATGATAGGTGTTTTCTTTGGGGGCTTGCAATGACAAACATGTAAAATAACCAGGGAAAATAGAAGAGAAGCTGCTTTTTCTTATTTTTTTTTTTTTTTTAAGGGCAGGGGTGTCAAGTTTTCATGTCTGTGTCCATTGGGCCTCTGCAGGTTGATGGTTGCCAGGGCAACCGTAATGCCAAGACTTTGCATTCGTGTAGTTTTCCAGTGATAATTGCTAATGGGAACAAGTGCTGGCTTGCACTTTACACCTGCCTGGCTTGTAAGTCTACCTTAATTGGATGTGCCAAGATTGAGGAAAAAGTAATCTGCCCTTTCAAGACAACTGACAGGGAGATGAAGTGTTGTTTGGGCCTTTATTGTTACAATTTTGCTGACAAAATTACTATGAACTGTCTTCTCTGGATGCATAGCCTGTCTCTGTCGACAGAACCCTAGTGTTTCTCTTCTGGGGGTGGTATATTAAGGCAGGGGGAAACTTTGATGAAATGTTTGGAGCAGTTTGGTGGAAATTCACTTGCTCCTTTCAGACACAGTAAGGGAAGATGTGGCACTGGGGAGGAAGCTGAGGACATGAAGAGTAAGGGAAGAGTGAAAGGGGACTCCAGCTGCTCCTTGAAGGACATTGTGTTAGTCTTTCTAATGTACCTGGTCTTATTCTTTCCAATATTCCTATCAGGCAGGTGTTAAAAAAATCTCCAGGAGAGAGATGAGAAAACTGACGCTAATGGTGAATTCCTTTGTTAAAAGTCTCAGATTGAATTTAAGACATGTGGTCAACATTCAAAGTCAGGTCTTGATGATAATATCAATCCCTTTATTCCTGGTCTTCAATAGGAATTCGGACAAATCATTTCATTTTTAACTATAACTTTCCCTCTTTGTTCTCATTTTTGCTTTCTGAAAGCTTTCCCCAGCACTCCATTCCCTCCTGCGCCAACAGTTGTACTTATATTTGAACATATTTACCCTGGCTTAGCAAACATTTTCTAAGAGCCCACCAGGTTCTAGGCCCAGTGTTAGAAATCAAAACGATGAATAACCTGTGTCCCTATGCTAAAGGAACTTGTCTAGACTCCTGATTCTAGAAAGAGAGACCATGAAGGAACAGATGCTTTCAGTTAGGTTAGATCACTTAAAAAGAAAAAAATTCTGTGAGTATGCCGCTGAGCTAAGTAAATAGTGGGAAAAACTTGAATGTCAAGGGAGGGTGACTTTACCTGAGGAGTGGAACCTATGAAGGCCCAGAGGAGTGAAACAGTGCCCTAGGGCTAGAGAACTGCCAACCGTCAGTATTTCCACGGCAAGAGATGGTGCTGGCAATATGGAGAAGGTAGCAAGGGGAGGGGGCCTGGGAGGCACATCAAGGAACGTGAACCTAAATCCAGAGGCAGAGAGATCATCTTCTCCTTAGAAGTGGCAATCACATTCCTTTATGGCCAGAATCAGCAATATATATATATATATATATATGTATATGTATATATATATATTTTAAATAAAGGGCCAGAGTGTTGCTATTTGAGGTTTTGCAGACCACATATAGGATATGCCACTTAGTCTTCTTCCTCCTCTTTTTCTCTTTTTTTTTTTTTTTTTAACCACTTTTTAATAATGTAAAAATCTCTGGTTACTGGTAGGTATGCAAGCATAGGCTGCTGGCCATATGCTGCCCCCAGGTCATAGTTTGCTGAACCCTGCTTTAGGACACAGCCCCCAGTCCAACCCAACATTGTGCACCAGTCTGACTGGTCAAATTACCTCTTAAAATTTAATGATTAGTTAAGATCAATATATATTATCTCACTTAATCTGCACAATAATCTATTTATAAACTAAATTAATGATTTTTTTAATTGAGTAAAACTTTAAGACAAGACATAATACTAAAATCCTTCACCCATTTCTCATTCTGTTAGGATTTTGTTAAACTTTAAAAAGTAAAGTTGGTGGGGAGTCTTTCCTGGTGGCCCAGTGGTTAGCCATTGGACTCCAGGTTCCCAATGCAGGGGCCCAGGTTCAATCCTTGATCAAAGAACTAGATTCCAGATGCCTCAACAAAAGATCCCACAAGTGGAAACAAAAATTGAAGATCACATGTACCACTACTAAGACCCAGGACAACCAAATAAATAAATACTTATTTTAAAAATTAAATAAATTAAAAAAATTAAAATTTAAAAATCTTAAAAAAAAATCCCCAAAGTGGTTGCACATTTAATTACAACATAATTTAGTCATGTAGGGCTCTAATTCTATTATGTACATGAATTGCCTAACACAACTGTATGCCCTAAACAATGCATATTCTACCTTATGTGTAAAATTAAGTATTTTCAAAATTGATTTTGGCTATATGAAATTTTTCACTTATAGACTGGCTTTAAAAGGGAATTTCCTCCTAGTAAGATGCACATAATATAGTGGGACAATAAGATCGCTGCCTAGATCCGGAACCTCTATGCAATATAGCCTAAATAGTTAAGGTTATTCTTTGCCACTCTGTTTGTTTTAGAAATCAAGTCACACATTAAGTTGGTGATCAAAAGAAGATCCCAGCATGTTCTCACTTGCACTACAATCAAATTCTACTTCCTCATTGTCTACAAGCAAGATTGTGTTGGTGTTATTTGTTTTTTTTTTTTTTTTTTAATGTTTAAATGCAGAACTTCTCTTTCCATGTTTGGTAGAGGTTTAGTCCCAGAGTCGTGTCCAGCTCATGGAACCCCACAGACTGTAACCAGACAAGTTCCTCTGTTCACGGGATTTCGTAGGCAAGAATACTGGAATGGGTTGCCATTTCCTTCTCACTTTTCATGTTTTGTTCTGTTCAATTCTGTAGCCTTAATGTTAACACCCTGATCAAATTAGTACGATAATTTTTTTTTTCAATCATCTGTTCTTCCTAATTTTGTAGACTGTTGGACCTGGAGGTTTCCCAAAGTTCTTCTTTCCACTGAGGTTTGAGTTGGCATTATAGAGTCCAATCATTTCACCAACACACCTTTTGCTTACACACTTCCATGGGCAGGGAATGGAAATATGAATCATTACCTCCTACTGCATTATTGGACAGCTCCAATTGCTTAAAAAATGGGGTAAATGGAAGGAGCAAACACAGGCTGGTGATCAGCAATTTGCATACATAATCTTATTCTCCAAACAACCAAGCAAACTAAGGATTCTTATATTAACATTGCAGAAACAAAAACCGAATGTTAGAGAATATCAGTATATATATTGCTTCCTAGCTACTAAGAAATGACGGCAAAGTTCAGTGCTTGTCTGATTCCTTAAGGTAGTTTCCTGATTTCACAGGTGCCTCTGTAGAGCTAAAGATCTTATCTAATGTTGAACTAAAGTTCCTTTCTTATATACTCTGTTCATTCTGCTTTCTGGAATGACACAGAATAAATTAATTTCCTCCTCCCCTGCTTTTGGTTTCTGACAAACCAGGAGGAAGAAGGGGACCTGTGGGGTGGCGCAGCATGGTGCCATGGACCCCAGCTTCGGCACAGGATAGATCTGGGTCCACATCCTATGCTTACATTCTTTGTAACCATGGTCAAATCATATTGGTTCTCTGACCCTAATTTTCTTTGGTGTAAAATGAACAGTACAAATTCTAAGAAAAGGTTTAAAAGTGGCCTCTCTCGTAGTGGCCCTGTGAG
Source organism: Neotragus moschatus (assembly GCA_006410615.1). Classification (NCBI taxonomy): domain Eukaryota; kingdom Metazoa; phylum Chordata; class Mammalia; order Artiodactyla; family Bovidae; genus Neotragus; species Neotragus moschatus. The sequence continues at coordinate 605,971 of SJYA01003219.1, forward strand.
GATGAACAAGGTGAGGGTACGAGAGCTTGGCTCAGTGCCTTGTGGTGAGTAAGCGTTGCCTAATCAGCAGCTGCCATCTCCTTCCTGAATATTCTGCTTCCACAATAAATAACATTTCCAGGGATCCCCTTAATATATGGATAGTCTTCCTCTTTTCTACTAACCCTCCTCTGGTCAGGCCTCAATTTGTTTGTATCCCCCAAGGCAATACTCATTATTTAATGTGTAACTTTGCTTCTTTGTTCCCGATGAAAACATTGAATTGTAATAGTTCATACTCATAAGCCTTCTAAGTGCTGAGGACAATGGAAGCTTGTTTCACCTCATTCCATCCTCATAGTATCCCCTTGAAATAAGTGTTACTATCATCATCCCCATTTTACAGATGGGTAAACTGAATCTCAAAGAGGTTACTCAGTCCCCAAGGTCACATATGTAGAGAGTGGTAAGAGCTAAGATACAAATCAAGGTGGGCTGGTCTCAGTCCTCACGCTCTTAACCCCTGTGCTCACCTGTCCCATAGAGAAACCAGGGCAGGGAAGCAGAGATTTCATCCTAGTCTCTCCCTCCAAATGCTGCTCAGCATCATTTCATCTTTTTATTATTTTTTAAATCTCTCTCGAAATCCCCAATACTCTTTTCCCATGGCATGAACTGTCTTCCTCAGGAAAACTAATTCCTATCTAATGGGAATAGTTTATCTTCTTTGAGCCTATTTTGCTCACCTAGTAAATGGAAATAGAGGAACATACTAAAAAATGTTAGTGTAAATACTGCCTGCGTGCTCAGATGTGTCCGACCCTTTGTGACCCCATGGATTGTAGCCCGCCAGGCTCCTCTGTCCATGGAATTCTCTAGGCAAGAATACTGGAGTGGATTGCCACTTCCTCCTCCAGATCTTCCTGACCCAGGGACTGAAAGTGTGTCTCCTGTGTTATCCGCCTTGCAGGTAGATTCTTTACTGCTGAACCACCGGGGATGTTGTTATAAATACTACATGTAGTCAGTCATTCAAGCAACATGTCCAGAGCAGGGTTGGCCACATCTGAATAAGTATATATTTCTGTTCCCTTTACTTGCAACCTGGCAGCCTTTGTCAACAGCTATTAATAAACACCCTACTAAGCATAGGGCTTAGATTCCTGCATTGAAGGAAACAAAAATTATGCTCTAATATTTTGTAAACTGTAGGAAAGAGATGGATGTGGTAGAGTAGGACCCCCGAAGGCCAAGAAGGGCTTGCCAAGCTGAGAGGAATCTGATCTGGGTGTTGAAGAATGCATGGGAGTTATTCAGAAAGCAAGGGAAGAAAGAAGGCCTTTTAGTCAAGGTCAACCAGGGCTTCCTAGGTGCTGCTAGTAGTAAAGAACGCATCTGCCACTGCAGAAGACATAACAGAGATGGGTTCGATCCCTGAATTGAGAAGATCCCCTGGAGGAGGGCATGGCAACCCACTCCAATACTCTTGCCTGGAAAACCCCATGGACAGAGGAGCCTAGTGGGCTACAGTCCATAGGGTCGCAAAGAGTCAGACACAACTGAAGTGACTTAGCACACACACAGGGCTAGTAATAGAAAAAGAGTGAAAAATACAAATACTGGCTTATTTAACCACCTTGTTGGTCAGTCAGTCCTAGGGAATTACCTCCCATTGCTTCCCTGTTCCTACTAATTTTTGTGTAATGTAAGGCAACATGACAAAAACAAAGAAAATTAAAACAAAAAAGCAACTGTAAAACGTATTCTAATGCACTGAGTGCCGTCTTTTTTTCTGTATTATATTCTAATCATTATTAATGAGATTCCATCAAATTTTATATTTTTATTTAATCATTTTGTTTAGTCCCTAAGTTGTATCTGACTCTTTTGTGACCCCATGTGCTATGGCCCACCAGGCTCCTCTGTCCATGGGATTTTCCAGGCAAGAATACTGGAGTGGGCTGTCATTTCCTTCTCCAGGGGATCTTCCGGACCCAGAGATTGAAACCGGGTCTCCGGGCATTGCAGGCAGATTCTTTACTGCTGTGTCACTGCGTAAGCCCCACTTAACCATTAATTATTGTTAAAACTTCTATGTCTCTATTTTTAATGTTTACTATAACTCATTTCATTTCAGTGACAATTATTTGTAGATCTTACGTTGTAAATGTTTAAACTTTAGCAAGGATAACTACCTTGAAGAACGTATCAAAAAGTTGCTAAGTATGTAGGCTTTGGGTAAAATATCCCGGTTCAAATTCCAGCATTATTAACTATTACTTTTGTCATCATGGATTATTTATTTAAACTGCCCTGCCTTTTTGTTTGTTTTTGTTTCTGCTATTGTGTTTTCTCTCAAATGGAGTTAACAAAAACTACTTCATATTGTTTTCATGAAAAATAAATAGTTTGTATATATGACACTGAGCCTGGTGCCAAACTATTAATGGTGCCTATCTATTTTTACATGAGTGCAAATTTATAAGCAAATATATCAGGTTGATTTGATTCTTAGGAACAAAAGTGCTCATTTCTTATTTTACCCCAGTTATCTATCTTTCAATAGCATCATATAGAATTACAGTGCTTCAGGTGAACTCTGGGAGTTGGTGATGGACAGGGAGGCCTGGCGTGCTGCGATTCATGGGGTCTCAAAGAGTCGGACGCGACTGAGTGAGTGAACTGAACTGACAAAGCAGAAAGAGACTCACAGACACAGGAAACAAACTTATGGTAACCAAAGGGAAAGGAGAAAGGTGGGATAAATTAGGGATTTTGAATTAAAATATATACCCTACTACATGTAAAATCCCTGCAGGAGGAAATGGCAACCCACTCTAATATTCTTGCCTGGAGAATCCCATGGGCAGAGGAGGCTGGTGGGCTACAATCTATGGGGTCACAAAGAGTGGGACATGATTGAGTGACTAAATAACAAATACATGTAAAAATAGTTAAACATGGACCTACTATATAGCATAGAGAACCATACTAAATATTTTGTAATAACCTATATATGCCAACATCCGCTGGATATGGAAAAAGCAAAAGAGTTCCAGAAAAACATCTATTTTTGCTTTATTGACTATGCTAAAGCCTTTGACTGTGTGGATCACAATAAACTGTGGAAAATTCTGACAGACATGGGAATACCAGACCACCTGATCTGCCTCTTGAGAAATCTGTATGCAGGTCAGGAAGCAACGGTTAGATCTGGANTTTGTTCTGCGTGTTCATTCGTTTTGTTTTTAAAATTCCACATGTGAGTGAGATCATACGGTGTTCGTCTTTTTCTGTCTGATTTATTTCACTTAGCGCTTTAGCCTGTAGATCTATTTGGGCTGTTGCAACTGGCCAGAATTTATTCTCTGCTATGTTAGAGTGTTATCCCGTTGTGTCTGTGTGTCTGTACACACATATACACGTACGATCTTCCTTCTTTGTCTATCAGTGGACACTCTTGTTGCTTCCATGATTTGGATATTGTAAATAAGGCCGCGATAAACATTGGTGCGCACACTTCTTTCTGAATCAGTGTTTTTGTTTTCTTCAGGTAAATACCCAGACAGGTATTCAGTTCAGTTCAGTTCAGTATAGCCCTTCTTTTACTGTTTGGTAAAGTTTACCTGTGAAGACATCTGGTCCTGGTGTTTGTTTTGGGGGAGATTTTTTGTTAAATTACTGATTTGATTCCATTCTGAGTAATTGATCGGTTTATATTTTCTATTTCTTCCTGATTCAGTCTAGGGAGATTATATGTTTCCAGGAATTCATCCATTTCTTTTAGGTTGTTCATTTTACTGGTATATATAATAGTTCACGATAATCTCTTGTGATCCTTTGGATTTCTGTGGCATTGGTTATAACTTCTTCTCTTTGATTTCTGACTTTATTTAATTGGGTCCTCTATTTTTTACTTGATGAATCTGGCTAAAAGTTTATCCATTAAAAAAAAACTTCAAAGAGCCACTTCTTAGTTTCATTTTTTTTCCATTGTATTCTTTTAGCCTCTGTTTCTTTGATATCTGCTCTTACCTTTATTATATATTTCCTTCAATTAACTTTGGGTTTCGTTTGTTCTTTTTTTCTAGTTCCTTTAGGTATAAGGTTATATTGTTTACTTGATATTTTTCCTGTTTCCTGAGCTGTTTTATAGACTTTGGAGTGCTCTGTTTCTATTACCATTTGCCTCCATATATTTTCTGATTTCTTGTTTGATTTCTTCAGTGACCCATTTGTTGTTTAGCAGTATATTGTTTAGCCTCCACGTGCTTGTGTATTTTTCTGAGGGTTTTTTTCTTGTAGTTGATTTCATCTCATACTGTTGTGGTTGAATAAGATGCTTGGTATGATTTCAGTGTTTTTAAATTTATTGAAACTTGTTTGGTGGCTTAGCATATGTTCTTTTCTCGAGAATGTTGCATGTGTACTTGAAAAGAATGTCTATTCTACTGTTTGGGGTTGGAATGTTCTGTATGTAGCTACTGAGTTCATCAGGTATAATGTGTCATTTGAGGCCAGTGTTTTTTCATTGATTTCTTGTCTGGATGATCTGTGCATTAGTGTAAATGGGGTATTAAAGTGCCCGAGTATTACTGTATTACTGTCAGTTTTTCCTGTTAGGTTTTTTGATATTAATATTTTTGATATTTATTTAGATCTGCTTGTGTTGGATGCATATATATTTGCAACTGTTACGTCTTTTTGATGGATTTTCTGTGTCATTATGTAATGCCCTTATTTGCCTGTGTTACAGTCTTTGTTTTAAAGTTTATTTTGCATGATGTAAGCATTATTTGCTACCTCAGCTTTCTTTTTTTTCCCATTTACAGGAAATAGCTTTTTCTATCCCCTCACTTTCAGTTTGTACCTTTAGATCTGAAGTGAGTCTCTTGTAGAGATCATAAATACCTATATATCTATATGATATATACGTACATCTCTTTATAAATCCACCCGGCCAATCTGTGTCTTTTGATTGAAGCATTTAGTTCATTTACATTTAAGGAGATTATTGGTACTAGACACATCTCCTAATTGAATGAGTGATTATTCTACTTAATAAATGTTACAGTTATGTAATTTTTTAGAAAATGTAATTATTGGTCGGTATGTACTTATTGCCATTTTTTTCATTGTTTTCGGGTTGTGTCGTAGCACAATTTTGTTCCTGTCTTCTTCTGTCTCTCCCCTCATAGTTCAATGATTGCTTATATATGTTATGTGTTGGATTTATTTTTCAGAGTTTTGGCTTGTGGTTACCATGAGGTTTATATGTGACTATATGCTGTTTTAAGTTGATGATCTCTTAGGTTTCAGCATCTTCTAACAACTCTGACTTGTTGTTCCCCCACTCAGTGCTTAATGTTTTTGACATTCTGCTTTACATCCTTTTGTTTTGTGTATCCCCTTAACTACTCATTGCAAATATAAATGACTTTACTACTTGTATCTTTTAACCTTTCTACTAGCTTTATAAGTAGTTGGTCCACTGGCTTTACCATGTGCTTGCCATTATGGCTGAGATTTGTCCTTTTGTAATTTTCATATTTTTAGTCATGGTCTCTTCTCTTTCTTTTAGAGAAGTCCCTTTAACAATTCTTTAAAGCCAGGTTAGTGGTGCTGAACTGAAAGCTTCTGCTTGTCTATAACACTCTTTATCTGTCCTTCAAATCTGAATGATAGCCTTGCTGGGTAGAGTATTCTTGGTTTCAGGGGTTTTTTTTTTTCCCCTTTCATCACTTTGAATATCTTGTGCCTCTTCCTTTCACCCTGCAAGATTTCTATTAAAAAGTCAACTCATAGTCTTATGGGAGTTCCCTTGTATCTAACTAGTTGCTTTTCTTTTGCTGCCTTTGAGATTCTCCTTTCATTTTTTAATTTTTGCTAAGTATAATGTATCTTGGTGTAGACCTCTTTGGATTCATCTTGTATGGAATTTTCTGTGCTTCCTGCACCTGAATGCTTGTTTTTTTTTTTCCTCCCAGTTTAGGGAGATTTTTCAGCCTTTATTTCTTCAAATAAATCACCTTCCCCCTCTCTATTTTGCTTCTTCTTTTGGTCCCCTTTAATTCAAATGTCAATATGCTTGATGTTATCACAGAGGTCTCTCAATCTGTCCTCATTTTCTCCAAAATTTTTTCTATTTTTCTACTCAGCTTGGGTTTCAGATTTCCACTACTCTCTCTTCCAATTCACTGATCTCTTCTTCTGTATCATCTACTTTATTCTTGATTTTGTCTAGTGTTGTCTTTAAAAAGTCATTTTAGTTATTGCATTCCTTAGCCCTCTTGGGGTCTTCTCTTGTTTTCTAACTCTTTTAAACTTCTTATTATGTTTATCAGTTCTTTTCCTAAGTTCATTGACCGTCTTTTTAATCATCACCTTGAACTCTTTATCAGTCTGTTTATACTTCCCTTAGTTCTTCTTCTGGAGTTCTATCTTTTTTCTTTGTTTGAAACATATTTTGCAGTCTCCTAGTTTTGCCCAATTTACTGTATTTATGTCTACATAGTAGGTAGGGCTTCCCAGATGGCTTAATGCAGGAGACATAAGAGACGCCAGTTTGATTCNTTATCACAGAGGTCTCTCAATCTGTCCTCATTTTCTCCAAAATTTTTTCTATTTTTCTACTCAGCTTGGGTTTCAGATTTCCACTACTCTCTCTTCCAATTCACTGATCTCTTCTTCTGTATCATCTACTTTATTCTTGATTTTGTCTAGTGTTGTCTTTAAAAAGTCATTTTAGTTATTGCATTCCTTAGCCCTCTTGGGGTCTTCTCTTGTTTTCTAACTCTTTTAAACTTCTTATTATGTTTATCAGTTCTTTTCCTAAGTTCATTGACCGTCTTTTTAATCATCACCTTGAACTCTTTATCAGTCTGTTTATACTTCCCTTAGTTCTTCTTCTGGAGTTCTATCTTTTTTCTTTGTTTGAAACATATTTTGCAGTCTCCTAGTTTTGCCCAATTTACTGTATTTATGTCTACATAGTAGGTAGGGCTTCCCAGATGGCTTAATGCAGGAGACATAAGAGACGCCAGTTTGATTCCTGGGTTGGGAAGATCTCCTGGAGGAGGGCATGGCAACCCACTCCAGTATTCTTGCCTGGAGAATGCCATGGACAGAAGAGCTTGGCAGCTGATAGTCCATAGAATTGCAAAGAGTTGGTCATGATTGAAGAGATTTAACATGCCACAGGTAGGTTAGTTAAATTTCCAGGTCTTGGAGAAGTGACCTTATGTAAGATTCATCCTGAATCCCAACAGCATACTACCCTCTGGACACAAAAGCTATATATTCTAGGGTTGCCCATTACACAGGCAGAATGTTTTCTTTTGCTGTGCGAGTGTTGACTGCTGCTGGCACACTGGTGGGTGGGGCTGGCCCCTGACCCAGTTGGCAGTCAGATCCTGCCTCATACAGAGGATGCTGATCTGCTGTTGTGTTGTGCTGGGCCCTAGGGTAGCTTGCCTTTGGGGTCAACAGCAGCTGGTGCTGGTGCCAGAATTCTCGTGAATAGGGCTGTGCCCAATGGCAGATGGCTACAGGGCCAGGAGGGTCTGGGGCTGGTGTTAACCACTGGTTTGCAAGGCCAGATTCCCAGAGCAGCTAGCTGGTGCCCAGTCGCTGGTGCTCCAATATTATTCAAATAATTGCAAATCACAGACAGTGATTTTGAGACTTGACTAAATGAAAGACTCACCTGGCATATTTTTAAAAACTCAGTTCAGTTCGATTCAGTTCAGTCGCTCAGTCATGTCCAACTCTTTGCTACCCCATGGACTGTAGCATGCCAGGCTTCCCTGTCCATCACCAACTCCCAAAGGCTTGCTCAAACTCATGCCCGTTGAGTCAGTGATACCATCCAATCATCTCATCTTCTGTCATCCCCTTCTCCTCCTGCCTTCAATCTTTCCCAGCATCAGGGTCTTTTCTAATGAGTCAGTTCTTTGTATCAGGTGGTCAAAGTATCAGAACTTTGTCTTCAGTATCAGTCATTCCAGTGAATATTCAGGACTGATTTCCTTTAGGATGGACTAGTTTGATCTCCTTGCAGTCCAAAGGACTCTCAAGAGTCTTCTCCAACACCACAGTTCAAATCTTCAGTTCTTAGGCACTCAGCTTTCTTTATGGTCCAACTCTTACATCTGTACATGACTACTGAAAAAATCATAGCTCTGACTGTACAGACCTTTATTGGCAAAATAATGTCTCTGACTTTTAATATGCTAACTAGGTTGGTCATAGTTTTTCTTCCAAGGAGCAAGTGTCTTTTAATTTCATGACTGCAATTACCATCTGCAGTTATTCTGGAGCCCGAGAAAATAAGGTCTTTCACTATTTCATTGTTTCTCCATCTATTTGCTAGGAAGTGATGGGGCTGGATTCCATGACCTTAGTTTTTTGCGTGTTGAGTTTTAAGCCAGCTTTTTCACTCTCCTCTTGTATTTTCATCAAGGCTCTTTAGTTCCTCTTCACTTTCTGCCATAAGGGTGGTGTCATCTGCATATTTGAGGTTATTGACATTTCTTCCCTGCAATACTGATTCCAGCTTGTGCTTCATCCAGTTCAGCGTTTTGTATGATGTATGCTGCATATAATGCAGAGTTCCAAAGAATAGCAAGGAGAGATAAGAAAGCCTTCCTCAGCGATCAGTGCAAAGAAATAGAGGAAAACAACAGAACGGGAAAGACTAGAGATCTCTTCAAGAAAATTAGAGATACCAAGAGAACATTTCATGCAAAAATAGGCTCAATAAAAGACAAAAATGGAAGCAGAAGATATTAAGAAGAGGTGGCAAGAGTANTCTTCCAGTCCAGCATTTCTCATGATGTACTCTGCATGTAAGTTAAATAAGCATGGTGACAATATACAGGCTTGACGTACTCCTTTTCCTATTTGGAAGCAGTCTGTTGTTCCATGTTCAGTTCTAACTGTTGCTTCCTAACCTGCATACAGGTTTCTCACAAGGCAGGTCAGGTGGTCTGGCATTCCCATCTCTTTCAGAATTTTCCACAGTTTACTGTGTTCACACAGTCAAAGGCTTTGGCATAGTCAATAAAGCAGAAATAAATGTTTTTCTGGAACTCTCTTACTTTTTCCATGATCCAGCGGATGTTGGCAATTTGGACTGGGGTAAAATATGGCTCTAGAAACCATTTTCACAATGGTGACGCTATATATTGCCAGTGCAGTTTCAAAGGAATGGGTTTGAACAAATAAGGAGAGCCTAGGATGCTTCACCCAAATAAAGTCAAGTCCTTAGTTTGCCTCTCTGGTTCTGTGTGTGTAAGGAAGTCTTGATAACAGAAGAAGGGTACAGGAAATCAGCCAGTGGTTAGGAATTCTGAGACAATGATCCCTTGCCAATTTGGTGCTTATCATAGTTCTGAGTATGAGATGCCCTCTCTGAAGATGCCTGCCTTATTTGCATTTATGTCACTGGAGTATCTGTCAGGCAATGAGTCTGAGAGTCAGTCCCAGCAGACACGGTCAAGGATAGCATCTACTTGGTTCGGACAGAAGCTGGGCTGCGTCCACTTCCTGTCTGCCAGCATCAGGGTATTCTCGGCGCCAGGCTGGGGCTAGCTCCGTGGCCCCGTCGCCAGCAAACAGAAGCCGTGATTCAATCACCCCAAGCCTGCGCCAAGTGTTCTCGACCTTCAGTCGCATTTCCTGGCCTTGTCTGAGGGCAGGGTGGGTGGAGGTGAGAAGGCCTCACAGAGCTCTCTGGCCTGGCTCCCGGGAGACTGAAATGCTATAGAGGAGTCTTTGAGACACTTGTCCTAGAAGACAAGGCTTCTAGAATTGTGACGTGCAGGCAAAAATCCTAAAGTCAGACTAGGGAAGAAAGACTGACTTTCCACTCCCTCCTCACTAAGCACAACTACATAAGGAACCAACTAGGCTCTTTTCCCCCTGCCCCATGCGAGGTGCTGCCCCTTCCCTCCTCTGCATCCAAGGAAGCGATCTTCTTCCCCAGGAATCATCAGGAAAGCACTGGCTGACAGGTTGTGTGATTGCTTCTGATCCCCTTGGTCACATTGTGTAACATCTTAACTCAACCAAATTCGATGGATGCAACTTGACAGGGCGTAGCAGGGGTGCTGGCCCAGCTTCCCGCAGCTCTGTTTAAGACCCCGCCTCCCTGCAGGCTTCTGGAGACTCCGCACAGCAGTCACAACACTTTGGGGCATATTTCTCACTCTAAATAGATACAAGGGCAGCAGCCTGTCCCTAACCACAGGATTAGGTCCTGACAAATTCCTGTGGCCATTCCTGATTCCTTGTGTCAACAAGGTTCACGACCTTAAGTCAGTACAAGAAAAAAAGTGGAGTGTGGGGGACTGAGGTTGTAGAGGCCCTCAGAAACACATTGTCTTCAATCAAATCATTAAACAACAAAAAAATGGCCATGTCAAAGATATCTTGGTGCTGCTGCTAAGTGGCATCAGTTGTGTCCGACTCTGTGCGGCCCCACAGACGGCAGCCCAACAGGCTCCTCTGTCCCTGGGATTCTCCAGGCAAGAATACTGGAGTGGGTTGCCATTTCCTTCTCCAGTGCATGAAAGTGAAAGGTAAAAGTGAAGTCGCTCAGTCGTGTCTGACTCTTAGCGACCCTATGGACAGTAGCCTACCAGGCTCTTCCGTCCATGGGATTCTCCAGGAAGAGTACTGGAGTGGGTTGCCATTGCCTTCTCCGAAAGACATCTTAATTATCTCCAACTTAAAATGGGAGGATCGAACGAGTCGATCCAATGTATCGTGTCTTCCCCGGGTGCAATCTTTAGCTTATGTGTTTGTTTTCTTCATTGTGGGCAAGTGCACGTGAAGAGAAACTTAGTCCTTCTGTGTCAGTCTTCCACCTAGATATCCAGGGCCCTTCTGATTTTATGGCTCAGAGATGATAATGTTGACCTCCTAGGTCCTATATGTGCCCAAGTTACAGGCTCGAATCATGTGCTATCAGCTTCTTGACATCATCCCTCAGTACTTGCCTCCTGCCCCTTGAAGGTAGAGCAGGGTAGGTTACTCTCAATTTCCTTTTTCTCTCTCAGCACTTATTTGAAAAAGCCATCATTCTTATTCTGCCTCAAAGTGAACTCTAGCTCTCTAATCTCTCCCAGCCCCCAGTGATTTCCTCATAGCTCTGGAGTTGTGGGGCCCTCACTTTGAGCCCTTCTCTGACATTTACTAGCTGTGAATTCTTGGACTTCCCTGGTGGCTCAGACAGTACAGCATTCACCTACAATGTGGGAGACCCGTGTTCGATCCCTGGGTCAGGAAGATCCTCTGGAGAAGGAAATGGCAATCTACTCCGGTACTCTTGCCTGGAAAATCCCATGGAGAGAGGAGCCTGGTAGGCTACAGTTCATGAGGTTGCAAAGAATCAGACACGACTGAATAAACTTTCTTCTTACTTAACCACAGATAGCCTCGGTTTTAGAATCTGAAAACGGGGGAAATACGACATCGGTTCCGTTGGGTAGTTGTAAGAATTGAGTGACAGAGTGTATATGAAGTTCTTAGCAAAATGTCAGACACGCAGACTCTGCTCAGAGATCATCCTGTGGTTGGGAGGTGTGGGCTTTGGAAGGAAACTCATCCACTTTGTTTTCTGGACATACTATTTACAACCCCTAAGACTTTAAACGAAGCTATTTCTCTAAACCTTGCTTTCCTCAACTATAATAGGAGCCTAATAATACAGTAAGTCCTGCCCTAACAGGATAAGTCGGGCATGAAAATTCAATCGCATAAAACAAGGGGCTGCGTTTTTGAAATTATGGAGGAAGAGCCTTTTTTGTCAGCTGGCCGAAAGGTCGGAGGGTTTATCTGGGTAATTTTAACCCTTCAGGCTTCTGACATGACCTGGCACCCTCTAGTGGCTGGCATCATCCCCTGTGGCTGAAATATGGATGGGGGCTCTTTCACTTTCACTGTGGCCTGTCTGGGGCCAGCTTGTTGAGCCAAGAGAATGTTGCAGATTCAGGGATTGATCAACCTTGCTAGTTTCAGAACAAGGCTGCCTGACATTTCACTGCCCAATCTTACCTCCATAGGCAGAAAACAAAAACTTTATCTGACCCCTGTGTCTGTCTCGAAATGGGATTGGGCAGATAATGAGAGCTAATAACCAGTCATATTATATGAAACTGTGTTACTAGGGATATTTTTGTCATGAAATTATACTGTATCTATCTTTAAATGTTTGTAGAGTTACATGAGGTTAAAATACATCTCAATCTATATGAGCTGCTATAACAGAATACCGCAGACTGGGTAGCTTATAAACAACAGAATTTGAATTCTCACAGATTCAAACAATGGGAAGTCCGGGATCAGAGTGCCAACATGCTTGGGTGAGGGCCATCTTTCTGGTTCATAACTGGTACCTTTTCAGTGTCCAGACAGGTAAAAGTAGGCTAGTGCTCTCTCTGGAGCCTCTTTCATAAGACACTAATTCCTTTCACAAATGTTCTACTTCATGACTTAATGCACCCTCCAAAGCTTCACATGCTAGCACCACCACGTTTGGTAGTTACGATTGCAGCAACTAAATTTGGGAGGACACAAACATTTAGAACCTAGCATGCCCTTAATATGAGTTTCCCTGGCGGCCCAGATGGTAAAGTATCTGCCTGCAAAGCAGGAGACCCAGGTTTGATCCCTGGGTTGGGAAGATCCCTTGGAGAAAGGAATGGCAACCCACTCCAGTATTCTTGCCTAGGAAGTCCCATAGACAGAGGAGCCTGGCAGACTACAGTCCACAGGGTCATAGAGAGTCAGACTCATCTGAGCGACTATACAACATATGCCTTTAATACAGTTCCTGGAACATTGTTAATAAATGATAAGAAAATTTATTATTGACAAGTATGTAACATATAACTTAAAACAGAGGTTCTTGACTTTTTTTTTAGAAAGTATAAGGAAGTAAAGTGACACTGTATTTAATAACAACTTCAAGCTAGGAAGAGATTACTGCAATTCTATAATATTAGAATTCATGAAATTTACCACCTAAAATAAATACATCTATAGCTGACGAAGCAGATTTGAATTTAATACATATGATGAACCCGTAGATGCTTTGCTTCATCAGGCTAACAGGATGGATACTTCTCAGACCTTCGCAACCCCTCCGGCAGCGCTTGTGTGCCTCTTTGTTACACATTTAATGTTTGATGTTTACTTAACAGAATTTCACCTGGAGAGAGCTGTGTGATTCCCCCTGTGTCTCTGTACCCAGGATGAGCCCTGACTGGCAGAGAAGAAGGAGAGCTAGGATGATGGGGAGGATATCGCTTACAATGACCTGCAAAATTTGTCTTCATCAGAGGGGGCTGGTACTGTACTGAATTCCCTGGGACACATTTTTCCTCAAAGGCCAACCAGGATGAGATGCTCTTTATTCTCTGAATAGTAATTTTAATTCCATTCCACAGCATTGTGCCATGTTCCATGCTAGGTTCTATAGGTAGAAAGTAGGGAACGTGGCTGGTCCCTAATTGTAGAGAGTTTGTGGTCTTAATGAAAAAAAATGTAAACAGACAAGTAGATGAACAATAATAATACTGAGCAGAGCACAGCTTGGAGGGAAAAGAACTTAGAGTCAGAGAAACCCACATAAATGTTTGCAGCATTCTCCATGAGAAGAGGAAGAAGAGGGGAGATAAGGGCAATGGCAGCAGCAATGGAGAGAAGAGCATAGAGGAAGGGGATATTTGAGCTGGGCGCTCAGGGAAGTGTCAGGAAGGGGACAGCTAAGAAACTCAAGGCTCTACTTTCTCAAAGAATAGCTTTGAATTTTCCGTGTCAAATGGTTGCATTTCTCCTACTGTCAGATCAATTTCCAAGGAGTTTAAACTCCTGGTAATTCACATCAGCACCTTTTAAAGCATCTGTGGTGATCAGTTTCCTGATGCATTAAGACACAAGCTACTGATGGAATGTATTTGTGGGGGTTTTTTATATATATATAGTTTTATTTCTTTTTTGGTCCCAAAGTGCTTTCGAAGTTAGAAGGAAGCTGTGAGTCATATGCTGCTTAGCTAGGGAAGCTGGAGGTGGGTGGTGCCATTACCAGCTGATAGAAAATCAGGTTATAAGTCTTGTTTCCCAGTATCTCCGTGATGTGACACTCAGAGGTGATGACTGCGATTATGGGGAGACATTTGTTCCAATGATGTTCATAAATACACTTTGTTAGGCAGTTATGTCGAATTGTCTGCTTTTCCCTCCTGCTCTGGGGGCAGTCTGCCTCTCAGTGGCTTGATTTCTCTCTCTGAAATAGGACTGTGCTAACCGAGAATCTGGAAGTCAAGTGTGAAATATGGAATATTAAATCTACCCGTGCTATTTGTGTAGGAAGGAAAGGCAAAATGCACATGGAGAGGGAGGGAACCCCAGAGGGAATTCTAAGCCTGTAAGACAACCTTTGCTTTTCAGCTAAACACTGGGCCTGGCTGAGATAGAGAGAGGGCCATTCGAGGCTGGCAGAATAGAGAACTGGTCATTGAAGGATTGGCAAAAATCTTTCCTTACTGGGGTAGGTTCCTGTATTTTGGATCAGTCGAAATAGTGGATTCATGCTTCTTGGGGTTCACTAAGAGCTATGGAGAAAAAAAATGAGTGAGGTTTGTGATCCTGGCTGTGGTTCTAGATGCTCTGAGCTTCGCTTCATTGGTGAGCTGAGAATGCTATTAATCCCCCAGCAAGACTGCTAGAAGATAACATAACTTGGCGTGTTTCTAGCCCGCAGACTTCAGGCCTTAACTAACCCGGTTCACAGGATGTCAGTTTCCTTCTGCACAACTGTCCTCTTCTCTGTGAATGCCTGGCACATGAGGGACGGGATTCTGTCACAGTGCAAACAAGCTCCATGGTGAAACCTACTTAGTTCACTGAAACACACCTTAGTGGGTGCAGGACTCCCGAGGGATCTTGTTAAAATTCAGATTCTTACTTGGTAGCTCTTCAGGGTGGCCTGAGATTCTGCATTTCTTACTAGCTCCAAGGTGATATCGACGTTGGCGGTTCCTGGACCATACATTAGTATTAAGAACTGACTTCAAACTGCGTAACAGTATGGCACAGGCAAGAGAACAAGGGGCAAAGTCTCCTGCTGCTGAGTCTGGCCTTAAAGGGAAGCTGCGCCATTAAGGACACAGTGTCCAAAGGCCATTTCCAGCCAAACCAGGTGCGGTGTGCACAGCAAAGGAAATCCCATGCTATTCGTGAGACATGGTTGATGTCAGACTCAATATGACCTTGAAGCAGGAAGACCTGTGTAACCATCTCTATGCACAAAATCTCAATGGCTACTGATTGCCCTTACGTTGAAGTTCAAATTCCTCAGCATACACTTATTCTGAAGACGGCAGCAATCCTGTGTTGTGTGTCTTTCTCTCTGTAACTGAGAGGCCTTTGGGAGCTGGATCTTTGTTTTTAAGTTGTCACCATTTTCTTGGGACTTGGCTCCGTGCTGGAACGTGATGGTCACTCAGCAAATCCTGAAGTGACACTGAAGAGTGGTGGGGAGCAACAAGATGGGATGGTCACAGCTGCTCTGGGAAACCACCAGGGAACGGGAAGGGATTTTAGCCAAGAGGTCCTGGGACTAGACCAGGGAGGACCCTCCTCTGAGAAGAGGGCCATGCACTAAGCAAGGAAAATCTGCATACATATGGTATAACAGGGGTTGTGGGGCCGCTGTAGGTGAGCAGGGATCCAAGTCTTGCAGATAAACTCATCACTGGGTAGAGAAGAGAGCAAGCCACACTGTAATTTTCAGAAGTGCTGGTTCTAGATACCACTGCTGAGCCTACTTTAATTATTCAGCTTCTTTAAGAAAGCACAGCCTTTTCCCTCCCACAGGCCCTACCCTCATTTAGGGAAGCATAGTAAGTAGTTAGGATCAACGTTGAATTCTTGAGATTCTGCTTAGCATTTAGAGCAGGAAGAAATAAACTTGATTTTTATCCAGTTATGGAAAAGTTGCATTAAAAAAAAGACAGAGAAGAGATGCTCTGTCTTCTATATGAAGTCTACTCTCTGAGCCCGGGACTTGTCTCCTCTGTCCTGCTTCCCCTGAGCTCATTGTCCGTGGCTCGTTTTCCAGATGTACAAACTCGGTCTCTCTGTTCCTCAGTTTGTAGTTGAAAAAGCCATCAGCCACTTTCTATAGATAAGGCTTTACCTGAGGTGCTTTGCCAGCATTATTTTGTTTAAGCAGTTCATGTTAGCAATGGATGGAAAACATTTGTATTCCAACAAGGTAGGAAAATGGACTCTAGACATGAATCCTGGCCTTATCATGTATGAACAATGAAAATTGGGGACTTAGACTCTCTCTGCGTCATACAAAAATATGGCTATGGTTTATGTCAAGGAGTGTTCTGCCTATGTTTACCTCTAGGAATTTTATGATATCTGGTCTTACTTTTAGGTAAAAGACCTATACGTGGTGTTAGAATTTTTTTAAAAAAATTATTCTTTTATATGTAGCTGTCCATATCATTTATACCAGTATCATACTCTTTTTATCACCATTGCTTTATAGTACAGTCTGAAGTCAAGGAACATGGTTCCTCCAGCTCTTTTCTTCTTTCTCAAGATTGTTTTGATTATTCTGGATACTTTTTGTTTCCATACTAATTTTAAATTTATTTTTTCTAGTTCTATGAAAAACGTCTTTGGTATTTTGATAGGGGTTGCATTGAATCAGTCAGAGAAGGCGATGGCACCCCACTCCAGTACTCTTGCCTGGAAAATCCCACAGATGGGGGAGCCTGGTGGGCTGCCATCTATGGGGTCACACAGAGTCAGACATGACTGAAGTGACTTAGCAGCAGCAGCAGCAGCAGCAGCATTGAATCAGTAGATTGCCTTGGGTAGTATGGCCATTTTAATAGCATCAGTTCTTGCAATCTGAGAGCATGTTATATCTTTCTATATATTTGTGTTGTCTTCACTTTCTTTATTCAGTGTCCAACTGTTTTCCAAGTATAGGTATTTTGCCTTCTTAGGTAGGTTTATTTATAGTTTATTATTTCCTTTTCTGATCATTTGTTGTTAGTATGTAGAAATGCAACAGATTTCTGTGTATTAATTTTGTATTCTGCAACTTTACCAAATTAACTGTTGAGCTCTAGTTGTTTTCTGGTGGTATCTAATTATTGATTATTATCTTATACACGTGAACATTGGTACTTAGAAGGGGTAAGCCACTGGTCAAAAATCACTCTAAGGGTAAGCAGAATTTTCCAGCATGAGCCTGGTTTCTGTTTCAGTTATTTGTCTTTTCGATAATGTTTTTTGTTACTTCTGCCAGTTTTGTTTTACAAATGAAAGTTTTATCAGCCTTTTCTTAGATTTTGAAATTAAATCAAATTTAAATTCTTGTTGGAATATTGATTAGAATTGTATCAAATTTATACAATAAAATAAAAACTGGAAAACTTAATAACAATTTTCTTATTTATACACTCATCTCTTCTTTAAAACAAAATATCTATTTACTTCTTCCATGCCAAGTAATATTCTGGGTACAAGTGATAGAGAAATGAAAAAAATATAACCCATTCCCTCAAGCACTTTACCCATGGAGGGGGTAAACAGATATGTAAACAAACATTTTATCATTGACTTTGTTTACTATAGTCATTTATAGAAACTGTTTTATTAATTTAATTTTATTTTATTCTAACAAATATAATCTGACTTATAAAATGTCCTTGATGTATAGTCTGCACATAATAGAGATTCACATTTTATCTAAAATCCTTTGGGCCAGATATTTCTTATAATTCAGAATTTTGAATGGTAATATGTTGTATAGCCTATATATTACATAACACCCCCAGCAGAACCTTGGGAAGAAGCATATTAACAAAACATAGTAATATTTCTGCAGCAGTACAGTCACACTAAAAGGCTTTATAGAAGCTCAAATCAGATTTTGCATCAAAAAGGAGTAGTGTAAAATGTTCAGTTTTCAGAGTATTTTGGATATCAGATTTGCCAGCAAAGCTTAAAGGTCTTATAATGATCTTTTTTCTTTCTTTTTAATATGTATTAGTTTTACTTCTTTGCTTAATTGTACTAGCTATACCCATTTAAGTAATATTAAGTGTAAAATGTTTAATTTTCAGAGTATTTTGGATATCAGATTTACAAGCAAAGCTTAAAGGTCTTAAATGATTTTTTCTTTCTTTTTAATATGTATTAGTTTTACTTCTTTGTTTGCTTAATTGTACTAGCTAGACCCATTTAAGTAATACTAAATGAGAGTGGACAGAGTGGATAAACTTGTTTTACTTCTAATTTAGAGATCTGTGTCTTGCGTCCACTAGTAAAAAATCACTTAGTTGCGAGTCTAAAATGGAAATATTCATTATATTAAGAAGGAATTATTTTATTCTACCCTGAAAAATGAAAATGTTATTAAATTTCATCAAATGTATTTAGGGAATATTAAAATAATCATCTACCTTTATTTTTTTATTATCCTACTGATAAATTTCTATTGCATTTTTCAATTTTCTTATATTGAAACTGGGCTTATTCCTATTGGATTATTGAATCAGAAATATTAGATTGTTAAACTCTATTTTAAAGAAGTTAATTTCCAAGTTTGAATCTATGTTCATGGTTTAGATGATTTTGTTTCCCTTTCATTTTTGCATAGTATCTTATCACCTTTGGGAATCAGGATCAAATCCGTCTTATGGAATGAATTGGATAGTTTCTCTATTTCCTACTCTGTATAATAAATTATGATGAATGTATTAGATATTTTTGAATGCTTGAATTAAATGACCATTAAATCTCTCTGAATTTAATGTGTTTTAGGCAGACAGTTTTTAAAGAGCTTTCTATGATTCTTCCTCAGTTATTAGTCTGTTCTTATTTTCTATTTCTTCTGTACCTTTCCAAACTTGATTATTTCTTATTAGATTGAGAAGATTAGAAGTTAATAGAGGAGGTGTGTTTATCCAGCCTGTGATGCATATGTCTTTACATTGCAGAATGAATGAGGGCTTTTATTTTCTATTTTAATTGACTTTTTTTAAAAAAGATATTTGATTTGGTCCAAATGTTCATCAATTTATCTTTCACTGTGCTATCTCTGAAATTATGCTTTTAAGAACAATTAGTTTCCCAGAAAATCACATACAGAAAGAACATGAGAGATTATCTGGTCTTGTCTATTGATTTTAGAAATAAGAAAACTGAATTGTCAGCTGGCAAAATAATTTATAAAGTTAAAGAGTCAGGAACAAAACCAAGCTCAACTTGGTTTTTCATTTTTTATTGTTTTTATTTTATTGTCTTTTTATTTTAAAAAGACAATCTATTAGCTCAATAGATTATCTTTTTAAAATAAACATAGCAGTGGACCATCATACATGTATTTTACTTCTTTACTGATGTCAGAACCACCACCCACTCCTGGCTTCCAGGTATTATGCCCTCCACGCTGTATGGGTTGGTATCCAAGAGCATCATGTTATCCAGGGGCCTATTGGATATGGTTGCCAAGTTTCTAGGAATGTGTCATCAAATCAGTAAAGTTCTTAGACTTCACATACTATGGAGTGAAAGATGAGAGCTATCCCAAGCGCTATCAGTGATCCTTTATTCTTCCTTCGGTTTACATATATTCACTATGAAGCATTGCCAAAACCCAACTGACGGTGTTACTTATTTGCTGTATTATTCACTTGAAAATGGTTGTTGTTATTCAGTTCCTAAGTCATGTCTGCACTTTCTGACCCCATGGACTGCAGCATACCAGGCTTCTCTGACCTCCACTGTCTCCCAGAGTTTGCTTAAATATGTGTCCATTGAGTCAGTGATGCTATTGAACCCTGTTCTCCTTTTGACTTCAATCTTCCCCAGCATTGGAGTCTTTTCCAATGAGTCAGCCTTTCCCATCTAGTGGCCAAAATACTGGAGCTTCCTTCAGCTTCAGCATCAGTCCTTCCAGTGAATATTCATAGTTGATTTCCTTTACAATTGACTGATTTGACCTCCTTGCAGTTCAAGGGACTCTCAAGAGTCTTCTCCGGCATCACAATTCAAAAGCATTAATTCTCAGCACTCAGCCTTCTTTATGGTCCAACTCACATCCCTATATGACGACTGCAAAGACCATAGTTTTGACTGTGTGGCAAATTGATGTCTCTGCTTTTTAATATACTGTCTAGGTTTGTCATAGCACTCCTTCCAAGGAGCAAAACTCTTTTAATTTCATGGCTGCAGTCATCATCTGCAGTGATTTTGGAGCCCAAGAAAATAAAGTCTGTCACTGCTTCCACTTTTTCCCTTTCTATTTGCCATGAAGTGATGGGACCAGATGCCATGATCTAGTTTCTTCAGTGTTGAGTTTCATGTCAGCTTTTTCATTCTTTTCTTTCACTCACATCAAGAGGCTCTTTAATTCCTCTTCATTTTCTGCCATTAGAGTGGTATCTTCTGCATATCTGAGGCTGTTGATATTTCTCCTGGCAATCTTGATTCCAGCTTTTGATTCATCCAGCTCGGCATTTCACATGGTGTACACAGCATAGAAGTTAAATAAGCAGGGTGACAATATACAGCCTTGTACTCCTTTCCCAATTTGGAACCAATCAGTTGTTGTTCCATGTCTGGTCCTAACTGTTGCTTCTTGACCTGCATACAGGTTTCTCAGGAGACAGGTAAGGTGGTCCTATCTCTTTAGGAAATTTCCACAGTCTGTTGTGATCCACACAGTCAAAGGTTTTAGCATAGTCGATGAAGCAAGAGTAGATGTTTCTCTGAACTCGCTTGCTTTCTCCATGATCCAATGAATATGAAAATTAGCAAAACTTTAAACAGTGACTTTAAAGAGTGACAAGTAGATAATGCATGGGTAAAGATCAATCGCTTTGATTTTTGTACTTTCCCTGGTGGCTCAGCTGGTAAAGAATCTGCCTGCAATGCAGGAGACCCAGGTTCAATCCCTGGCTTGGAAAGATCCTCTGGAGAAGGGAATAGCAATCCACTCCAGTATTCTTGCCTGGAGAATTCCATGGACAGAGGGGCTTATGGGCTACAGTCCATAGGGTTGCACAAGAGTCAGGCATGACTGAGTGACTTACACACTTTTTTTTTTTAAAGATCAATCGCATTGATTTTTGGAGATGGCTGGTTGTGTTCTACTGGATGATCAGTGCCTGCTATAGCAGCTAAAACCTCCAAGATCATGCCACAGCCAAAGTAAATGTCAGTTTTGGTTCTCACCCTCACCTGTATTCATAGACACAAACAGCACTTTACTACATGAACCTTCAGGTATAGAAAACCAGTTAGTGAGTTAATCTGATTCTTCAAGAGTTAGACTTAATGAAACATATTATAATGGCCTCCACCTGAAACCTGTTTAAAGAATTTTTGTTCTTAAATTCTCTTGTTCTGTGCAAATCACTATGGCTGTCCTTTCATACATGCTGAGTATACAAAATACGAGTAACAGAAATCACATTCACAACGCTCAGTATCAAGACTGCCAGAAATAGAGGTGCTCATCTTCTGTCCCACAGACCTGGGCCCATCAGTGGGCCATGGCTTTGAAGGACAGAGTGATTATCTGAAGAACATGAGGACAGAGAACTAATAGGTGAGTGGGTAAGGAAGCCCTCCTCTAGGAAACTCAGGGCATGATGTTTTTGAAAAGTTACATCTGTCATTAGTTTTAATTGTTGAGCCCAGGGCAAGAAATGAGACACCGAGCCATAAAGATCATGATCTATATAAACAGAGAGTTAGAATTTAAAATAAAAATAAGCAAAGTAAACGAAATCAAACCATTTTGTGATGGGAAACCGGTATTAACTGACATAATGAATATAAAACACTCAGCCTAGGGCATGACATATCGTGCTCAGTAAACGTTGGCTATTATTAGAAAACAGAGTGTTCAGTGTCTATCTCTTTTCCTTTAAAATGCAAATAAGATTTATACCTTCCTCCTTTCCATTCCCAAACCCTGTCAGCTAATACCTGAGAAGTATTTTTCAAATCTGATCAATTCTCCTTGCTCTCAGGACTCCTTTTTGGAACCATCCTCATCTTTCAATCACAATGGCACCAAAATTGGTGTCTCTCTTCACACTGTTGCCCCAGCAGCCCCACCCAGAAAACCATACAAGTCCCTTCTTTGCTTTTCAGGGACTCCCCAGTGCCCCTGAGGCTTTCCAGTGCTCTTAGAAGGTTACACAGACACTTCACGTGCCCATAAGACCCCCACGTGGTCGGTACCCTGGCCACCGTTTTGTCTCCTATGACCTTCTCCCAGTTACTCGGCTATTCTTAGAAATCTTAAGGGGAGGCAAACTCTCGCCCTAAGCCCTGCGCTCTTGCTGTGCTCTCTGCNGAGCCCAGGGCAAGAAATGAGACACCGAGCCATAAAGATCATGATCTATATAAACAGAGAGTTAGAATTTAAAATAAAAATAAGCAAAGTAAACGAAATCAAACCATTTTGTGATGGGAAACCGGTATTAACTGACATAATGAATATAAAACACTCAGCCTAGGGCATGACATATCGTGCTCAGTAAACGTTGGCTATTATTAGAAAACAGAGTGTTCAGTGTCTATCTCTTTTCCTTTAAAATGCAAATAAGATTTATACCTTCCTCCTTTCCATTCCCAAACCCTGTCAGCTAATACCTGAGAAGTATTTTTCAAATCTGATCAATTCTCCTTGCTCTCAGGACTCCTTTTTGGAACCATCCTCATCTTTCAATCACAATGGCACCAAAATTGGTGTCTCTCTTCACACTGTTGCCCCAGCAGCCCCACCCAGAAAACCATACAAGTCCCTTCTTTGCTTTTCAGGGACTCCCCAGTGCCCCTGAGGCTTTCCAGTGCTCTTAGAAGGTTACACAGACACTTCACGTGCCCATAAGACCCCCACGTGGTCGGTACCCTGGCCACCGTTTTGTCTCCTATGACCTTCTCCCAGTTACTCGGCTATTCTTAGAAATCTTAAGGGGAGGCAAACTCTCGCCCTAAGCCCTGCGCTCTTGCTGTGCTCTCTGCCAAAATATTCTTCTAACCTAACATTCAGTTTCTTCTTTTTTTAAAGATTTTATTCATTTAGATGAAGTTCTTTTTTTTTTTTAATGGCTAAGAGTTTTTTATTTTTTATTTTTTTTTACAATTAAATTTTATTTATTTATTTATTTATTTTAATACATAAATAATTTAATTAAAAAATATAAGANAGTGGGGTGGTTCCTCTCAGCTGTTCCTGCGCCGCCACAGCCCGGGGCTCTCAGCCGCTGTCTCTGTCCTCCGACGTGGGGTAGCTCCTCTCGGCCGCGCTGAGTGGGAAGTGGGGTGGCTCCTGCAAGCCGTTCCTGCGCCGTCACTCTAGATGAAGTTCTAATAACAGTACATAAAATTTCACCTCCTCATTCTCTATCCCCTTGCTGCTTTCTTCTTTTTAATGCCCCTTATCTCTTCTATCTGTAAGTTTATTATACATTAATTTACTTATAGTTTGTAATTTGCTTCTCCTATAGAGTGTGAACTCCGCACAGGCAGGGACTTGATCCGCCGTATTTTCTGCTGCGTCCTCCAGTGTCAGGCACCCATTGCGATAGGTGCCCAATAAATATTTTCAGATGAAAGAAAGGGTAGAAAACTTTCTGAGGATATGGGTTTGTATTTGGAATAGCATGTCAAATAAAATGTAATAAGGTACACCAAAAAAATATGCATGAATGTGAGATAGAAGAGAAAATGAATGTTGGCAAGTAAAAATTAAACTAATGGTAGGGCATTTGTGAAGTACATCTCACAATTGTATTTCGTACATCGCTAAATGGATTATGTACTTGACTTTGTCAATATTTGTTTGACAATCTACGTGCCAAGAATTTTCAAATACATCACTGCACTTTTCAGTTCAGTTCAGTCGCTCAGTCGTGTCTGACTCTTAGGTATGTATATATATAAAAGTGCAAATTTCTGGCCAACAAAAACAACTCTCTCTCTCTCTCTCTCTCTAGAGAGAGAGAGAGAAGGCAATGGCGATCCACTCCAATACTCTTGCCTGGAAAATCCCATGGGCGGAGGAGACAGGTTGGCTGCAGTCCATGGGGTTGTGAAGAGTCGGACACGACTGAGAGACTTCACTTTCACTTTTCACTTTCATGCATTGGAGAAGGAAATGGCAACCCACTCCAATGTTCTTGCCTGGAGAATCCCAGGGACGGGGGAGTCTGATGGGCTGGCATCTATGGGGTCGCACAGAGTCGGACACGACTGAAGTGACTTAGCAGCAGCAGCAGCATATATGTATATAAAATGTTACAGAAAAACCTGAATGAAATTTTTTGCCAACCCATTCCTTATATATGCACATATATATTAATCATAGTTTATTAAGTGAAATGATATATTTATGCATAAGATAGTCACATAGATAGATGGATGTCAATCAACTGTGGGAGCTGATGTTACTCTGCCCTCTATTTACCAGCCAGAAAGACCAAAGCTTAGAAAGGCAGGGTCAATTGCTGTCTATCACTCAGACAGTGGAACAACAGTCTTAAAATAAGAATGTAAGTAATACTGAAGCTCTAGCTTCCATGGTGACTCAACGGTAAAAAATCCTCCTGCCAATGCATGAGACATGGGTTTGATCCCTGGGTTGGGAAGATTCTCTGGAGAAGGAAATGGCAACCCACTCCAGTATTCTTGTCTAGGAAATCCCATGCACTGAGGAGCCTGGCGGGTTATAGTCCATGGAGTCACGAAAGAGTCGTACACAACTTAGCCACTAAAGAATAATAACAGTATTCAAGCTCAGCCTTTCTCATGTCCACAAACTTTTTTTGGGAAAGTTTTTCCAAAAGGTTTTATTTCTTGCTCCACTGCTTTCTAGCTGTGTGACATTTTTCAGTTTAGTGGATTCCCTTCATTTTGTTTCTTCGCATGTAAGGTGAAAGAAAACTGATTTAGTCTGTTTATCCAAAAAAGTTTCTGCCCATTCAGAGGAAGTAATGAATGCAACCCTTAACAAAGGAAGTTAGCTGTTCATCCCTGTAGGGAAATCATCTCTCTGTAGTGGGAACCCACTGAGCCAGGGGAGGAACAGAAGCAGCGAAAATGATGATATGAAGGTCTTGATGCACTGAGCTCTCTGTCCAGTCGTTCCTGAAGCTAGCCTGTTCCCTTCTTGCCCACCATTTGTAAATAGTATATTTCCCAATTTGACTTACGCTAGTAGAATAGCTCTCCTCCACAACATAAAGCCACATGATTGACACAGAGATCCACATTCACCTCCAGGTCTCTGCTGATGTACTTCCCATCACACAAGGAGCCTTCCACTTATCCAGTCCCTGCACATTTACAGAATGTACCTGATGATTCTGGGAGTGTAATCTTGAAAATGACTCCGTTTCTCTCCCAAGGAGCTGAACGTTAATCAGAAGAAAACAATTTAAAAAATGCATATTATATGTGTGCAAAGTTTTATGATGACATTACATTTACAGTGAGCCCTGAAGGCTAAATAGGAGTCCACAGCACCTGTGATTTGTTCATACAGACCCCGTCCTAAATCAGACTTCAGTACCTTTTGTAAATCCAGTCAGTTTTAGATATTAATAATAACCTCAGATGGAAAAAAATACATTTCTGATCAAATGGCCATTCTTGGCTCACAAATACATTTGATTTTTAATTTATCTTTTGGCTACAGTGGGTTCTTCACTGCTGTGTGTGGGCTTTCTCTAGTTGCAGTGAGCAGGGGCTATTCTTCATTGTGAGGTGAGGGTTTCTAATTGTGGTGCCTTCTCTTATTGTGGAGCACTGGCTCCAGGCACACAGGCCTCAGTCGTTTTGGCACACAGGCTCAGGAGTTGTGGCTCACAGTTCCAGAGCATGGGCTCAGTAGTTGTGACGCAGGGGCTTAGTTGCTCTAAGGCATGTGGAATCCACTGGGACCAGGGATCTAGCCCGTGTCCCCTGCATTGGCAGGCAGACTCCCATCCACTGTGCCATCAGAGAAGTCCCACATATACATTTTAGAAACATCATCTATCTTCCAGTGCCTCCAGCCTGTGAATATACGCTCCACTGCCATGGCTTTTTACCTTTTGGGGACTCACAGACATCTTGGAGAAACTAATATGACTATTTCCACAGAAAACTGTGCGCAGAAGAATTCTGCACACAATATCTTGAGTCTTGTGATGCCTGCTTGAAATTCCCTGCCTTGGCAATAAATTAATAATCCTTCCAGCAGGCCTTTCCTTGGGGTTGGGACTCCCCTGAGTTCTACCCAAAGGCGAGAGCTAAGTGCTTCTATCAACAGAATCAGGGCAAAAATGGAGGGTGACTGCTGAAGAGCTTTATCAATATGATTTACCATCTCTACCCTGATGCCCCACAGTTATAACTCACCAGATGAAGCTCAGGAGGAAAATCAGCCATTCAACCTGGCTTGCTCTTCCAAGAGTGAGCTGTTCTCTAAGAAGCCAGCATCTCGCTCAGGAGTCTGTGTCTCAAACAGACGTGAGTTATGCAGCCTCTATCTATAGGGCTCTGGATGCTTCCTCCCCACTGCCACACGAGATGCTTCCTAGCCGTAGTTATTGAATTAATCAATCAAATTTTATTTTTATTGCACCATTCTGGAAAATCTGCTCATACTGCTTTCCAGTAATACTGAAAAGAAAAATAATCCATACCACCCAATTAAGAAGAAAACATATGTCTCCTTGATGATGTCTGAGCTGTGGTGGTTCCAATGGTCATTGGCTCTCGAAGTTACTCAGCATTAAAGGCAACAGAGACTACCAGGGTAATATCTATAAGCTAATAGGTTTCATTACAACCACTGAAGAAAAGAGAGAGAGAAAAAAACACTTAAAAAGTAAGGGGTCTCAGATGCTCTAGTGTCTGCAGCCAGAAGCAATAATAATAATGTGCATTTATTGAGCACCTTCGCTTCTATGAGTTCAAAGAACTGCCCCACGAAATAGTTAATTCACCCCTACCAAAACTGTCTGATTTATAACTTCTCCACACCCCAGGGCTTGAGAAAGGAAGATTGCTGGGGCTTTCATTGATGGTCTTGGCTGATAAAGTTGCTGAGGGTGTCCGTTTCCTGGCATTAGAACAGAGAGATCTGCAATCTAGAATGGGGGTTGGGCAGTGGATGTTGGGTGCTGATAGAATAAGGGCGCAGTGTCAAGAAGAAGCCTTCCCCCAAAGAAGAGAGCCCATAGGAACACTCATGAGGAGCGTCACCCTGGGAATAAGCCCAGCCTCAGGGTGGCAGTCTCAGCCTTTCACCTCCATACACTCCGTCTTGTTAGCGGCCCAGAACTGGTATAACTCAATGGACTTGCCAGACTGTCACCCAACTCACAAGACACACGTTCAAATTAAACCAGAATACCTCTCAGTGCCAAAGTGGTCTTTTCAGTGACTAAATGGCAGTGTTAGCACACTGGACCTCTGACTGGTTTCTTAGTATTTAAAAAAAAAAAAAATGCACACTTTCAGAACTAAACTGAAGTAGTGGTTGTTTGATGCACATGGGATCAGATTAAAGGAACTTTGGGGCAGTCTTTTTCTCTCTCCCTACCTCCTTTCTACCTTCCTCCATTTTTTCCACATGTATGGCAGGTCTTTTGATATATATATATAAGCCCCAGAAATCATGGTAGGGGATTGGAACTCAGTCTTCCTGGGAAAACTCAGGCAGTCAAAAGAACACACACCTGAGAGCTATCCCATCAAAGATGCAAGGTATTGGGGGTAGCTTCCCTGGTGGCACAGACAGTAAAGAATCTGCCTCCACAATGCAGGAGCCCCAGGTTCAGTCCCTGGGTTAGGAAGATCCCCTGAAGAAGGGAATGGCAACCCACTCCAGTATTCTTGCCTGGGGAAATCCATGGGCAGAGGTACAGTCCAGGGTCACAAAGAGTCGCACATGACTGAGTGACTAAAAATTTCACTTTCACATTTTCATACACCACCTTCCATAAGTCTTTGGTTGAGGTCTGCTGAGGGTGGGTTTGGAGGCATGGTTCTCCAGCCTTCCTGGCTTGCTGAAGTTTGCAGGCAGAGCAGGTTCTGGGCAACAAGCAGCTCTTAGGCAGATGGAGTGCACTCTAACATAAAGTGCTAAGGCGAGATGGGAAGAGTTCCATTCCTGTTCCCATGTTTCATTGTGGGCAATACTAGGACATGAACCTTAGAATGTTTGACTCCAAAGTGCATGCTTTTAATGACTTACTTTTATACACCTGTGTCAATAATAAATGAATAAAAAGGAGAAGCAAAACCCGGACAAAATGAAGACATGAAGATTGTCACAAAGGATTTCTCTTCAGACCTAAGACAGAGTCTGATGAAGCTTCTCTGTCTGCAACTAGAATGGTCATGCTTTCTGCGTTCTGTGTCTCTTCCCTCGGGGGTAGCTGCAGTGCCCTGTCAACTTTCTTCCTTCCTTCTTCCCTTCGTAAGGAGACCCCTCCACTTTGGGTGTCTCATATCCTAAGATATGATAATATACAGATTTGGATACAGTCAAGTCTTGACCTATCCCGAGAGTCATGCTGTTTCTATGGTGATCACCCATCTATCACCTCTGCGCTGCTATGCACTGATTTTCTTGGTCCAAAGCTCAGGTAGCTGAGGGCAGAACATAGTTTCTAGAAAGCCCTGTATCCTGCGTATATGTGTCTTCTTTATTCTGTCCTTCTGCTCATATATATCCTCTCACTCCATGTAGGTTCCAAAATTAGCTTGCAGCCTCAAATGTAGTCAGTCTATTTTATTTGTGAGATAACAGCTCACCCCTCGCAATGCAATAGCTTTGTTTCGAAAAGAGGCATTTGTTCATTCAGTTCTTATCAATCAAATCCTTTTATTAAAAAATAATCAACTTTTACAGGTGATAATCTCAACCATACCATTAGCCAGTGTTTGAATACTTTCTGTACTTTTGCTTGTAAGGGAAAATATCCTCACCTTCAATTCAACATATATTGGTGGCATACCTACTGTGTGCCAACCCCCCTGTGATTGATTAAAAGATGAATAAAACCTGCTGCCTCTTCTTAAAGTCTAGGAGGAGAGACAGACGTGAAACTGCAGCTTCAGTGCAACGTAATATGTCATATCGTAGAGTAAAGCAAAACGAGAGATAAAAAGCAAGTACAAAATAGCCCAAATGAAGGGCAGGGAAGTCTGAGAGATTATGCAGAGGACGTAATATTTGTGGCATTTGGGTTGGAAAAACAACCCATGCGCAAATTTTAAAATGTGAGTATGTGTATTTCTTTCAGGTAACTGCAAAAGGTTTCATTTGATCCAAAAGAAGTTTGAAAGAGGGATGTCTTAGCCATTCACCTTTTGCTCTTTCCCCTAATATATCGATTTAGCTCTGCAGCTGCAGGAGTGAGGGCCACCTCTTGGATTGCCTTTGTCACTTGGGCTAATTCCTCACTGAGAGCCTGAGGGGTGGTTACATGTGCGCCCTTCCCTCCCCCAAGGAGTCTGAACTTTATTCTATAAGCCAGTGACATTTCAAACTGTGCTCCGTAGACTACTTGGATTAGAGGAGGCGGGGATGAAACAGAGAGCAGGGTGGGGAGTGGGGGTGGCGACAGGTTCCGTTTGGACCTTGCGCCTCTGCCTCTGCTGAAGCAGCCCTGTTCGTTGCTATTTTCACGTGACACTTATGAGACAGAATGTGGTCAACAGAATATAGGAGGGGGGAAGGAGAGGGAGGATATTTTGCTAACTGGGAGGGATAGGATTTGATCGGTTTTACCTAAGGGAGTGAAATTCATATTTGTGCTTTAGTAAGAGCCTTTTGTCATACAGGTAGGAAATGAAGTGCAGGGTGTAAAACTAAGGAAGGAAGATCACTGAGGAGGCCACGGAAATACCCCAGGTAACAGGTGACAGATCCGATCCAGGAGAGTTTGCAGTTATGGAGGAGGGTTAGAACCCAGATCCAGTTACGGCATATAATCAGCAGGACTTAATGAGGCCCTGGGTTCTGGGAAAATAATAACATGTCCTCATAGGATTATTATTAAAAAGAGCAAATACTATGAAATGTGTTTTAAACTACACAGCAGATTGCAATTGTTAATTATGATGGTTATTTTGACTTGATCATAGCTGTCTTTATTCCTAGTCAGTATTCTTTCCAGAAGTTGCTCCCAGGATTCATTGTAAATTGAACTTTCAACTAATTGGATTTGCTGAAAGCAATAGAGAGTGTCATTTGGCTACTTCCTCTCTAGGGAATGTTGATATTCAAATCTCCAGGTCATTATTTAGAATCCTCAGTTCCAACATGGGAAATTTAAAATTGGATCTCCTGTTAATCTCTAATGAAGGCCTTCAGGATGAGCAAATATTTGAACTTGAGAAAGAGGATCTTTTATGCAACCTCCGAAAAGTCACTGACCGAATTATCAGCAGTAGATATTTAATATGATACAAATATCATATATGTGTGTATGTATACACATACATGTGTGTGCACATGTATGTGTATACATACACACATATGTATTGTAAACATATTTATTTTCAGATCATGCAGAGGGAGCATAAGATGACAGAGAATGCCACATTTATGAATTCTGTTTTGAAATCCCTTCTTACATAGGTTCTCTGAGCCTTTATTTTCTCATTTATGAAACAAGAAAGGGCAACCACATTCCCTTCACTGGGATATTGCTATCATTAAATAATATGTGCTGTGCTTAGTCACTCAGTTGTGTCGGACTCTCTGCAGACCCCATGGACTATAGGCCACCAGGCTCCTCTGTCCATGGGGAATCTCCAGGCAAGAATACTGGAGTGGGTTGTCATGGCCTCCTCCAGAGGATCTTCCCAACCCAGGGATCAAACCCAGGTCTCCTACATTGTACTGGATTCTTTACCATGTGAGCTGCCAGGGAACCCCATTAAGAAATATAATATGTATTAAAAGGTGAGCACAGAACTGAAATTTAATAAATGTAAGTTATTATGCTGGGAAAGGATATGGAGGCCAGGAAGACAAATGAGAGATGAGGCATGGGGGCAATTATACTGACTATCATTTTTTTTTCTCTTTTTCTAAGAATGCATTTCAGTTGTACTGCTTAGCTTCTCTGACTCTCAGCCTCCTCATTTGCAAAACAGAGGCAATAATAACTTGCTGATGTACCTATATTTTACGATGTGCTTGTAGATGACAGGTATAATTTTTATGGATGTAGATAGAGGTGAAGTGTAGATACAGACATAAATATGGCTAAGTGGCTGGAACAGCCCCTTGTATATAGTGACTACTACATGTATCTTGGTTTTTTCTCCTTCTTCCTTCCTCATCTTCTGTCTCACTTACATTTTCATGTCTAAATCTCCAGATCCTGGATTACTTTTTGCTCTGTTTTATGATGATCTGAGCTGAACTAACCACCTGTTTCCACACTTGACCAATTAGGCTCTAAAATCCTTGGAAATAGGACTATCATCCGGTTTATTTGTTTCCTTCACAGTGTCCACCACATGTCTGGTGTAGAAAAGCACATGTATGTTGTTTGTCTTAAGTAAGTGGAGAGAAAATTCAGTTCATACTTAGCAAATGAAGGAAGTAAGCAAGACAGTTATGAAGAAGGTTGTGAAAATACTTTCTTGAGTTGACTGTAAGAAGCATGAGTATCATCAGTGTTAGTAATGACCATGAGATATGGGGTAAAGGAAATGAAAAGCATGTGCACCAACTACTATATTTCAGATTTTTCTCCCAGTCATGACATAAACAGGCAACTAGTTGGCAATAACTGGGCAGTAACTGGGCAACTGGTCAACTTTATGACCTGTGCCATATGTTTTCTTTTCCTTCTAATGTTAGCCATCCTGCTGCCCTAGTCCAAACAGTTTTGTACAACTCCCTTCAAATTTGCCGTGTGTATGTCATGTGTGCCACTTAGAAGGCACAGAGAGTGGTAATACAGTAGAAAAGGGCTCTGTGATTCTACTAGCCCATAATCTAACTTCTATGGTGGATTTCTTTTGCTCAGATTATGCTCTTCTAAAAATGTGATGGGTATGAAGCATTTCAGAAAACAGTCATTTAAATAAGAACATATGTATCTTTGAGAATACAGTTCAGCCTAGATCCAAGACTCAGGAATGGAATCATTTAGTGCCTCTCACCTTAAACTTGACTGCAAAGAGGGAATATTTACAGATCTGTAAGGCTTAGGGAGTGAAGGGCTTTGGGAAATCATCTGGAGATAATTCAGAGGCTCTGAGTGTTGACTCCCATTTCTCTCTGTTCTTGCAACTTCCCTGTCCAACATTCCACTCCCTCCCAGAAGCATAAGAATATTTTTTGCTTTTTCTCTCCCAGATAGCCTTGATTTTCTTAGAAGTACTAGGAGAGCATGAAATATTCTTGGCTTCAACATAGTGTATTGTACATGTTCATGGTCAAGCAGTAACTAATAATTATAATAATGGATAATATGTACTTGATATATTCCAGGTCCTATACTATGAACTTCCACATTATTCAGTTTTTGTATCTGCTAGTGATTTAGGTGCTTTTTCATCCCCATTTTATAGATGAAGAAATTGTGGCTTAGTCAAGTGAAGGAACCTGCCCAAGGATAACACCTAGCCACTGATCGGCCCTGGATTTGAACACAAGCACTTTGACTTCAGAAAAAACGTCATTACTTCTTGAATAGATTCACTTTGCTGTAGAATTCATCATTTTGCCCTCTTGTTATTGAGATTTACAGCAGGCTCAGGCTCAGGCTGGGCAAAGGGAGTATCAGCATTGAAAATAAACCCTCTCTATTGCTGTAGCCATGTGTCCCATGAAACAACTCACTCAGGACAGTGCGGATAGTGGAATGCAGTTTATTACACCGGCAGGCCCACGGTAGAGTCTCCTCTTAGCCAAGGACCCTGACCAGTTTTTGTGAAAACCTTATATACCCTAAGTGTACTTGCCCAAACCCACCTCCCCAAATTGCCTGAAACTAATCTGAACAAAGGAAAAGAAAGATACAATCAACGTTAATCTGTGATTCATATGCCTTAGGCCTAGGTAGTTAGCAGTGGGTAATTATCAATAGGCCTGTGGTTATACCCTGGTAAGCATAATAGAATGTATGACTCTATTCAGTTACACAGATAATTAGGGTATTCTTTTAGGCGAAGGAGGATCTGGGTCTGGTTTTCCAGTTGGTATGTTGTTTCCATAGATACTGGGCATATAGCTCAAAGTTCTCAGTCCAAGATAGAGTCCTGCTTTCAAGATGGAGCCTGTTCTGTCTGTTTCCGCCTTCACTATCAACAAAATCCTCTAGATCCTAGAGTCTCAGAACTTCATGAGTGGTGTTCCTTCATTCCTTCAGGATCCTTCAACATACACTGAATATCTGCCATTTTCAAGGCCCTGAGCGAGGCGAATAAAGATGAAAGGATAGAACTCCTGCCTCAATGAGACCTCAATCTGGTGCACTGAAGGCGATTACAAGGCACTCAGGAAACCACTCTGACCCCATGCCCACTTCCACCCGAGTCCGTGGAACGTTGTGGAGCTTGTCCTTCTAGAGTGACATGTGTCTTCAGAAATTCCTCAACATAGAGCTTCAGTCAGACAACACCAATTAACTGGATTTAGGACTTGAAATGAAACCTATTTCTAACCCTCACTTAGCACAAAGGCCAACCTCCAGGTACACATGAACTAGAATGCAAGCTTACTACGGGCCTCTTGCAGCTCTTGGGTGGGTCCTGAAAGACTACCCAGTCCAACCCTCTCACTTGTCTATGAAGGAATGAAAGCCCAGACAAAGGTAGTGAGTAAGACAGGATTAGGTCAAGAACTGAGGTCTCCCAAGCCCTTTCCACCAGACCACAGTGTGTTCCCTCTGTCTGCTCTGCCCTTAACCATGAAGGAAAGGCAACCAGGCCTCGGATTTTTCTATGGAGCAAAGAAAAAAAAAAAAAAAGACCCTTACACTGACATTTGCAAGTATCTGCAAAATCTTTTCAATGAAGAGCTCAATTGATCTGGGTGAAGAGACACCAAGTGGTGCTTCCTAGAGGCTGGGGCTGATCTTTTGATTTGTATGGCATTTCTTTTAACTCATCCCTTTAATTAACATGTAAAAAACTGACATCTCTGTCAGCTCATGCCAAGTCTCCCCCACATGCAGCTTGGCATGCTGGGACGTGACCTTGAGGTATCTATGAGCAAAAGTTCAGAAAGCTAAAATAGGAAGCGTTAACAGGTGGAACTGCTATGTGTGCACTTACCAGGATCAATTTTCCACTTAGACAGCTTTTGCCCAGTTGTGCTAACTACTAACCAATCTATACTTCCTAATGGATTAAGCAGAAAGGTCAGGCATCATAAAATCATCCATTTCCCATTCATTAATATTCGAGTGTGGGTTCCTGAACCTGCCCCGGGCTACATAACAAGAGGGCTTTTTATAACCAGGTTACAAGAAGACCAACAGCCCACACCATATAGAAATGTGGTCTGTGTGCAGTTTTCTGAGTGAATGATTGAGTGAATGAATTAAACAGTACATGAATAAATGAATTAAACACCAGGCTTTCCAGGTGGCACAGTGGTAAAGAATTGACGTGTTAATGCAGGAGAGGCAAGAGTCACGAGTTTGATTCCTGGATTGGGAAGATGCCCTGGAGGCATTGCAGGCAGATTCTTTATCACCTGAGCCACCAGGGAAACCAGGAAATGGCTAGACTCCAGTATTCTTGCCTGAAGAATTCCATGGACAGAGGAGCCTGGTGGGCTACAGTCCACGGGTTGCAAAGGATCAGACATGGCAGAGTGATTGAGCACAGACATGAGAGTGGATCATCTACATGCGAAATTATGTAAAGGGCTGGGACTAAGGTGAGTGTCTCACTCACCAGGAGCCAAATGTACTCAGGAATCATTGCACGTAGGTTTTATGAAATGTTTTAAAATTAATGTGTTTATGATTCAGTATCAAAATTTTACATCAGAATCAGTTGAGCTATGTTTATAATGGAAAGAGAGGTTTACATTTATTTAGAGAGGTAAGAGGACTGTGAATAAGGAAAACCAAGGCTAAAACCTTGCCTCTGGAAATCATTAGCTGTGTAGCTTTGGGGATTTTCATTATCCAATGGCCTCAGTTTCCTCATTATTGAAATGAAGATAATAGCTCCCATTCACGTAATTATTGTAAGGATTAAATACACAAAGGACAGAGCTCCCAGATTATTTATTTCATTTATTTAGTCAACTTTTTCAAAAGGCTTCCTTTTCTCAAGCATATGTGCATGTTACAAAAATTAGGAAAAAATGAGAAAACAAAGGATGGAATAATATGAATTGAGTTCCAGATGCTGTGTCAGACACTTTATGAAGCGTTTGTGTGTTTGGATGCAGATTGAACAACAAGAGATTTCTTCAATGGGAGAGATGTCCTCTGGGCCCAAACTGAGTGTATCAGGAATGTGTTCTAGGGCCAGAAGTAGCATCTTTGAACAGCTACTCCATGTCAGGCATTTTCACTCTATAATCTATTTGAACTATTATACTCACTCTGTGTGTGTGTGTGTGTGTGTGTGTGTGTGTGTGTGTATGCAGGTACCATATATCCATGCTGCAAGTGAGTAAGCCAAATTTCAAAAGTGTAGGTAAATTTTCTGAGATCATATAGCTAGTCAGGAGATTCTACATGGCCCATGTTTTCTATCACACTTTCTCAAGATACGGGAAGTGGAAACCTCATAGGCGAGACACTCCCATTAAAAAGTAGAGTTTTATGGAAATGCTCCATAGGGAAAGATTTAAAGAATAAGTGAATGGTTCCAAGAAAGCTAATCCCTTTAATCTATCTGCATAAACCCATGCAATATGTGGTGTTCATTAAGTACCACCATTAAATTAAAAATGCATTGGGACACCAATAAAACCAGTGTTTCAACTGGGGGAAATTAAGAAACAAGTGTGGAAGTGAGCAAACTGCACAGAGACACAAACTTTGAAGGAACTAAAATAAAAATAAGTGGTCCAGTGGTTGAGACTCCGCCTGACTATGCAGCAGATATGGGTTCAATCCCTGGTCCAGGAAGATTCCACTTCTCTGAAAAACTAAGTCCATTTCCCATAACTACTGAATCTGTGCTCTAAGCCCCAGGTGCAGCAACTATTGAAACCTATGTGCCCTAAAGCCTGTGCTCTGCAACAAGAGGAGGAACTACAATGAGAAATCCATACACTACAACTTGGGAGTAGCTGCCACGGCTAGAGAAAGCCTGTATGCAGCAACAGGGACCCAGTGCAACCAAAATGAATAAATAAATAACATTTTTCTTAAAGTAGGTGAATAATAGCTCACTCACAGAGTGAGAAGAACCATATGTAACTTACAGGGTATTGCAAAGGTTAATGAAATAGTGTATAGTGAAGCCTGACCTACAGCAAAGTAACACCTACAGCTGCTATTGTTAATATTTATATTTAGAATCAAGCTAAACTGCACTTGAATTCCGTATGAATCCTGTAGGTATCACCTTAAATAAGACAGCCTTGATGCAAGCTAGTTTTTTTTTAATCTATAAAATGGGAACCATAGACCAATATCTCAATTGTTTAAAGATTAAATATCATAGGAGGTCTATAGCCACCAGCTGAGTACCTAATACATTCTAGATATTTGGGAACTGGTGGTGGTAGTTGTTGTCATCAAAACAGAGAAAGAAAACTGTTGTTTCAAATGAAGCTGACAGCAGCTGTTTTTGGCTTCCAAGACAACATGGCAGCATGCGCCAAATCAGTGGGAAGATAAACATCAAAGCTGTTCCAGTCCGCTTCTAGCAAAAAGTTGAGGAAGAGGAAGAAGCCCCCAATTTTAAACCTTCTGACAAGTCTCGTGAATGGATGAAGGGACGGCTCAAGGACAGCTGGACCTTTCTGTAGGCAGATGTGTTAATACATTTTGGATACGCAAAGGAAGGCAGGTGGTAGAAGATTTCTATTCTGATTCCATACACTTTCAGAGCTTACAAGGTCGCAGCCATCACCTGGGGGCATGTCACTGTGCGATAGACATCTGCGTCTTCCTGAACATCTGGATGACTGACTGCATTTTTTTTCCCACTTTTACCCAAACATTTGGGATCAATATCAGAAAATAGGGGGCAGAATAATGACTTCAGGGAAGCTGTCAGATTGAATGTCTATAATTGAAGCTCGAAAAAGTAACACCCGGGGTGTGTTATGTGATAGAAGAGCTGAGAGAAGTAAATTGCCTGTGAGCCAATCAGGAGTGCAGGTGTGATTGTGATTATCAGTGGTTTTAGTTCCCCTAATTGTTGTCAGGAAACCTGTGACACATCAGAGCCAGGAGGAGGGAATGACTGACATCTAATGATGAGTTCCCGGAGCCATGTGTTGAAGAGACCCCACTGGGGATAATGCATTTCTGGATCTAGTGATACCTTATATCTGGGATGTAAGTGAATAAGCCACAGTTGAGTCATTTGACCTCATATCCAGGGTTGAACACAAATTAGTGTTATCTGGAATTCAAGATCGGTTACTGGTGAGACAGACATGCTTGATAAATAAGGCAACAAAGTCATCTGGAATTACATGCAAACTTCTCTCAACATCTCATAAAAAATTAGGAATTAACAAGACTGACTGCAGCCAAGTTGTGAACAGGCAGCAAGGCTTGAAGAGAACTTTGGCTCACACAATGACAGACTTTTAGTGCAGGGAAGGACTTGAACAATCACTGCTACAGCTACAAGCAAGCAGACAGCAGGCCAAGTTAATTTTTCAGGGGATGGGTCTTTTTCTGGTATGCTTACTGTTAAGATAATAGTTGTATATAAATCCCCTGGGGCATTTCTTTAATTAGCCACAGTCCCCACCACTCCTTCCGGCATTAAATCGGGTGCCTTTGCACATTTGTTTTTACAATACCAGAGACTTCTCTGGTGGTCCAATAGTTAAGAATTGCCTTGCAATGCAAGGGAAGCTGGTTCAATCCCTGGGTGGGGAAATAAGACCTCACATGCCACAGAGCAACTAAACTGATGTTGCAACTATTGAGCCTGTGAGCTTTGGAGCCTGAGTACCACATCAAGAGAGTCCTTGTGTCTTAATGAAAAATCCACCTGATGCAAGGAAGATTCTGAGTGCCACAACGAAGACCCAAGGCAGCCACATTAATTAATTAATTAACTAAAAAATGTACCAGATCACTCCAAGGATTTGAGTTTGCAGTCCTTGAGACTTACTCCTCCTTTGTTTTTGCCGATAAGGAGTCTGAAAGCTCAGAAAAAGTGTGATGTTAGCATCTATTTCAGGTCAGTCATATAACCAGCATGAGACTAGATGACTCAATAAAGTGTTTCTTCATATATTTACTGAGCATCTCTTGCATACAAGTGCCCCCCGCCCCAAGTCCAGACTATGGAAGATGGACATCATAGCTACCTTTCTCCAATTTGCAGATACCAATTAAATTTCAAGATATTCTGGGTTTGGATCCCGAACATCTACTTCTAAGTCCAGACTATATAAGATGGACATCAAAGCTGTATTTCTTGAATTTACAGTCTAACAAGGGAAAAAACTAAAATAGTACATTGCACCCAGTCTGTGTTCACTGAAAATTATCTCCCTGAACATAATTATCTCCCTGAATATTTGGGAGTTCAGAAAATGGAAAATGACTGTACATTCTTATTGTTGTTTTACCACTTTTGTTACCTGTCTTTGAGCCCCTGACTGTTGCAGCAGGAGCTGGAAATGGCTTTTACTGGAATGAAGTTCAAGTGGCAACAAACACTCAAAGCTCTGAACAGAGTTATCAGGGATAACCACATGTGGCCTCCCTGGAAGACCAGGAAATATGGTATTACAGGAAGAATTCTATTTTTTACCCACAGTTCACACATAAATAGATTGTAACTCAGGAAGCACACTCTCCGGCTGCTTGTGAGGTGTGATAATACCATGCAAAATCCTAGCCAGGCAGTTTCTGTATGTTTTATGTGTAAGATTGTTTTATCACAGCAACCTCACGGTGTGGGTCTATTATTATTTTTATTTGACAACTATGGAAACTGAGGCACTAAAGTTTAACATTCTCAAGTCCACACAGATGAGTCAGAATTTAAATCCATATATACGAGTGTCCATAGCCTTTTCATTACTCGACTTCAAAGCCTCTTTGCTGGCTAGAAGAAATGATTCCTTTGGGAACAGGTAGAAATCACAAGACCACGGCTTTGCTTTTGTACTATAAATTCTAGGACGGTACCCTACTGGC
Organism: Neotragus moschatus; assembly: GCA_006410615.1. Classification (NCBI taxonomy): domain Eukaryota; kingdom Metazoa; phylum Chordata; class Mammalia; order Artiodactyla; family Bovidae; genus Neotragus; species Neotragus moschatus. Next base: position 645,333 of record SJYA01003219.1, read on the forward strand.
TGGGATAAAAGAATCAGAGTCTGGTGAATGCTACCAGTACTTGGTTTCACTGGAGCATGGTTAGAGGCAAAAGCCAGGAAGATTTGCACCTCAGTTACCATGGTCCTTTTTGCTCTCTTCTCATTTGTTTCATAGTGATCACAGCCTCTGATTATATGTGAGAAAATTGGAAGTGTCAGAGGGAAGAGGACTCAAGACACTCCAGAAAGAAGAGACCTTGAGATGAATGGACAGTTACTGATTTTGGTTTGCTACAACCCTGGGGCTGTTTTCTGAGGAAGATAGCTTGGGGATGAGGGAGAGACCTCAGATGGCTTTAGGCAGGTGGGCTGCTCAGTTTCATGACCAAGATGATGACAGTCACTCATTTAATTTCCCCAGCGATGAGCCATTGTTGCTCTTCTAGGTAGAGTCAACTAAAGGATAACATGTAACCTAAAACTTGCAGGTTGAATTTTTCTGTTTTTTCTTTTGAATCAGTTTAGAGCATGCTTTCCCCCACACATTCCCATTTATCAAATATTTTGAGTATTATACACAACTTGCTTCTTTTACTTAGCAATTTGTTGGCTTTTTTTTTGTCAGTACTTCATTTTTTTAACTACTGCAGATATTACATTTTATAAACATATAGTTATTTCTTACTAATATGTGGGCTCTTTCTAAATTAAAAAAAAGTGTAACAGATGCTCTTGGACCCATCTTTTTGTTCATGTTTAACTTCTAGAAGTGGAAGTTCTGGGTCCAAACCCAGAATATTTTGAATTTTAGTTGATATTTGCAGGTTAAGTTTTATTCTAAAGTCTTACTGAGAACAATAGTCCAGAATGCAGCCTCTCAGATAGCTCTGAGGAACTACTCCAAAGAGCTACAGGAGGAGCCAGGATATATAGTATTTTTTTTTTTAATTTTCTGAAAAAAAAAATATACAGTTGAACATAAAATATTACTCTCATCTTAAAAAAAAGAAAAAAAAAACAAGATATCTCAGGTTAATGACTTTAGGGCTTCTTTCTATGTATGGGAAGATATAAGAGACTAGGCTCACTGAAATTACTGTCTAGAAGGGCATCTTAACTATCTTGGGTTATGATCCAAAGCACAGAATCATCAAAGCAATAATCATTGCTTTACTCTTCCCTAAGTTCCCTCCAAGGAACTTCCCTTGTGGCTCAGCTGGTAAAGAATCTGCCTACTATGCAGGAGACCTGAGTTTGATCCCTGGGTGGGGAAGATCCCCTGGAGAAGGAAAAGACTACCCACTCCAGTATTGTGGCCTGGAGAATTCCATGGACTGTATAGCCCACGGGGTCACAAAGAGTTGGACACGACTGAGTGACTTTCACTGTTAAGTTCCCCCCAAGGTACACCATGGTGGAGCTTGGGGTGGCTGCAGTGGTTGCTGACTTGATCCTTGTAGAACTGGAATAACTGGCAATGCTCCTTGTTTACTGGAGTGGCAGGCAATGTTACTTTACCACAGTAGAATAATCTTCTCCAAGATCCTAGCAAAAGGATGTTGGTCATCCTTGGATTCAGGTGTAGTATAATCTTTATCTTTTTTCTTAGACTTTGTAACTGCTTTATTGGTGTGATAGTAAGTAATGATTTTTTTGTCAAGTAGCTTTGAGGTCCCCCTTTCCAGGGTGTATGGTAGGCTTGAATTTTCTGGCTTTCTTGTAGTTGAGTGAGGACAACCCTGGACAATGTGTTGTGAGCTGGACAGTGTGCTGTGAGCTACACTGCTTTTTCAGAGCTCTAACTTTTCTCTGATTAACTGGTCAGCGACTTTCAAAAAGGCAGCTTCTCCATTGACTTAAGTGCCCAAGAGACTGTGAAAAGTCAAAGTGTTAGTTGTTCAGTTGTGTCTGACTCTTTGGATCCCATAGACTGTAGCTTACCAGGCTCCTTTGTCCATGGAGTCCTCCAGGCAAGAATACTGGAGTGGGCCATCACTCCCAATTCCAGGGGCTCTTCTTGACCCAAGGAGTGAACCCAGGTCTTCTACATTACAGGCAGATTTCTTCACCATCTGAGCCACCAGGGAAGCCCACCCAAAAGACTAATACCAAATTAAAAAAAAAAAAAGCACAACATGAGAGTTGTGACTTAAGTTTTATTTTGGGTAAAATGTGGTGACGGTACCCAGGAGACCACACCCCGGGTAGCTCTGAGAAACTGCTCCAAAGAGGTAATGGGAAAGGTCAGTATATTTGTGATTTTGGTGAATGGGGGAGTACATGCAATCAAGCAATTTTTTTTTTTTGCAGAAGGTTTCTTGTAGTCACCAGGAACAATTGTCACCCTGAAGGATTTTAGGGCTTTTTATATATGGGGAGATACAAGAATTGGGCTCATAAAGTTGACTCCGAAATAGCTGACTATCTGAGAATCTGTTCTGTCAGTTTTTCCCAGAGCACAGAGTGCCTCATTTCTGCTCTCTACCCTGAACTCGTTTCAGGGTGCATTGAAAGTCAGCAGCTGCAACAGTACATGNTTTATATATGGGGAGATACAAGAATTGGGCTCATAAAGTTGACTCCGAAATAGCTGACTATCTGAGAATCTGTTCTGTCAGTTTTTCCCAGAGCACAGAGTGCCTCATTTCTGCTCTCTACCCTGAACTCGTTTCAGGGTGCATTGAAAGTCAGCAGCTGCAACAGTACATGATTTAATGCTCATAGAGGTAGATGGCAAGTGCCCATGGCAAGCACCAATTTGTAGTTGACATTAGAATCAGCAAAGACCATCCCACTGGCAATTTGCCAAAATGGACTTGTAGGATGAGTATTATTCTCTTTTCTTCAAAGCCACTGAGAGTTAGGGGTTGTTTATTACTGTAACATAACCTGACCCATCCTGACCAATAATACTGAAAGATTAGGAGAGGCTGCAAGAGGTAATACCAGCCAGGAGCCATTTTACCCCAGACTTTCCTAATGGGATCTTAAAGACAATACTCTATTTTAAAATAGATAAAATAACATCCCTCTGTTTTGAGATGATTCTTTTATTATATTCCATTATTGAGTGTTACCAGCTCTTTGACACTCAACCCACAAATGATTGTGAAAGTTAAGCTCAAATTTCCTAGGAAAACATATAAATGCATGTAATAAGGATTTTAAAAAAAGAACCCAGTGAAAGCACAAATTTATGATGGTCAGAAAACGTGAGCATAGAATTACAGTTATGTCACATAATGTAGAATTTTTAATGGCTTCCCTTCACATTCAGGACAAAGCTAATTCCTTAGCCTGAACAAAATGTCTCTCCATGACAGGACTTCACGTCTATTTCTCCAACTTCTTCCTGCATAACCAGGTGTGAAGACCACTATCTCCTAGATGAAAAGTGCAGACTCCAGAGACCCTGTGAGCATTCGAATGGATATGGGAGAACTGAATGCTTTAGAGAAAAATTTGCTAGTTTATGGATAAGATATTATTTTTAATGTTTGCTATTAGTAGTCTGGTATGTAAATTTATAGGAAATATATACTAAATTCTAGTATACCTTTTATCTTGTTAGAATCCTGGCATGTTGCAATCCATGGCATTGCAAAGAGTTGGACACAAAATGGCAACTGAGCAAAAACGCCAATTTTTAAAGTGTCGTACATTTATATATTTAATATATATTTAATAGGAGAATGCTTAGATATACTTAAATTTTAAAATTATAAATGTATTGGTGATGTGAAGCTCCTTACTAGTCTCAGATTTGCATATTCAGTAACACAAAATGGATAATGCTGTTACCCATCATTGAATAAAATATACTAGAAGTTAAAACACCAAAAGGAACACCATCTCCAAGTCTTGACACACACTACTGCTTCACCCTGGAACATATTTCTATTCTTTCAGCGTGCCACTCGCCACTCCTTCAGCTTTAATCACGGATATAATCACCTTCAGAAAACTGTCTCTCCCCGTTTATGGGAGGTCAGGAGTCCCCAAGCATCCCGGATCATCCCCTAGATGAGCATCTACCACACTGTGTTGAAATATTCTGTATATTGTTTGCTATCATTACTATCCCATGGGCTCCATGAACACAAGAACTGTTGTATTCATTTTCTATCTCCACCACCCAAATGGTATTTGGCTCACAGTATGAGCTCAATAAGTATTCCCTGAAGTAATATATGTAATTAGATATAGTAAATAAATTTACCAGCCCACAGGCTATAACCAAAGTCACCAAGTCATTCTATGAGCAACAAATGAATGAGTGTATGAATGGTCAAACAAGCATCTGATTCTTTCAGTCCTTGATTTAAATTAGGCATTTCCTCTTGATGAGAGTATGAAAGAATGTGTGATCCTACTTATTGCTAAATATGTTGTGCTATAAAGAGACAAGAATCAGTGAGTTTTAGGAAGTGTGAATCTTGCAAACACATTAATGGTCATTTTGATAGGAGATCATAAAAGACAGTAAATACCAGGGTATAAGGATAACTTTCTAAGAAAGGACTTTAGTGTATGCCTACTTGTGCAAATTTTGATGACATAAAAATAAAGTGAAGGCAAATTCTTGTACTCAATGAGGGCAGAGTCCAGTGCGAAAGAAATGGGGCACGCACAGAAATTCTCATAAAAAAAAAAGAATGGGTAACTGAGAGGTTAGAAGCAACAAAACAGGGTGCTAATTATGATTATACAGTGGAAGTGAGAAATAGATTTAAGGGCCTAGATCTGATAGATAGAGTGCCTGATGAACTATGGAATGAGGTTCGTGACATTGTACAGGAGACAGGAATCAAGACCATCTGTGAAAAGAAGAGAAGCAAAAAGCACAGGAGAAAAGGAGAGATATNAGGGAGGCCTGGCATGCTGTGATTCATGGGGTTGCAAAGAGTTGGACATGACTGAGCAACTGAACTGAAGTGAACTGAGTAGGAGTACAAAAAGGGAAAAAGGGAAGAAAATTAAATATTAACCATTTTACAGGCAAAATTTCATTTAGTCCTATCAAAATGCCCATAGAGTCTTTTTTTTTTTTTTTTTTCGGAGATGAATACTCTGAGGCTCAAATAGTTTTCATAAAAACTAAGGTCATATTGCTTGCCCCTAATAAACTTGAAATTGACATTCTGGTCAGCTAGACCTCACAGTCCTTGTTGTGTTAAACACCCCAGGGTTTCTCAAGGCACACCCAACAAACTGCAGAGTTTCCTGTAGGTGCTTGTAAAAATTTAAAATTGCCAGATTTATACCTCAGATCTAATGACTCAGAATTTCCAGAGCTTGAGTCTGGGAATCTGCATAAAAGCAATTCCCTCACGTATGATCTTAAGTATGGTTGGGAGTAACTTTGACATTGCATCATATTTCTTCCTAATTGAAGGGAATCAAAAGGATAATAATTTATCCCAGCAATATATATATATATATATATATATACCTTATCTGGGGAGAAGGGAGACCAAGATTTTATTCATCCTAACCACAAAGTATGGAGCTTCACTGGTGGTTCAGTGGTAAATCCACCTGAGAATGAAGGAGATGCAGCTTCAGTCCCTGGGTTGGGAAGATCCCCTGGAGAAGGATATGGCAACCCATTCCAGTATTATTGCCTGGAGAGTTCCATGATCAGAGAAGCCTGGTGGGCTAAAGTTCATGGGGTCTCAAAAGAGTCGAGCACCACTTAGAGACTAAACAACCACAACCACAGATTATAACCATTATCTTCACTAACTAGTGAAAAATCATAATAGTTACAGCAATAAGGATGAAGAAAAACAACGGCTTTGTGTTCCTGGAAATGCACAGCCATGTCTTATTTGGCACAAAATCTTTCTTATCTCTGACCCCTCAAATTTAAAAAGGTGAACCTTAAATAATGGATACCCAATAAAAGTTGGTTGAATGAAAGAATGAATTTACCAGGTGAATCCATTTCACCTGAAAGTGCAAGCTAAAAAGACAATGACATGGTTTCTCGCAAACTGTGGTTCTCCAAAGAAAAATAAAAGCCAATCCTGACAAACGCTATCACTTCAATTGGAATCACTACTAGAATTGGTGTGGGTTTCTGTTTGATAAGAAATGCACTTTACCTCTTTCCTGCTTCCAGCAATCCCTAACTTAGTACTGATCTTTAATTAGGGGATGTCTTACATTGAGTTCTCAGCAGTTATTCCAGATACTCTATGGGATTCTGCTGCACGTAAGAAAATCCACAGAGTCTAGCTGGGAAGCTGCAAAGTCCTTTAGCCTCTGGTCTGTACATGGTAGAAGACACAAGCTGTGATCCTGATTTTAAAAAATTGGAACATTAAAAAATGCTAAACTTTTACTGTCTTGTGATTCATAGTAACCAAGTAATCTTCAGCAAGATCTAACAATATAAGCCTGGAGAAGGAAATGACAACTCACTCCAATACTCTTGCCTGGAAAATTCCGTGGACGGAGGAGCCTGGTAGGCTACAGTCCATAGGGTCGCAAAGAGTTGGACATGACTGAGCGAACACCACCACTAATATAAGCCATGGCTACCTAGACATCCTTATTCACATACCGCCCAGCATCTGGAGAGCATTATGTCCAAAGCTGAACTCATAAAATGTGTTTCTCCTGCTGTTTCCAATCTCTTTAAAATCTCCATCATCCATCAAACCACCGCAGCCAGAAATGAGGGGGCTGTATCCTATCTTCTTTCACCATCGTCTTGTAATTAGTCACCAAGTCCTACCATCCTCTCATCCAATTAGTGACCAAAGCCTCTCTATCTGCATCTCCTAAATCTCTCCCATACCTGTCCCATCTGCTTTCCCCATCTTGCCTTTACCTTCATCCAGGCCACCATTTTCTCTCCTGTTAGATTTCTAGTTTCCCTATTTTGAGTCTTGTCAGCTTATAACTGATCTTTCACAGGCTGTGTGAATTTTTCTGTCGACAGCTCAGATCTGACCATGTATATCAATCCCCAGGTTTAAATCTATAGCTGAAATCCACGGTTTGGGTGATGTATAACACCTTTCGTGATAAATATATAGACTGTCTGGAGTCCCCCTGCCTTTGTACATATTTTCTGTCTCTGAAATGCTGTTTGTCCCGCTAAGTAGTCTCCAGTCATGCCTTAAAACCCACTCCAAGCATCACCACTGCATGAGGCTGTTCTTGACCCATCCTTCAGGCTCCCACATCTCTTTATTTTATGTGTTTCTATGATGACATTTACTGTGTTGTTCTGTGACTGCTTGCTTATACACTTACTCCCAAATACAATGTGCATTTCTTTTAAGAAAGGCAGTGGTTTTAATTTTGCCTCCTTCCTATTTCTTACAGTGTGTATCAATTGGAGCAAAGAAAAGCATTCTCCCAAATACTCAAGCAGTGGTCATTTGTAAGAGAGGTTGCCTTCTTTCTTATGCTTGGGTTCACCCACTGCTTTCCCTCTAGAAGACCCTTTCATGTCAAAATGCCTAAGGCTAAAGCTCAAGGTTATCCAGAGCTTGGTCCCAGACTGAATTTTCAGTGTCTCAACACCCATACTCAGCACACAGCGAGACTTCAGTCAGAATGAGTTCTGTGAGTCTGTTTCCCATGATGCCCCTGAAGGAACCAATGAATATCAGCTTATGTAAACATCCACTTGCTGCCTTGGTGACCTCCCACCAGTGCGCCAGACACACAGCTAGCTAAGACAAACCCCTCACACACTTGAGACCAACACTAATTAGTGTGATATTTAATTTTCAGTGGGGGATATTTGGCCTTAGAGATATTTGTCGTAAAAACATGTGCCGCAGTTATGGTGTAGAGGATGGAGAAACCAACAGAACACACAGCTTAGCTGGCATCACGAAAGGTTATATACATCCTGAAACATGTATGCACTTGCTCTTGTATGTAAAATACAGAAGACGTCTCAACAATAAATTTTATCAATAGGTAAGGGAGGCCTAAGGACAAGGAAGTGCAAAGAAGTATTTTATTTTGGTATTTCCCTAAAATTTGCTTTTAAAAATACTTAAAAAGATTTAATGTCTACATCCATTTAAGTGTTTTGTCAAAATGTGTGCCAAGAATAAAAATGAATTTTTGATAGGATTAGGGTTAGAATGCCATTTGAGATGGTAAAAAATTATGAACAACCTTAAAGTCTACAAATAGTGAATTTGATTTAAAAATTAAGTTGCCATCATGCAATGGAATACTATGTGATTATTAGGAGTGAGGGTATAAAATAATACATGCCGAGTTGGAGAACTGTTCATGAGTAATTTTAGGAAAGCATGTGTAATATAAACTGATTTTCAGTTTTAGAAGTACATGCGTTGTACGTATATACATGAAAATACTAGAAAGATAAACATAAAATGCTAAAAACTGCTACTTTTCAGCTTGCAGATAACAGATAATTCTTATTTTCTCCTTTTTCATACCTGTATCTCCCATGTTTTCTACATTAGCACCCGTTGCTTTGTTTTTAGATACTCGTAGATTTCTGTAACAGCTGCATTTCAATTTCTTACTCTATCTTCCCTTTCTCTTCCCTTCTATGGCCATGCTACTAAATAAGCCAAATTCTTTGAAAAACAATAAAATTTAGCCAAGAAATCAGTCATTTTGAAAATAACTGTGTTTCCAGAACGCCTGGCCATTTGGCAGAATCCATCTGTGCTTGGGCTATTTCAGTAGCTTTTCTTCAGATAGGCTTTGTGAGCCCCTCCAGAGACTCCAGTTTTTTATAGAAAGGAATTAGAACTCCTAGTGTGGTATTCACAGTCTTTCACAATCTGGCCCCCATGTAACATCCAGCTTCCACAGCTCCAGCCTCAGTGATTCAGATCACTCATGCCCCCACCACAGCACCGATGCTCAGCCTGCTTCAATCTGCCCAGAACATTCTTCCTCCCTGTTCTCTGTTCTTCCAGCTTGCTCCTCCTCCAGGCATTGCTCTCTCTGCCTCCTGTCCCTGTTCCAGCCCAAGCAGCGTTCATCGCTGTCATCCTGTATGCTCCCCCACACTTTGGGTGCTGTGTGTTGGAGCCAGTTTATAAAGCTCCCGAGACCCTATGTTAAATACTCAAGAATTTGTAAGCCAGTTTTCAAATCGGGAGCTTTTTAATTGGGACTGTGAAAATCAGCTATGGTAGAAATATTTACACTGTGGAAACTGGCAAATCAGGGCTTCCGCTTTCCCATGAGAGCCAGTTACCCACCATATCATGGCTCTACATATATGCCTTTATTAATGCACCTGTTTGTTCCTATCTGTGTTACAAAATCACTCTCAGTGTCTGAATTTTTCTACCTTTCAGAATCAAGAAAGATTGGTATATAACAGTTATCGAAAATAACCATTAAAATACAGTTGTTTTGACACACATTTGCTAAATTGCATTTGGGATTAATCTGTGATCTTTTTTCCTTCTATACTGATATTCATGTTTCTCATTTCCAGAGCTAATAGGATTTAGCTAAATAGGATTCATTTTTATTAGCATTCTTAAATATTACAAAATAATTGACTTCTTCAGTGTGGCAGTGATGTTGATTAGAATAGAAAACTCATAAGTGTATCTTTATTATATATAGATGTGATTACCCTCATATCTTTACTTCCAATAGCTTTGCTTAATAAAAAATCTAAGGAGAGCTTCAGGAAGGCATAATATGATTTTAATATACTTAGCTTCAGAGAACCTCTGATGGTTAATTAAGAAACTTTCATCTTTGAAGTAAAATTAGAAAAAAAAAACTTATTAACTAAAGGATGCAGGGTCAGTAATAAGACAGCTTTCTTTTTGAACATTCCATCTAATAAATCCTGAGAGACTTAAGACAATTATATTTTATCAAAAACACAGAGAAATAAGCACCAACAGGGGACGCCAAGTGGCTTTGGGCATTTCTTACAAAACAGTCTTAGGAAATGATCAATCCCTTCCTAATCAGAGTCATTTTATGACGTGACAAAAAAACATTATTTACAAAGCCACAGGAGTGAAAATTACAGTCTGAGGATTAGGAAGCCCAGTCTCTGAATTTGAAAAGCTGTCACATTTAAGCCCATCTCCTCCACTGAAAGTCAGTTCAAAGAGTACAGCATTCACCCATTCATTTGTTCATCAGTTTGTCCAACATGATCATGTGTTTGCTCGAGGCTGTAATATAGAGGGAGCAGGCACTGAATTCAGACCCACCTGGGTCTTGTCATCAGGACCACAGACTAGCTGCTGTAGAACCTGACCCAAGTTTACCCCTATGAACTTCTGTTTTCTCATCTGTAAATAGACATAAAGCTGACCTCTTCCTCAATTTGCTGTGAAAAGTAAAGATACTATGTTCATGTAAATGGTAGATGTTCAATGAGTATTATTTCCTTAATCCCCCCACCTCCTTTCACTCCTAAGCAGGTTTCTTATGAACATATACCATGCTTTTAACACATTGCCTTCTCTTGGCTGTTTAGTCACTAAGTGGTGTTCGAGTCTTTTGACCCCATGGATCGTAGCCTGGCAGGCTCCTCTGTCCGTGGGATTTTCCAGGCAAGAATACTGTAGTGGATTGCCATTTCCATCTCTATGCCTTCTCTCTGAGACATCTTTAATCTGCTTTATAAAACCTATCACAGAAACATGAAAATGACAGAAGTTAGTGTGTTGTGATGGAGGGAGAAAGGAGTTGGGGAGAAGGAGAACTATATTCTAACTCTGGGTCTGCTTTTGATTTTTCATGTGGATTTGAGCAAATCCCTCAAACTATCTGACCCTGTCCACACAGTAAATATTTATTAAGTACCTATTCTTTGCCAGGCATTTAGCTGGACCCTTGAGATACAGAGATAAGTAACCCAAGGTTCCTGAGCTCAGAAACCACCATATAAGTAAGGAAGGCAAACACATAACAAAATGAATAAAATCTTTTAACCCCTTGTATAGTAAAGTTGCCTACCAAGTGACAAGGGGGTGAGGAGAATGGCCAGGTAGCTGATACTCACCTATGAAAGGGAAATAAGAGTGTGGACACTCACCCAGCCTCTCTACAGAGCTTTTTTGAACAGGAAATAAAAATCTGTATGTTAGAGAAATTTATAACCCAGAAAGTGAAATGAATATATACATATTTAAATAAAAATATGAGATTGTGTGGTATTTGCTCCCTGTGAGTAGGATAAAACAATGTCTTGTAATTATTCTTTGTTGTGATGAGCACATAGTAGGTGCTCAATAAATATACAGTGAACAAATATATACAAGAGTACAGAGATCCAGACACTCAGAAAACTGAGAGTCAGTGGAGTGTTAGAGTAGTTGGGGAGGGCTTCAAGGATTTGGTGAATCTAGGGAGAAGTTTAAGAACAAAGAGGACTTGGAGAGGTGCGGAGAGTATTCTGAACACAGATTAGTATAATCATATTCTGATAGCAAATATGCTTCAGGTATGAAACAAAGGCCAAGCTATGCCCATGCTTCAGCTGCCACTTATGTGGTCCTCATGAAAACTTGGCAAATCCAAATTATTGCTGTTATTCTCCAGCTTACTGCAGAGAAGTTAACCAGCTCACTTTAGTCACATACAAGTTGAGTGGTAGAATTTGAACCCAGGTCAATTAGACTCAATGCAGAAGAATGATCTGCGAATCATGTACAGTCCAGATTGGCCCAAGTGATGTTTCAGAAGGGATCCCCATCCTTGTGGCAAAGCATCCTTCCAGTTTTCCTAGGCTTGATTAAAATGTTCTTTTCCTGCTTTAAGTCTTGGTCCCAGCTCTCAGAATGGCTCCAGTATTTGTCCAGATGTATAAATTAGGAATGTACAAGTCATTCATTTTTTAAAAAATTAATTTATTCATTTTAATTGGAGGCTAATTGCTTTACAGTATTGTAGTGGTTTTTGCCATACACTGACATGAATCAGCCATGGGTGCACATGTGTCCCCCATCCTGAACCCCCTCCCTGTAAAAGTCATTCTGAACGTCTCTCAGCTCCTCCACTTCTTGTTCCACATGCACACATAACCACTGCAAGTCAGTACCTTACAATGACAAGTATGCATTTCCCAGGAGACCAAAGGGGCAATTTCAGTCTGTGTTTGGTAGTTAATTCGGTCTCAGCTGGGCTTTCTCATGGGTTCAGGCTTATCTGTTTGCTGCCTAGCTTGGGATCTCATCCCCTGCACTGCCTTCTCCTCCTGCCCTAATCTTTCCCAGCATCAGGATCTTTTTCAGTGAGTCAGCTCTTCGCATCAGGTGGCCAAAGTATTGGAGCTTCAGCTTCAGCACCAGTGCTTCCAGTGACTATTCAGGGTTGGTCTCCTGTATGATTGACTGGTTTGATCTCCTTGCTGTCCAAGGGACTCTCAAGAGTCTTCTCTAGCACTACAGTTCGAAAGCATCAGTTCTTCAGAGCTCAGCTTTCTTTATGGTCCAGCTCTCACATCTGAACATGACTCCTGGAAAAACCATAGTTTGACAAGATGGACCTTTGTTGGCACAGTGATGTCTCTGCTTTTTAATACACTGTCTAGCTTTGTCATAGCTTTCCTTCCAAGGAACAAGCATCTTTTAGTTTCATGGCTGCTGTCACCATCCACAGTGATTTGAGAGCCCAAGAAAATAAAATCTTGTCACTGCTTCCACTTTTTTCCTTTCTATTTGCTATGAAGCGGTAGGACCAGATGCCATGATCTTAATTTTGTTTTTGCTTTTTTTTTTTTTTTTCATGTTGAGTTTTAAGCCAGCTTTTTCACTCTCCTCTTAACCCTCTTCAAGAGGTTGAGCAAACTCAAGGAGATAGTGAAGGACAGGGAAACCTGGCGTGCTGCAGTCCATAGGGTTGCAAAGAGTTGGACATGACTTCGGACTGAACAACAACATTAGGATGGCTTTTGCTGAGATGGACAAGGTGATTTGGCTTTCCTCACATGCCCCATCTTCCTGCAGGGGGTGGGTTCTCTTGGCCATGGCAGAGGGGAAGAAGAGAAAGTAAGCCTAGCCTCACAGGCACTTGCATCCTGTCAGCCAATGATTTATTGACCGACTGAGGCAGGGACCCCCTAGCCTCACGTCACACCCTAATTCCTTCACCTCCTTGGTTCTCGCCACTCCACTCTCTCTACCCTCCTGTCCAAACAGGATTTTCCCACAGCATCAGCCTGTCTGAAACCTTCCTGGCTCTCTCTTCCCCACTGCTGATCCTGCAGACCCAGGGCATGTGTCACTTTGCCACGGAAGTTGAAAAGGACAAAACAGTCCCTCCCGGGCTCCTGTGGCACTGTGAACTCCCCACCACGGCTCTTGTGACAGCTGTAATGTTATTCCTATGCTTTTAAAATAGTTTCTGGCTTCTCAACTAGACTTCATTTTATATACTGGTAGGAATCACACCTGGTTTTGCTCACCTTTGTATCTCAAGAGTCCAGCTCTCATGAGTCAGCATCTGACATATAGCAGACCCTCCATAAACGTTTAATGAATGCACGAACAACTACCTGCTGCTGCTGCTGCTGCTAAGTCGCTTCAGTCGTGTCCGACTCTGTGCGACCCCAGAGATGGCAGCCCACCAGACTCCCCTGTCCCTGGGATTCTCCAGGCAAGAACAGTGGAGTGGGTTGCCATTTCCTTCTCCAGTGCATGAAAGTGAAAAGTGAAAAGGAAGTCGCTCAGTCGTGTCTGACTCTTAGTGACCCCATGGACTGCAGCCCAACAGGCTCCTCCGTCCATGGGATTTTCCTGGCAAGAGTACTGGAGTGGGGTGCCATTGCCTTCTCCAGAACAAATACCTAAGTGAATATAAATAAGTGCAAACAATAATACATAAATGCAAATAATAAATACAAACTATAAATATAAATATCACCTAAAATTTTTCTTAAAGACTGCCTAGCTTCTTAGCTCATTTCTGAATCTTTCATCTTGCCATGTATTAACAAGAACTTCCTAAAATACACATCTAACCTGATCAGGCCCTCATGTGGGTTCCTCATTGGCTCATCATCACCAGTGTAACAGTTAAGGCTCTTGGGAAGTTCCATGAGTCCTCCAGGACCCACTCCTTACTGTCTGCCTCTCCTGCCTCAGTGAATACCCATGTCCACCCAAAGAGTTCCTACTTGTAGTTCTAGTAACTCCCTACATCTTTCCTTCTTTCCTTCTGTGCATGCTCCTCCCATTGACCTCTTTTCCCACCTGGCCAACTCCAGGTCATCCTTTTGGCTCTAATCTGATGTCACTTTGGGAAATCTTCTCCTAACAACCTGTGTGTGTGTATTGCTTCTTCTTTTGGGATCAACAGATCTATAATCTCCTGTAATACAACTCACCATTTTAAAATCCATTATACTGTGGGTGCGCGTTTGTCTGATCCTTTGACTTTATAGGGAGGTTCCACAAGACAAGGGAGGAATGAATATTTGCCCCTTACTTAGAATGAAGGCAGTCACATGGCAGATATGAAGCCTCTGTTATATAGGCGGATGAGTGAGTGGATCAATGAATGGGCGGGGAAGGACTAGCCAAGTTCACCTTCTAGTTTGTGTTTAGAGAGAAATGCAGAGATTGCTGGCTCCATAGATAGAGGCATCTTCAATATCAGAATCCATTTTGGAACTGTTATCTCTTTTCCAAAGTGTTGATGTTTGATTAAGGAGCAAAACTAAAATCACTGATTCTGTGGATTAGATGGAGATGTGAGGACTACCTACTATCCAAGAGTTCATCTGTCTGCAGTGTACTGTGAAAGTAGAGAGTCATTTCCCTGCACAGTGATGGGAATTTGGACACTGGGGCTGGACCATCCTAGGTCTATAGCCCAGATCTGCCATTTATTAGCAGGATGACCTTGGACCACCTCTCTTTGCCTGATTTTCCTTCCTAGTAAAATGGATACAATATGGCATACCCAACAGGGCTTCTATAAGGATCAAAAAGCATAATATTGTATGTCACTGAGTATATTGCTGGACCATGGTGAATATTCACTAAATATTAATGTGCTTCTTCTGTCTTCCCTTCTTTCCATCGTGCAGAGAAATCAAACATCTTAAGTTTATCCCTGACACAAGGAATGAAAAATGTCTTCCCAGTGGGAGGAAAATACTTTTTCATCCTTCTGGACCACGCTAAGAATTAGTGACTACCCCCTCCTCACCTTCCATCTTGTCAAGAGTTTTGGCAGGATTTCTTGGTTTGCATTTCCAATTCATTGTTCCTAAAGAGAACCTTTTAGATGAATAAGGAAAAAGAAATAAAAAAGAAGGCCTCAACATCCATTCTGTCAGAGAAAGAAAGGCAACCCTTTAATTCCATTTTCTGCCAGAGAGCTGATTCAGCAGCTTGCCACCTTCTCCATTTTTTTCCCCTTTATTCAAGACCCTGTTCTCATTATCCTCAATTTATCTCAGTCAGCAACTTTATCTTCCCCTTTTAAATAAAGAACCCTTTTAATCCTTCTTGCCACCAATGACTTGCTGCCAGTTTGAGTAAGATTACCCTAAGGGGCCCAGGGATGCTAAGCTCCCTGCAGTACCTCTTCAGCATCTCACCATGAGACAGGATCTTTCCCTGCCTGCCTCTGGCCCATTCCTGAGTCAGCGACGGCCTGCTTGGCCCTTTATGAAGGTCCCACCACTGAGCAGAAGGCAGAGTCCCAATTTAGCCCCACTGCTTGTGTGATNTGACTCTTAGTGACCCCATGGACTGCAGCCCAACAGGCTCCTCCGTCCATGGGATTTTCCTGGCAAGAGTACTGGAGTGGGGTGCCATTGCCTTCTCCAGAACAAATACCTAAGTGAATATAAATAAGTGCAAACAATAATACATAAATGCAAATAATAAATACAAACTATAAATATAAATATCACCTAAAATTTTTCTTAAAGACTGCCTAGCTTCTTAGCTCATTTCTGAATCTTTCATCTTGCCATGTATTAACAAGAACTTCCTAAAATACACATCTAACCTGATCAGGCCCTCATGTGGGTTCCTCATTGGCTCATCATCACCAGTGTAACAGTTAAGGCTCTTGGGAAGTTCCATGAGTCCTCCAGGACCCACTCCTTACTGTCTGCCTCTCCTGCCTCAGTGAATACCCATGTCCACCCAAAGAGTTCCTACTTGTAGTTCTAGTAACTCCCTACATCTTTCCTTCTTTCCTTCTGTGCATGCTCCTCCCATTGACCTCTTTTCCCACCTGGCCAACTCCAGGTCATCCTTTTGGCTCTAATCTGATGTCACTTTGGGAAATCTTCTCCTAACAACCTGTGTGTGTGTATTGCTTCTTCTTTTGGGATCAACAGATCTATAATCTCCTGTAATACAACTCACCATTTTAAAATCCATTATACTGTGGGTGCGCGTTTGTCTGATCCTTTGACTTTATAGGGAGGTTCCACAAGACAAGGGAGGAATGAATATTTGCCCCTTACTTAGAATGAAGGCAGTCACATGGCAGATATGAAGCCTCTGTTATATAGGCGGATGAGTGAGTGGATCAATGAATGGGCGGGGAAGGACTAGCCAAGTTCACCTTCTAGTTTGTGTTTAGAGAGAAATGCAGAGATTGCTGGCTCCATAGATAGAGGCATCTTCAATATCAGAATCCATTTTGGAACTGTTATCTCTTTTCCAAAGTGTTGATGTTTGATTAAGGAGCAAAACTAAAATCACTGATTCTGTGGATTAGATGGAGATGTGAGGACTACCTACTATCCAAGAGTTCATCTGTCTGCAGTGTACTGTGAAAGTAGAGAGTCATTTCCCTGCACAGTGATGGGAATTTGGACACTGGGGCTGGACCATCCTAGGTCTATAGCCCAGATCTGCCATTTATTAGCAGGATGACCTTGGACCACCTCTCTTTGCCTGATTTTCCTTCCTAGTAAAATGGATACAATATGGCATACCCAACAGGGCTTCTATAAGGATCAAAAAGCATAATATTGTATGTCACTGAGTATATTGCTGGACCATGGTGAATATTCACTAAATATTAATGTGCTTCTTCTGTCTTCCCTTCTTTCCATCGTGCAGAGAAATCAAACATCTTAAGTTTATCCCTGACACAAGGAATGAAAAATGTCTTCCCAGTGGGAGGAAAATACTTTTTCATCCTTCTGGACCACGCTAAGAATTAGTGACTACCCCCTCCTCACCTTCCATCTTGTCAAGAGTTTTGGCAGGATTTCTTGGTTTGCATTTCCAATTCATTGTTCCTAAAGAGAACCTTTTAGATGAATAAGGAAAAAGAAATAAAAAAGAAGGCCTCAACATCCATTCTGTCAGAGAAAGAAAGGCAACCCTTTAATTCCATTTTCTGCCAGAGAGCTGATTCAGCAGCTTGCCACCTTCTCCATTTTTTTCCCCTTTATTCAAGACCCTGTTCTCATTATCCTCAATTTATCTCAGTCAGCAACTTTATCTTCCCCTTTTAAATAAAGAACCCTTTTAATCCTTCTTGCCACCAATGACTTGCTGCCAGTTTGAGTAAGATTACCCTAAGGGGCCCAGGGATGCTAAGCTCCCTGCAGTACCTCTTCAGCATCTCACCATGAGACAGGATCTTTCCCTGCCTGCCTCTGGCCCATTCCTGAGTCAGCGACGGCCTGCTTGGCCCTTTATGAAGGTCCCACCACTGAGCAGAAGGCAGAGTCCCAATTTAGCCCCACTGCTTGTGTGATTTGTGGTGTGCTCAGCACCGATGGTTGGTTTGTATATTACTGTGTGATGTGACGGAACAGTTATGGGCTCTGACCTGCCACCCTGTCCCCAAGGCTACTTAGCTGAGACCCTGATAGCTAGGCAGTGGGCCCCCTGCCTGCACAGCCAGCCAGGGTGAATTCCAGCTCTACCTGGAATTCACTTATTAGTGTGGGGCCACTTACTAGTGTGTGGCCTTGGACCAGGTAACACGAACTTTCTGGAAACCAGCTTCGCCTACGTAAAATGAAGATAACTGAGCCTTCTTAATTTGTGGTGATGATTAAGAACCACTACAATATTGTAAAGTAATTAGCCTCCAATTAAAATAAATAAATTTATATTAAAAGAAATAAAAAATAAATAGATAAAGAGATATTAAGAAGGAAAGAGAAAGAGAGAGACAGAGAGGGAGGGAAATAGTATCAAGTAGATGACCTGATGGTTCTTGGCTTCCAAGTAAAAATCCATGGTCTCCATTCTCCCACCCCACATCCCTTTATCAGGCGGTTGGACTCTCTTCTCTGCTTTCCTGGCTGCTGGTGTTTACTTGAAGCTTATTTCAATAGATCTTTCTCGAACACAGGTTTGTATTATATAAACGGTATCTCCTAATGGTTACTTTTGGCTTTATAAGAAATGCTCTGTCAGCCAGTCCTAGCTTCCAAGGGACCAGCTGAGTAGGTTAGTCTGTTCCAGAACTGGAAGGGTGTTACAAGATGCTCAGTTTAGATGGTATTCCCTCCAACAAATCTCTGTCAATAAGACCTAGTTAGAGATGCCCTTGAGGCTGCACAGTGCCTGGTACTCACCCATTGGAGTTCTTGGTGAGCTAAGACAAAAATCTCTTGTTTTCTGGTCTAGCCTCCACACTAGATTCCAAGTTCTTAGAAGGTGATAGGACACTGAGCTTCCTACATAGTGTTTGGCATGGCTGGTGCCCAATTAAGAGGGAGGTAGTGAGTAAATGATGGAGAAGGCAATGGCACCCCACTCCAGTACTCTTGCCTAGAAAATCCCACAGACGGAGGAGCCTGGTAGGCTGCAGTCCATGGGGTCACGAAGAGTCGGACATGATTGAGTAACTTCACTTTCATGCATTAGAGAAAGAAATAGCAACCCATACCAGTGTTCTTGCCTGGAGAATCCCAGGGACGGGGCAGCCTGGTGAGCTGCCATCTATGGGGTCGCACAGAGTCGGACACGACTGAAGCGACTTAGCAGCAGTGAGTAAATGAAAACGGAAAGGGTGGAACTTACCTAGAATAGTTTGGAAAAGTGCCTGAGTTTCTTTAAGCAACAAACACTCTTCTCAAGAAAGAGAAATGACATTTATTCAACTCCATGATGGTTCAGGATACCGAGGGTATTTTATTTCATTTCATAACTTATTTCACTCAGTTCTCTCAACTTGGATGCAGTATTTCCATACCCATTTGACAGATGAGGCACTGAGGATTCAAACCCCTTACATGAAGGATGCAGAACTAGCCATCAGAAATTCAAACCACAGTCTCTCTGACTCCACATCAAACCACCACTTTTAATTCATAATTCTTGCTTTTTCAAAGGAGCCACTGGTCTTTCTGCTCTTGGAAACCCAGATGAGAAGGAATGAATCTCTTCCTATGCTAAGTGACAACTTTTTAAAGAAAGCATGTACCTAATGTGAAGTGAAATGAGAAATATGCGATTCATACGTGTGTTTATATTTCAAAGCCCCCAATTCACTAGGATTTCTCTAGGCTGTTTTTGTCAGGGCTTGAAAAATAGCTCCCTGTGATTTTTTTGATGTGAGTTAATATAGTGATAAGCACCATAAAGTCTCTGGGAATAACACATCATTAATTTACCTCAGAAAATAAGACTTCAGTGACAAATAAACCTCATAAGGGCTCTGTGGTTAAAGTAGCTTGGCGAGCAATGGCTATTTGAATTGAGTCAAATTAAAGGTAAAAAGAGTGCAGCAAATGTAACAAATAATTATTTTCTACGGTTAAACAATGCGTATCCTGTTTTATGAAGGGTCCTTGACTAAGTTGAAGGGAAAAATAAATTGTTGGAAATGCTCCATTTTTTGTGAGAGGCAACATTATGTTCTGGGGAGAGCATTGGATTCATAGGAGACCAAATTTAAATCCTAGCCTGGACACTAATTAATTTTTTGACCTTGAGAAAGTAACTTTCTTTCTCAAGACCTTGATATCTCATCTGTCAAATGAGAGAATTGAATTCCAAGCACTCTCCAGCCCCATCCAAACCCAATTTTCTAGAACTCCAAAGTTTTTTTTGGCATATAATGTTAGGAAGCACAGATATGTTCTCAGAGGGGAGTATGGTTCATTAGCCTGGAAGTCAAGAGACAGGCAGCAGACGCCTAATGGTCGTGCCTAACTTTGGAGTAAAAGTGACCTGAGCTTGGGTCTTTATTCCTCCACTTACTGATCATGTGATTTTGGATAAATTTGTTCACCTTTTCTTTTTTTATTGAAGTATACTTAATTGATTGTTATATTTGTCCACGTGTACAGCAAAGTGATGTATAAGTATATATATATATATTCTTTTTCATTATAGGTTATTATAAGACAATGACTATAGTCCTTTGTGCCATACAAAAGGCGATGGCACCCCACTCCAGTACTCTTGCCTGGAAAATCCCATGGACAGAGGAGCCTGGTGGGCTGCAGTCCATGGGGTCGGGAAGAGTCGGACACGACTGAATGAATTCCCTTTCACTTTTCACTTTCATGCACTGGAGAAGGAAATGGCAACCCACTCCACTGTTCTTGCCTGGAGAATCCCAGGGACAGGGGAATCTGGTGGGCTGCCATCTATGGGATCACACAGAGTCAGACATGACTGAAGTGACTTAGCAGCAGCAGCAGTATGTATATATTAATCCCAAACTACTAATTTATCTCCTCCCTCTGCCCCTTGGCAATCATAAGCTTGCTTTCTATTTCTGTGAGTCTGTTTCTGTTTTGTGCATAAGTTGATTTATATTATTCTTTTAGATTCTACATGTAAGTGATATCATATGATATATGTCTTTGTCTGGCTTACTTCCCTTAATATGATACTCTCTAGGTCCATCCGTATTGCTGCAAATGGCATTGTTTTATTATCTTTTGTGACTAAGTAGTATCTCAATGTATATACTCCATTGTGTAGTATATGTATATAAAACCATATATTCTTTATCATTCATCTGTCAATAGACATTTAGGTTGCTTCCATGTCTTGGCTATTGTAAATAATCCTGCTATGAGAAATAGGGTATATATATCTTTTTAAATTTGAGCTGTCTTTGGATACATGCCCAGTAGTGGAATTGCAAGGCCATATGAAAACCCTGTGTTTAGTTTTCTTAAGATCCCTCCATACTATTCTTCATAGTGGGGAGTTCAGTTCAGTTCAGTTGCTCAGTCGTGTCCGACTCTTTGCGACCCCATGAATCGCAACACGCCAGGCCTCCCTGTCCATCACTAACTCCTGGAGTTCAGTCAAACTCACATCCATTGAGTCGGTGATGCCATCCAGCCATCTCATCCTCTGTCGTCCCCTTCTTCTCCGGCCCCCAATCCCTCCCAGCATCAGAGTCTTTTCCAGTGAGTCAACTCTTCGCATGAGGTGGCCAAAGTACTGGAGTTTCAGCTTTAGCATCATTCCTTCCAAAGAAATCCCAGGGCTGATCTCCTTCAACATGGATTGGTTGGATCTCCTTGCAGTCCAAGGGACTCTCAAGAGTTTTCTCCAACACCACAGTTCAAAAGCATCAATTCTTCGGCGCTCAGCCTTCTTCACCGTCCAACTCTCACATCCATACATGACCACAGGAAAAACCATAGCCTTGACTAGATGGACTTTAGTCGGCAAAGTAATGAATTAGCTGCACTAATTTACATTCTTACCAACAGTATAGAAACATTCTCTTTTCTCCATACCCTTTCCAGAATTTATTATTTGTAGACTTTTTCATGATGGCCATTCTGACTGGTGTGAGGTGGTACTTCATTGTACAATAGTCTTAATTTGCAATTCTCTAATAACTAGTGATATTGAGCATTTTTCTCATGTGCCTATTTGCCATCTATATGCCTCTAGAGAAATATCTTTCTTGTCCTTCTGCCCAACTTTTGATTGTGCTCTTGCTTCTTAAGCCTTGATTTCCTATAAGATCATGTGTAATATTTCCCTTAAAGAATTTGTCCTGACAATTAAGTTAGATAAAGTATGTGCAATTCCATTCATAGCACCTCTTACATGACACCTGAGAGATAGGTAATAAAAGTAAGCCTCTAATGTAATATGAACAGCCTGTTTGAATGTCTTCCCTGGTGGGACTTAGGAAAA
The DNA here is from genome assembly GCA_006410615.1 of Neotragus moschatus. Classification (NCBI taxonomy): domain Eukaryota; kingdom Metazoa; phylum Chordata; class Mammalia; order Artiodactyla; family Bovidae; genus Neotragus; species Neotragus moschatus. Next base: position 667,345 of record SJYA01003219.1, read on the forward strand.
TGCTTGGAGAGAGGTGGGTGGCAATGAGTAGCTGAATTAGCTCCTGAGTAGCAATACATGGGGTCCAGGGCTTCTCATCTAGAGTTGAGTTCTCATCCGGTTTGTATAAGGACTAAAGCCAAAGCAAGTCAGAAGTGTAGGTAGTGAGTCAGGGGCACATGCTAGCATTGGAATCAGAGCTAGGAATCTGAGCCATGTTTGGAATCATAAATCTGGGAATGAACAGCATATGGATGGCATTTACACCTGTTGAGTGAATAGAATCACCGAGCCAGGGGCTTTCAACTTTGACTCCACATAGGAACCACTTAGAGAGCTTGTGAAAGATGCCATTGCTTCAGTAACCCTTAGAGATCCATATGTCATCAGTCTGAAGTGTAGCCTGAGCATCGGGGTCATTAAAAGCTCTGTGTAAGTTTCTGATATCCAGCTGATGTGAACCACTGACTTAGGGAGAAAGTGTAGATAGAAGAGATTCATGGACTAAGCCCTGAGCTACTCCCAACATTTAGGATATACTATAGAAGGAGGAGTCAGCCAAGGAGACTGAGAAAGAATCATCTCTGAAACAGGAGAAAAACATACAGAATTCAAGAGGGAAAATGGGCTTCAATAAGGAAAAATGTTCATAGCTGCTGAGAGGCCAGGTAAAATCTGAGCAAAGAAGTGATTAGTGGATGTGGTGACATGGAAATTCCTGGTGACATACAGTGGAAGTTTCTATGGAGCAGTGATTGTGAATCATGTTTTTAATGCGGTTTCCTTCCTTTGGTTCCTAGCACAGGGCTGAACATGTATTTGAGGATTGGTTGAAGGGGTTCTTAGTAATTGTTACATTTGTAAACATTCTACGGTGGTGAATATAGACACTGCGGGTGACGTTTTAGGATAAAATAGATCTTCTTTTTATATATGTCATTAATTTGTTGAATGATGGTTGATTCACTTGAAAGCTATTTATTGTATTCTTGTTATGCTTCATTACTATTCTAGATTCAGAACTGCTTTGGAAAGCCATAAATGTTGTTCCCTGAAACATCAGAGTCACTATCTCAAAGAAAGTGACTGTGACTATTCACGGTCACTTATTCTAAGATGTAAATGTTACTTCCCAAAGTCACATCTGTACAACCTGCAGGCTTACATATGATTTATACATCCAGAAGTTTCTAGAAAAGGGTTTGGGAAAGAATGAAAGTAATTTTTATCACAAGTAAATTGCATGGTGTTACATTCATGTACTTCAACTTAACTTGATATTACTCTGGATGAAAAAGGTTTTTTTTTTTTTTTAATAGATTTATTAAAAGAACTTTAAGTATAAGAAGTAATACTTAAAGTAAAAAAACTTTAAGTTCTAAAGTATGTAGGTTGTGGAACCAGATCTCATGCCAGATTCTTAGGTAATAAAGTGGCAGCAGTGAGTATTATGTATGGTTCTAATACAATATTATAAAAAATAAATTCAAATTCAGTGGGTATTTATTGAATAGCTACCATAGGACTGGGCTTCCTTGGTGGTAAAGAATATGTCTGCTAATGCAGGAGACATGGATTCTATCCCTGAGTCAGGAAAATCCCCTGGAGAAAGAAATGGCAGCCCACTCTGGAATTCTTGCTTGGGAAATCCCATGGACAAAGGAGCCAGGTGGGCCACAGTCCATGGGGTCACAAAAGAGTGAGACATGACTTAGCAACTGAACAACAGCAACGCAAGAAACAAAAAAATCTCTGCCCTTGAGGAGCTCGTCGTCTTTTGTTATCATTATATCTACCAGCTCATCCTCAATATTCTTTGGTTTGAACAATAGACTTCAAAACCCTGGCCCCATAACATACTGTCCATACCGTCTGTGACACCAAGTAAGTCGCCTCGCCTCTCTCTTCCTCAGTTTCCTTAGTTATGTAATGTGTCACAACAAGCCCTTGTTGGGCTTTAGAGCTCAACTCTAAACTCATAACAAGTTTAGAGTTTCTTGGCGTGTTGTGGTTGAGCAAATAGAAGCAATCTTAAGAGCAGACATCCCGCATGCAGGAAATAGGACTGGAAGTAGATTCTTAGTGGTCAAATCCAACTGGAGCCCAGAGCAGGAGAATTCAGGCTGGAATGATGTGCTGTGGCAGTGAGGTTGAAAGTTCAGGTTGTACCAAGGGCTTCATACTACCTGAGATGATGCTGCCTTGTTACAGACATCCTTGGTTATATCTGCAGCAGTTGCCAGCTCCCCCTCTTTGGTTTTTTCCCTGTCTTTCTTTGCTGCCCTGATGAGCGTCTTTAAAGGGGTTTCTTCTTACATCTCACCAAAATCCACTCCTTTTGCTTTTCAACCCAGCCTGATGAACCAGTCTTATAGTTCCCAGACCATGATAAGTGGACTGTTCACATGGTTTCTTGATAGTGTCTATAGGCATATACTCAGTCCCTAACAGAGTTCATTAGAGTCCTAGCTGTGGTTTTTCAAATGATGGATAATTTTGCTGCTGATGGCATGGCTTTCGTTTCAAACTATAAGAATCTATGTGGCAACACTTCTGTCAGGGCTTCACAGAAGCTCCTAATAGCATCTTACCCACAATAGATACCTCTAGAACTACAGAATTTGCTGAATCACATGGTCCAAGCAGCAAACGTGCTCAATAGGCTTTGCTTGCTATGCATGCCTGTATGACTGCTAGGTCATCTCTGAGTCTTTGTGATCCTATGGACCATAGCCAGCCAATTTCCTCTGTCCATGGGATTCTACAGGTGAGAACACTGGAGCGGGTTGCCATTTCTTCCTCTAGGGGATCTTCCTGCCCCAGGAACTGAACCCATGTCTTTTACGTCTCCTGCATTGGCAGAAGGGTTCTTTACCACTAGCACTATCCAAGAAGCCCCATTCAAGCTTACACTTTCTGCATCACCCAATAAAGGCATTAATGCAATATTCTCAGTTGCAGAATATGAAACCTTTAAAAATCAAAGGGAAGTACCAAGCATGAGGCTTCTTTCTTGATGATAGGAGCAACATGGAACAGTTTGCCCTCTGGAACAAGGTACCAACAGAAATCCTGAAAAACTTCACTGACATATGAGGCCCTGAATCTCAGGAGGTTTGACCTCCCTCCTTCTGGAGCACATGTGTCTCACCAGGGCATCCAGAGCACTTGCAATACATTTAAATATTAATGTTACAGGTTAATATAACATTCCTCAGAACATCTAAATGCTCCTGGTCTCTTCAAACTATATTGTTTTAGAAAGCCAGAGAATCAACATAGCCCTAGGACAAGATCTTGAATGTACACTGTTGTTCTGTGAATGTGAACTATTTCTGATCATCCTTTAGGGCAGCTATTGAAAAAGGATTCACAAGATCAATAGCTGTATCCCATGGATGGAGGCTTTGTTTCTCTAGTAAAGGTAAATATTTGCATAGCAGCTAAAATGCTGCTAAATCTTGGTTAAGTTGTGATAGTCTATTACTAGTCTGAGGGATTCCTTTAGGTTCAGTGCATGAGGTGAATTGAATGGGGAATATAGTGGGAGAAAAGAGAAGGAATAGCATCCCTGTATTGCCTCCTTCAATTGCCATTTACCCAATGCTGCTTTTTCTGAATTGAGTTGTGGCTTAAATATAGTAAAATTTACCAATTTTAAGTATAAAAATTGATGCATTTTAACAAATGTTTATGGCCATTTAACCACAAGTCTGGTGTTTCTTCATATCCTTATACAGTTTCTTTCTCTAAAGAAGTGACCTGTAATTTCCTTTTTGGAAGCTTTTCTAGAGGTTTTATTTTATTATTTTTTTTTCTTTAATTCAACTGGGGACAGAGGGCATTCTCTCTAAGCTTTCAATCTTTCAAAGCTTAATAATAATTGTTTTCTGTCCTGGAACATGATCTATATTGGTGAAAATTCTGTGTGTACTTGGTATATTCAGCAGTTGTACACAAGGTCTATAAATTATGGACAATTTGGTTAAGGGGATTGATCTATATTTTGTCTAACTGCCCTACCAATTACTGAGAGAGAAGTTTTTAAAAACTTCAAACATTGCTTTAGGTATATAAGTTTTGGTGTCATATATTTTGAAATTCTGTTTTATATACATTTATATTCATTTCCTCTTGGCTCAGGCAGTAAAGAATCCACCTGCAATGCAGGAGAACTGAATTCTATCCCTGGGGTGAGAAGATCCCCTGAAGGAGGGCATGGCAACCCACTCTATATTCTTTCCTGGAGAATCCCCATGGACAGATGAACCTGGTGGGCTATAGTCCATGCGTTCACAAAGAGTTGGACATGACTGAGTGACTAAGCATAGCATAGGACATATTTATAGTTTTATATTTACTCTAGCAATAACATACAAATCTTAAATTTACATCAATATAATTAGTTAATACTTAATTACATAAGTTAAAATGTAAGAATCTGCATCAATGTATTTCCTCTAACACTGCTATCTTAGTGCAATTATTTTTTCTTTATATAGTCATGTAAAGAAATTATAAGCAAGAACATTTGTGTGTATGTGTTAGCATTTCTTATATATTTGCTGCCAATAAATTATTTCAGTCTTTAGGTATCTAAAATTTTCTTTACTTTCATTTAGAAGGATAGATTTGCCAGATACAAAATTTTTAGCAACAGAGTTTTTTTTTTAGTTTAGTTTTGTTATTTTTACTTTTTGCCTTTTGATTTGCTTGCCCGACTCCACTCCCTCTAGCATTTTAAAAGTCTTCCAATGTCTTGCAGTTTCCATAATTTCTTATAAGAAGTCAGTTATTCTTACTATGGTTCCCTCTTTATGTTTTTTTGTTGGTTTGGGCTTTTTAATTTATTTGTTTGCTTTTAGTGCTGTTCTTTTAAGATTTTCTTCTGTCATTACTGTTTACTGATTTGACTTTAATAACTCTAAAAATGATTTTCTTGTTTTTATGCTACCCAGGATTCATTGAGTTGTCTGAATTATTATATATTTTAATATTACTTAGTATTAGTAAACTAATAATTTTGGGATCTGATTTTAAATTTATTTTTCTTTATGATATTTTCTTTCCTTCATCTCCTTTTGGAATTTCAACTGTTACTTGTCAAATCGCCCCATGTTAGTTTACAGATATCTTAGAGTCTTTTTAATTTTGTTTTGATGATTCTCTCCCTGTCCTTTGAATTTGAAAATGTTTTTAGTTATACTTTCAGATTTACTGGGTTTTTTTCATCTTCTCTCTAATCTATTGCTGAGCCTACCCAGAAAAATTTATTTTAGATATTTTATTTCCCTGCTCTATATTTTCCATTTTAAATATTTTATATTTTGTTATTGGTATTTCCTACCTGTTCATTAATTTTAGTATATTTTATTTCAGTTCCTTCAATGCTTTTTCTTTTATTTCTTTAAATATACTCATGATATGTCCTTCAGAGTCTCTCTATGGAAAAGTAAGCAGTTTATTTTGTACAGATTCCGTTTCTATTAACTACTCTGTTTATTTTTTTATTTTTCTAAATATGGGTCAAATTTTTGCTGGTTTAAGGACCTTCCTGGTGGCTCAGATGCTAAAAGTGTCTGCCTACAATGAAGGAGACAGGGTTCAGGAAGACCCCCTGGAGAAGGAAATGGCACCCCACTGCAGTACTCTTGCCTGGAAAATCCCATGGACAGAGGAGTCTGATAGGCTACAGTCCACGGGGTTGCAAAGAGTCAGACTTGACTGAGCAACTTCACTTTTGCTGGTTTAGAAAGCTTACTTTAAGACAGATAATACACTATTAGCTCAGGACTTTTTCATGTTCTCCTGAGGATTATTTGGGTTTTATTAGCTGGCTAACTTGCTTACATTTAAATTGCAAACTTATCTTCCCCCCAAGGATGAAACTGCTGATATTAGTTTCTATGCCTTTCCTCTGTTGATCTTTCAGTCTGTTCCCCTGTGTACCTTCCTTGTTTTTGAGTACTGTGGAGATTAGACAAAGAGTTAGGTAAAAGTAGTGTTTACCTTCTTTATGGCTTCCTTGCCTCTAAAAGTCCCCCATAGTTTTCAGCTTTTCTGCCATCTTTGTGTGTTGTATTCTAATATTTCAAGTATGTCAAATTTTAAATTTCTGCCACTTGAGAAGTTCATGGTTGAAGAAGACACTTAACAAAGGAAAACAGAAAATTCACATATCTGTTCCACACACATCTCTATTCCATGAGTAGAAGTCTTTCAGGAATTTTATCCTTAACCACAGCGATACCTGCATTTTATTCCACGTGTGCAGAGTTTGGTTTCCAACTAGCAAGTTAGACAGTCTATGAATTGAAATGAGTCTCACTTCTGAAATTCTTTCCCTGCTAGAACTTCTCCTGGAAACTTTCACCCCCTTTTCCATTTCTGAGCTGCAGTTTTCCCTACCATGGTTTCCACAACTGTAGATGCATGTGTTGGACAGCCCTTGAGCCAGAAAGCCACACACTTCCATACTTACCCCTTCTAATTGCATTTCTTCTAAATTAAACTCCCCAATCTGTCTTTTTTTGCCTATTTCTAGTGTTTTTGTTGTTTTTAAATTATATCAACATTTTATATTTGTTTTCTGTAGGATTTTACCTGACCATTCTCTTCTAGAGTTATCAAAGTCTAACCATGACACAGCAGGGCACTCATGTATTGAGTTTGGTTTGATGTATCTTTAAGCCTTGGGCTTCCCTAGTGGCTCAGATGGTAAGGAATCTGCCTGCAAACAAGAGACCTGAGTTTAATCCCTGGTCAGGAAAATCTCCTGGAGTAAGGAATGGCTACCCACTCCCATATTCTTACCTGGAGAATGTCATGGACAGAGGAGCCTGGTGGCCTGGAGTCCAATGGGTCACAAAGACCCATGGGGTTGCAAAGAGCTGAACAAAACTGAGTGACTAGCAATTTTACTTTAAGTCTTAGGCCATGGCTAGTTTTAACTGCAGGGAGGAGTCTTCCTGATTAGGCAGCAGATACTGCCAACAGCTCCTGCAGATACTTGGGCTCAAGCAAAGTATCTAATTTTACTTACTATCTTGGCCAGGATGGGAGTAGGTATGATTTTAGGAGTTTTTACTTGGTCTTTCCTACCACCCTGGATATTAATATTTCGCAGTTTAAAGTTACCCAGTAAATAGCTACAGGTTTCTTTGTAGAAAGGCTGATAGGTCACTATTTTAGACATTTGCTATGATATAAATAAATGGAAACCCCACCTCTCATTCCATTGATGGCATCTGGATGCAAGAACTAGAGCATGTCTAGAAACTTGGCTTTCCACGTTTGCTTTCCATCGATTCAGCTGACCTCAGCTTTCTTCTCATTCATTCCTGATCTCTTACTTGTATATGTTAAGCAACACTGTTGATTGCCTGTCTATCTTACTCCCAGAAACATCATGCTCTATTAGTCAGCTCCATAGGTCTCTGCAGGCATGGCTCCCCTGGCAGCTATCCTGATCTATTTTCCCTTACAATGAATACACTCACTTGGCCCTGGAAGTCAAGTGTTACCACTTGGCTTTTGCTATTCTGTGATTTTACTATCTCAGTTCTTTTTGGGAAATTCATTTCTGAAATTGCATTTATTACCATTAACCCTGGACTTCAGAGAATAGATATCGCTGAACTTCTCAATAATACTAGTATCCCCATAATCAAAGTGCTCATTTTCCTTTGGCAAATAAAGTCCTCTGAGCTTTCATGAATAATACATCTAGGTGGTAATTTTTCTAATCTTATAGAGCAAATACATTCAGGCTTGACTACTTCTCTTTTGATCTCTTCTTCCAAGGTTGCCATGGACCTGTAGCATCTACATTTTATATAAACCAAAGTTAAGCTCCAAAGAGGGAGTCATAAGCTTAGTAAGCACTAGAGCCAGACTCCTATTAACAAAAGCCCAATCTCTTTCATCATGATAAAAAGATTCAAACAGTTTTGTTTTGTTACAGGTTGCTTTTTATTTGTGGTTTTACTTATTTAATTGGTTGACCTGCTATTTTGAATTGAATGAGCCAATCTGAGGCAATTTAGATTTTATTTCTACTAATTTTCTAGCCTGCTAACATTTTTAGAGGAACAGTGACAGTTTAGAAGTATTTGTTTCAGAATCAGAAGAGAAAAGAGAAGTATGTTGCAGAGGGTGTTGCATATGCCACACTGTGATTGAAAAATAATAATAATAAACTCCTGTTGTTCATTTGTACAAGGTTTGAAACCTCTATTGAAGCCCTCATTCTAATCCAGCTAGATTTTTATTTTCTCAGGAAACAATAATTGCCCTGCCTTTGTCTGAGGGGATTTGAACTGCACAAGTGGTGTGTGTCTCCACTGGTTCTGCAAAGAATAGTTCATGACTGAATGGCCTCCTCTGGAACTTGAGTTCTGATTGAAATTCAAGAACAATACCGGCTCAAAGCTCATTTATAGCCCTAGAAGTTAAAAAGGGAGTCCAACCATGTGAAGACACAGGTGTGTTGCTCTCATATACATTGACTTAGGAAACTCCAAAACCATCCACTCCCAGTCTGTAGTTTAAAAAAAAAAAAAAAAAGCTTTCTATATTACTAAATATGTGTATTTAGCCATATCTCTGGATCTCTGTGCTTTCATTTAAAGTGAAATGGAAAGTCGCTCAGTTGTGTCTATTTCCGACCCTAAGGACTATACAGTCCATGGAATTCTCCAGGTCAGAATACTGGAGTGGGTAGCCCTTCCGTCTTCCAGGGGATCTTCCTGACTCAGGAATCGAACTGAGATCTTCTGCATTGCAGGCTGATTTTTTTTTTACCAACTGAGTGATCAGGGAAGCCCCTTTGTTTGAAAACTGGGGGGAATAATCCTTAACTTGTACGGTTATTGCAGAAGTTCTCAATCTCAGCACTACTGATATTTTGGTCTAGATAATTATTGTGGTGGTGGTGCCAGTGGTATAGAATCCACCTGCCAGCACAGGAGACCCAAGAGACATGGGTTTAGTCCATGGGTCAGGAAGACTCCCTGGAGGAGAAAATGGCAACCCACTCTAGTATCCTTGCCTGAGAAATCCCATGGACAGAAGAGCCTGGCAAGCTACAGTCCATGGGGTTGCAAAGAGTCTGACAGCACTGAGTGACTGAGCACACACAATTATCGTTGTGAAGGCTGTTTTGCACGTTGTAGGATACATCAGAGCATCCCTGGCCTCCACTCGCTGGATGCCAATAGCACTCCTTATCTACCCTCTCGTAGCAACCAAAAATTTCTCTATCTTGTCAAATATCCCCTAGGGGATAAAATCATGGCCCTCTTCTACCCTTAGATCACCACTGAGAACCACTGGGTTGTTTTAAAGACAATAATATATAATGACTTGCCTTTCTTATGGTACATGTGTGACATGCCAGACATGCCCTGAGGGCTTTCAACAGTCTATCATTTCACCCTCACAACAGCCTTATAATAAGATAGGATAAAGTGAGTGCTCTTGGGGCTTCCCAGGTGGCTCAGTGGTAAGGAATCTGCTTGCCAATGCAGGAGACACAGGAGACACAAGTTCAATCCCTGAGTCAGGAAGATCCTCTGGAGAAGGCAATGGCACCCACTCCAGTACTCTTGCCTGGAAAATCCCATGGACGGAGGAGCCTGGTAGGCTACAGTCCATGGGGTCACACAAAGTCAGACAGGACTGAGTGACTTCACTTTCACCTTTCACTTTCATGCACTGGAGAAGGAAATGGCAACCCACTCCAGTGTTCTTGCCTGGAGAATCCCAGGGACGGCGGAGCCTGGTGGGCTGCTGTCTATGGGGTCACACAGAGTCGGACCCGACTGAAGCGACTTGGCAGCAGCAGCTTGGTTTGTAGAAGTAGTTGAGTAAAAACAGATCAACTTTACCAGTGTCAGAGTTGAACTCAGGTTATTCAGTCCCACAGCCAGTGCTCTAAACCCGGCCACACAGTAGAGCTCCCTGAGCAGCAGCGTTCAGTGCCACCGGGGAGCTTGCAGAAGAAGAATCCTAAGCCCTATCCCAGTCAGACCAATCAGAAACTTCATTTTAATAAGATCCCAGTGATTCACATGCATATCAGAGTTCTAGAAGTGCTGAGAAAAGGAACGTTGCAGAGTCTCTCAAATTGGTAGGAGCTTTTATCAGTCAGGGTTCTTCAAAGAAGCAGAACCGACTCTGTGTGTGTGTGTGTTTGTGTGGAGAGGGAGAGAAAGAGAGAGATTTTAAGGAAGTGATTCACATGACTGTGGAAGTGCCAACTCAAAATTTGCAGTGTAGGCCAGTAAGGCAGAGATGTAGGGAAAAGTTGAAGTTTGAGTCCAGAGATTGTCTGCTGGCAATAATACCTTTTTTCTTGGGAGAGGTCAGTCTGTATTCAATTAAGGCTTTTAATTGATTGGATTTGACTCAATGTCCACTGATTTAAAGGTTGTTGTGGTCTAGTTGCTAAGTCGTGTCTGACTCTTTTGTGACCCCATGAACTATAGCCCACCAGGCTCCTCTATCCATGGGATTTTCCAAGTAAGAATACTAGAGTGAGTTGCTATTTTCTTCTCCTGGGAACCTTCCTAAACCAGGGATCGAACCCATGTCTTCTGCATTAACAGGTGGTTCTTCACCACTGAGTCATCAGGGAAGCCAGTTTAAAGGTCAATATCACCCAACAAACACTTATGCAGAGACAATGAGAATAACTTTTGATGGGATACCATGGACCAGGCCAGCCAGGCTGACAAATAATACTAGCCATCACAGCATCCAAAAATATTAGCTCTTTTTGTTCTTTTTAAATACTGAGGGAATTAAAGCCTGGTTTTTCTGCTTGTAAATATGCAAGTTATACTGTTAATAGAGTTGTAGATGAATGATTCTGCTGGTTTCAGAATTCTAAGAAAATAACTTCTGATCAAATAGAGAGCGAGGAGTGCAACTTGTAGGAGAATACATCTGAGCAGGAAGGTGTATCAGTGGAACTAAGTCATGCTTTGAATCCAGACAGGTCTAAGTTCAAATCCCAGTTCTGAAATCCCCAATGGCGATCATGGACAAAGTACCCTGCCTGTGTAAGCATCTGTTTCTTCATCTGAGATGGAGAGGAACAGGAAACACATTTCAGGGCTCTTGTGAGGGCTGAGGAAGCTACCGTCTCTAGTGCACCGCTCGCTGCATATCACAGGCCTGGGGCAGCTGATTTAAAACTGACTTGCTCATGAGTCTGCCTTTCCTCTCTCCCTCCCTCCATTGCTTCTTCTTTCGACCCATATCTGAAGAGCTCATGAATACTTTTTTTTTTTTTTTTTTTAACCCTGGATACTATTGTAAGGTTGGTGGCACAGAATAAATAGAAACATGATTCAACCTTCTGTGGTTTACAATCCAGTAGGCAGGAGGAGAAGGGGACGACAGAGGATGAGATGGCTGGATGGCATCACTGACTCGATGGGCATGAGTCTGAGTGAACTCTGGGAGTTGGTGATGGACAGGGAGGCCTGGCGTGCTGCGATTCATGGGGTCATAGAGTTGGACACGACTGAGCGACTGAACTGAACTGAACTAAGACGAAACAAAAGGCAAACAGACATGCGTGATGTTACGTGAAAGTCTGTTCAGAGTGAAGGTGTATTTACAGTGCAGTGATTTTATAGAAAAGAAGGCCAAAGTGAGATCAATGGGGGCCTTTAGAGACGGGGTGGTGTTTGAGATGAGGCTCGGAGGGTGCATCAGAACTTGCAGGCCAATGCTGGGAGATGAGAACCCTCTTGGGCGTGTGGTCATGAAAGTCTTTCCTAGGAAGGGTGCATGCCCTGTGGTGTGGTTGGCATACAGCAGGGATGGGAGAGAAGGCCAGAGGTGGAACAGGAAGGGTGAACAGGTAGATCCATCAGATGTGGAAGAGTCTTCGTTGCCAAGTGTCCAGGAGCCTGGACTTCAACTGATAGGCAGTGGAGATCTATGACGCAAGAAAGGGACACAATTGTTTGTATTTATGTTTTAGAGAAGATCACTCTGGAGCACGGAGTAGTATAAGAAAGGGAAGAGTCCTTTCCACTCTCTCTGTCTCTCTCCTATGACTCCCTTCTTTTTTGGTACCATATTCCATACTGTTCTCTGTCTGTCTCTCTGTCTCTGTCTGTCTCTCTCTCTCTCTCTCATACACACACACACACACACACACACACACACACACATATCCCCTCACAATTAGCACTTACCTGGAAAGAAGTCCAGGTAACCTGGAATGATCAGTCCAAATATTCTCTTAAGTACTTCTGAGTCCTTTATTTCANACCAAGGATGAGATGGCTGGATGGCATCACTGACTTGATGGGTGTGAGTCTGAGTGAGCCCGGGGAGATTGGTGATGAGCAGGGAGGCCTGGCAGGCTGCGATTCATGGAGTCGCAGAGAGTCAGGCATGACTGAGTGACTGAACTCAACTGAAATACTTGTTAAATAAATGAATGAAGGGATATATTGTCATTTGAGTCACTCAGTCCTGTCTGACTCCTTGCAGCCACATGAAATGCACACGCCAGGCCCCCCTATCCATCACCAACTCCTGGAGCTTGATCGAACTTTCATCCATTGAGTTGATGATGCCGTCCAACCATCTCATCCTGTGTCATCCCTTCCCTTCCCCCCTTCAGTTGTTCCCAACATCAGGGTCTTTTCTAAGCAGTCAAATCTTTGCATCGGGTGGCCTAAGTATTGTAGTTTCATCTTCAGCATCAGTCCTTCCAAAGAACACCCAGGACTGATTACTTTTAGAATTGACTAGTTTGATCTCCTTGCAGCCCAAAGGACTCTCAAGAGTCTTCTCCAACACCACAGTTCAAAAGCATCAATTCTTCAGTGCCCAGCTTTCTTTATAGTACAACTCTCACATCCATATATGGCTACTGGAAAAACCATAGCTTTGACTAGGCGGAACTTTGTCAGCAAAGTAACGTCTCTGCTTTCTAATATGTTGTCTAGGTTGGTCATAGCTTTTCTTCCAAGGAATAAGCATCTTTAATTTCATAGCTGCAATCACCATTTGTAGTGGTTTTGGAGCCCAAGAAAATAAAGTCTGTCACTGTTTCCATTGTTTCCCATGTATTTGCCAAGAAGTGATGGGACCAGATACCATGATCATGGTTTTTGAATGTTGAGTTTTAAGCCTACTTTTTCACTCTCCTCTTTCAGTTTCATCAAGAGACTCTAATTCTTCTTCATTTTCTGCCATAATGGTGGCGGCTGCTGCTGCTGCTGCTAAGTCGCTTCAGTCGTGTCCAACTCTGTGTGACCCCATAGACGGCAGCCCACCATGCTCTGCTGTCCCTGGGATTCTCTGGGCAAGAACACTGAAGTGGGTTGCCATTTCCTTCTCCAGTGCACGAAAGTGAAAAGTGAAAGTGAAGTTGCTCAGTCGTGTCCCACTCTTAGCAACCCCATAGACTGTAGCCTACCAGGCTCCTCCATCCATGGGATTTCCCAGGCAAGAGTACTGGAGTGGGGTACCATTGCCTTCTCCGCCATAAGGGTGGTGTCATCTACATATCTGGGTTATTGATATTTGTCCGGGAAATCTTGATTCCATCTTGTGCTTCATCCAGGCCAGCATTTCACATGATGTAGTTTGCATATAAGTAAAATAAGCAGGATGACAATATACAGCCTCGTCTTACCCCTTTCCCAATTTGGAACCAGTCTGTTATTCCATGTCCGGTTCTAACTGTTGCTTCTTTGCCTGCATACACATTTCTCAGGAGGCAGATATGGTGGTCTGTCTCTTTAGGAATTTTCCACAGTTTGTTGTGATCCACACAGGAATATATGATTGAACAGAAAAATGACTTTCCTCCAGCTCCCAGACTCAAGGAGAGAGAGATATGCAGGTGACAGAGCAAAGATATATTCAGCAAAGGATTTTGACCCGAGGAGGGCCACAGTTCAGGATGAGGGTGAGGTCCACTGGGGAACTCCACCCATGGGCTTGCTGCTGAGAGAGAAGCCTGTGAGGTTTCTGCCTCTCTGGTTCTTAGAACTTAGCTCACCCACTACTAAGCCACTTTAGGGTGGCTTGCTTACTTTAGAGTGACTCTTGGGAGAACCCCAGAAAATGTGCCCTTCTTATGAGAAGTGGTGTGATTTCAGCAAAAATAAATAAATAAAATAATAAAAAAGCCTTTGAAGAGATCCAGATAAGACAAGCCTCCCCTCATCTCATGTTAACTTCATCTGGTATTCTCAACAACTATTCCAAATCCCAACTACTTTCCTTTGTCCCACCACTGACCAGTCAGCCCCTTGTCTTGAGCCTCCACTCTGAGCTGATGGCTTCTTCTCACTTCTGAGGAGAAGGGGCTCTTTGGATCCTGTCCGTCTCAGTTTCCCTCGTCTCCGTCTTAAGCTGTGTCTTACCTGGCCCTCCCCTCTCCTCCTCCCTTCTGTCCACAGGAGGCAGCCTGCTAGAGTGAGGAGCCCCATGGGGAAGTACAGAGCTGTGGATTCCTGTAGACTCTGCATAACATCCTGTTATCAGTGTAGTTCAGTCACTCAGTCGTGTCCGACTCTTTGCGACCCCATGAATCGCAGCACTCCAGACCTCCCTGTCCATCACCAATTCCCGGAGTAGTACTCACCATTTCTATAAAATTGAGCCTCTCTATTTCCATCTGAAAACTGAGGGATTTAAATAACTTGCTCTATTTTTCTCAAATAGCATAAAATATATCAGCTTGTTGGACTGTAGTTATCAAAATTAACAGCCATTCTAACTGTCCTTCCACACATCCACATATGTTCAGGTGTCGTTAATCCCTGCGTGGTTTACTTGCATCCTCCAAAACTGTGTCAGTTGGGTTTTCGTCTAAGCAGGGTCACTCATTTTTTTGTCTTGTTTATTTGGCAGGAGAGGGAGGAGAAATCAATGAATTGGGGTATTTTCTCTATATTTGGATTAATAATAATTAAAAATGATAATATTTACTTGACTTATTACATGCCTGGCACTGTAATAAGTGTTCTCCATGTTAAAATGTTTGGTGAAGTCCTCATACAGGCCTATGGAATTAGTACTATATTCTCCACTTTTTTGGTGCTGTGTAAACAGGCTCAGCGGCACTAACTGGCTTGTCCAGGTTCACATCATTAAGAGTGAGTCAGACCAGGATTCTGCACCTGGAATCTAGAGCCTCATTCCTGAACTCCCAACTCTATGACCCCTTTCCATGATCACATTGTCTCCTCCCCACCTTCCACTTCCAATTTCAGTTGACTTTTCCTCCCCCAGTCTATTGGAGAAGACAATGGCACCCCACTCCTGTACTCTTGCCTGGAAAATCCTATGGACGGAGGAGCCTGATAGGCTGCAGTCCATGGTGTCGCTAAGAGTCGGACACGCCTGAGTGACTTCACTTTCACTTTTCACTTCCATGCAGTGGAGAAGGAAATGGCAACCCACTCCAGTGTTCTTGCCTGGAGAATCCCAGGGACGGAGGAGCCTGGTGGGCTGCCACCTATAGGGTCGCACAGAGTCAGACCAGACTGAAGCGACTTAGCAGCAGCTCCCAGTCTATTTGCTTTGCCATCTCAGGCTCATGCCCAGTGCAGAGACTGTCACGTGTGCCGTCCATCGATTGACAAATTCTACAAATATTCACTGAGCCCTGCTAGGTTCCCCTTAGGAACATCACGAATAAAACAAAATAGAAGAGCTAACAACAACAACAAAACAAATAACAGCAATATGAGTATAAAAATGAACTGTATTCCAAGTCTGGGGTAGTGCAAAGAGGCTACGTAATTTATATCATTTTCACATTTTCAATCGTCCAATATATGAGATGAGAAAATATTGTTTCTAAATTATTCAGTTGTTAAAAGTATGACTGTATTTTATTTCTATGACCATTAAACAAAAGCATAAAATTATTAAAAGAAAAAAAATGTAGAAAAATCTTCTAGAACCACTACTGTGACTGGCCTGCTGGGTCCTCCTCCAGTTCCCTCACATGAGCCTTTGTTTCCAGTTGTACAGGTAATGGCCCAGCACACCTAACCCCACCCCCACCATGAAACTCTTCTCTGTGTTAGAAGTCAGAGAATATCAGTGGACATTTACGGATACCCCAGAGAATGAAGAGATCACAGAGGAGCCATGCGTTCTAGAATACAGGGTGCAATGTAGTCTTGCTAAAGGACCATTGGAAAGACAACAGTGAGACCACTTCTTATTCCAGCTCTAAGTAACCATTAACCTGTAGGTTGACCAGGTTGACGACCCTCACCTGGGCTTGACCTCAATTTTCCTATCTTTAAAAGGAGGAGATGGATTAGATTTGGTTTGTGATGTTATGATGCTCTGAAATATAGATTAGATCCTAAATCAAAGGGGCAAGACTCCAGGGAAAGATTCAGAAAATTATTCTAAATCCCTCCCTTTGACAAAGGGCCAAAAATTTAAAAGAAAGAGATCCATGATTTTTCAGTTGGATAAGCAGGTCTTCTGTCCACCCTCACCTCTGGGACATTTCTGAACTACAGTTCTGGTGACAGTCTCTGCTGAGGCAGGATTAGCAAGGTGACACAGAGGTGTCGCCTTGATTCAAGAAGGAGGCAGTTAGATGAGGATCAGACAGCATCGTTATCTTCACTAAAGTGATGCCTCACCTTGTCTGTGAGTATTTGGCCGACATCTCAGTTCTCCGAAGCTCCAAATTCAGAATGATACCCTTAGTAGGACTCTTCTCTTCTAGAGATAATGCCGACTTAAATTGGTTACAATTTTACCTGGATGGTAAATAACAAGACAATCTTATGTCATTTAGCATCCTCTTGATAACATTTATGTGAAAACTGGAAATTGTTATTGCATCTAAACAGAAGAAAGCCATGTTTTACAAAGTTATTATTAAATGTGAGAGCTCTGCCTTACTAACTCCACCTGCCATCAAACCTTTTTGGAAATGGAAGTAGATAATTATCTTATTCACACTTATTTAGCAAGCATTTTGCAGCAGTACTCAGAATTCAGAGAAGAGGAGACACTTGTGGGGTGATGGGCTTTAGCAAATGCTTGGCTTTGTTCAAGGGACCATTGCTGAGCACTTTATTCAGGAAAAAAAAAAAAATTCTCTAGGTCTCCCAGACAAATTAAGTGGGCAAAGATGGCTTAAGTAGAGGATGGGTGTGAAAAATGAATTCAACAGATTCTGTTTTCCCTTTTTCCAAAGCTCAAGTGCCCTGGTGAAAAAGAGGGGTATTTGTACATGGAGAAGCTACTTTAGGAAATTGAGAAGGCTTTCCTCTACTTACAGAGTGAGATACGTGAAGTAAGCCTGGAAAAGGAATCCACTTAAGAGTCTCTCCAGTCTCCACCCTTCTGCAAGGATGGTGGTGGTGGCAGTTGCTACTTGCAAGAGTCTTTTTAGTGAGAATTAATCCCCACCTTTACCACTGAGATGCAAAATCACACATTTGAAGACCAAGGGAGACAGCCCAGTCCATTAAAATGAAAGCTGGTGCTAGCCTGTACTTTGCCTTTCACTCAATGTGTTAACAACCTAAGTCTTATTTTCTTCACCTGATTGGCATCTCTCTACCCTCCCACCCCTTTGCTTCAGTGTCTCTTTTCCTTCTAGAGCTTTCAGGTAAAGTTTCATTGCAGGCAAAGGGCTCCGCTGCTAAAAGCATTTGCAAATCAAAGGAATGCATGAGGTCTAAGAGTACTTGAGGTTTTTCTATCTAGGATTCTAACATAGAAATTCTTACCATTTGTGAAGGCTCTGAGCAAGTGATTTTATCAAGCACTGATGTTCTCTCTGCCAGCTGGGCTACTATTCCTACAGGAGGCCCCTTCCTAAGAGTCAGCTGAATTCTCAGTATGAAGTTATGGTCATCACAATTCAACAAACAGTTTCCTGTGTTTTGTGACATTTCCTTTTGGTCCTATACTACAAATTCCCAGTGGCACTAAAAAAGCAAAGGAAAGCACATGGTATTCTAGGAAAACCAATATATCAATTTATTGTGTTTGGTCAACTCTAAGGCACGTGATGAGAGTCATTCTTATCATGCCCATTTCCAGACAAGGGCACTGAGCCCTCGGAGTAGAGTAACTTGCAGAGGGCAACATGGGGAGGAAATAGCAGGGTTAGGATTTGAGTCCAGGGCTTTTTGAACTAACTGCAAGATCTGCTCCATGAGGCCACACCTGCATTTTGCACCACTCTATTTAGGCTAAAAGTGCAAAACTTCAGACAGCTCACCTAAGGTCTACCCTGGAGTCCACCCATCTCAGTCTGTGGCTCCTGCCAGCAGTTTTGCCTGAGCTATGGACTCCAAAAAGCTATTCAGCATGCACGGTGCTCAGAGGTGGGGGAAAACGGGGCCTCTTCTCAGAAGCCAGGGATGCTGAGTGTTACTGGAGATTTTAAGGTAGTTGAGGGGAAAAAAGTCAAATGTATAAATGAAAACAACTTCATTTCGTTAATCCTGAAATGCAACAGGTCTCAGACTGAACTCAAATTAGAGAACAGATTTAAATATGCACCCCAAGTTACTGACAAAATGGCAACTGTTGTCATTCAATCGCTAAGTTGTGTCCGACAATTTGCAACTCCACAAACTGCATCACGCCAGGTTTCTCTGTTCTTCTCTGTCTCCAAGAGTTGGCTCAAGCTCATGTTGATTGAGTTGGAGATACCATCCAACCATCTGATCCTCTGCTGACTCCTTCTCCTCCTTCCTTCAATCTTTCCCAGCATCAGGGTCTTTTCTAATGAGTCAGTTCTTCACATCAGGTTGCCAAAATATTGAATGGATCATGGTAGAGAGTTCTGACAAAATGTGGTCCACTGGAGAAGGAAATGGCAAATCATTTCAGTATTCTTGCCTCAAGAACCCCATGAAAAAAAATGTCAGTAATGATCATAAACATTATCATTTATTCAATACCTATTATGATGGGGGTCCTTTACAGATGTGACTTCATTTAAGCCTCACGACATTGAAGCCTCACTGGCCTGTGAGGAAGATAATATAAAACCATTTCCAAATAAGGAAATTGAGGAGTGGCAAGGCTTAGTACTCAGATGGTAAAGAATCTGCCTGCCATGTGGGAGACCCGGGTTCAATCTCTAGGTTGCAAAGAACCCCTGGAGAAGGGAATCCATTTTGGTATTCTTGCCTGGAGAATTCCATGGACAGAGAAGCCTGGTGGGCTACAATCTATGCAGTCACAAAGAGTCAGACTCGACTGAGCAACTAACACACACACAAGGCTTAGTAACCTACCAAAAGTCATATGGGTAGTATGTGGAGTTTTCATTCTCTCTTTGTGGGAAACTTATTGTGTTTCTATCATTTTGTTCTGATTTCCTTCTGATCAAAGGGTGAGAGACTTAAATCTGTGCCTTGTACCTGAGTTCTTCCAGTTTAGGCTTTTTTTTTTCCCCCCTCCACTGGAACCAGATAGGATGGAATCTTATTATGATGATTGAGCCAAAGTACATCCTCCTTCTGTGTTTGGTACTTCATGTCTGGAATGATGGGAAGAAAGAAATTAGCCAAAAATTCATTTGCACACACAGTTCTGTCAGTGTCTGGAGACTTTGTTGATCGTCACAATTGTGCACAGTGTGTGAGGGGGAAAACTGCCAGCATCTGGACTTTGATAAATACTCATGAAGAGAACAGTGCCCCATAACAAAGAACCATGTAGCCCCAATGAAAATAGTGTGAAGGCTGAAAAATCTTTCCCTAGCCCAATGCCAGGTGCCTAGTAGGAAATAAGCAAGCAGTGCTTTCCTTACCATCCTAGTTAAAGCAGCACCCCCTGGTCACTATTCTCTTATCAGTCTGATTTTATTTTATGCTTGTTCACATAAATGTCTGTTTTCCTGACTTGGATGCAAAAGGGCTTGGACTAGTGCTGCCTGCCCAGAGTTTTCTGTAGGGCACAGCAAGTAGAGTAGAAACTGCATAAATATTTATTAACACTCAGTGAATGAATGAATGAATGAATGAGTAACCACAGTGTAGAATGTTCAAACAAGTTTCATCTACTCTTGTAACTGAAGACAGAGACCACAGTTCTCCCCTTTATCGACAAAGTGTGCTCTGGACTTTGAGAGCCACTGGCTCTCTGGCTCCAGGCCATTAAACACCACACATTCAATTTGGAATTCTTTATTCTCTGATTTGCTGGGCAATTTCCTAGACCTAAATAGTTACATTGAACCTTAGTGCCACTGTGTAATTTTCCTAACGAGGCACTTTACTGCTTCCTAGGACTCTCATCATTCATGATTCAAGGAGAAATACTGATATCTACAGACATGTAGCCCTCATGGTCTGAAAGCTTCAGAGACTTGAGCCTTGAGGAAATGAGGCCCCTCTGAGACTTGAGTGAAAGTGAGACACCTGAGGGGCACATCATCCCAGCTGTAGATAGTAATAAAAGGAGAAGATGAGATTCGGACTGGCTCCAAATTGGGAAAGGAGCACATCAAGGCTGTATATTGTCACCCTGCTTATTTAACTTATATGCAGAGTACACCATGTGAAAATCTGGGCAGGGTGAAGCACAAGCTAGAATCAAGTTTCCCAGGAGAAATATCAATAACTTCAGATATACAGATGACACCACCATTATGGCAGAAAGAAAAGAGGAACTAAAGAGCCGCTTGATGAAACTGAAAGAGGAGAGTGAAAAAGCTGGCTTAAAACTCAACATTCAGAAAACTAAGATCATGGTTTCTGGTCACACTGCTTCTTGGCAAATAGATGGGGAAACAGTGACAGACTTTATTTTCTTGGGCTCCAAAATCACTGCAAATGGTGACTGCAGTCATGAAATTAAAAGACGCTTGCTCCTTGGAAGAAAAGCTATGACCAATCTAGACAGCATATTAAAAAGCAGAGACATTACTTTGCCAAGAAAGTCCATCTAGTCAAAGCTATGGTTTTTCCAGTAGTCATGTATGGATATGACAGTTGTACCATAAAGAAAGCTTAGCATTGAAGAATTGATGCTTTTGAACTGTGGTTGTTGGATAAGGCTCTTGAAAGTCCCTTGGGCTGCAAGGAGATCAAACCAGTCCATCCTAAAGGAAATCAGTCCTGAAGCTCCAATACTTTGATCACCTAAAGTGAAGAACTGTCTCATTGGAAAAAACCCTGATGCTGGGAAAGATTGAAGGTGGGAGGAGAAGGGGATGATAGAGGATGAGATGGTTGGATGGCATCATCAACTCAATGGATATGAGTTTGAGCAAGCTCTCAGAGTTGATGACGGACAGTGTGCTGCAGTCCATGGGATTGCAAAGAGGTGGACACAACTGAGTGGCTGAATTTGACTGAGGCTTTTAGGAAGAAACTCTTTCTTTTGTAACCTTCTTGTCAGGATTTTTCAGGGGTCATGGAGGAGAGAATCCAGGGAAAGTGTGGGTCAAAGTGGGTGAGGGATGCTGGGACTTTTCTTGGAATAAAAGCCAGGATCTCAAGGTAAGTTAGCAAAAGATAAATTGTGTGCAGACTGGGCTACCGAGGGAAACTGGCTCCAAGGGTATACTGCAGTCAAGAGAAATATAGGCCTAGCGCAGGACTAAAAATTTGGATCAGGTTGTATAAATGCAATCAAGAATGGGGATGAACCAGAGCCTGGAAGACTGAAGAGAAAAGACCAGGTTTCCAGACAGAAGGCCAAATGGATGGGAGAATGGAAAGACAAGGAAGATGGAAACGGAGAGAATGGGCCTATGCGTATGTATAACTGAACCACTTTGCTATATACCAGAAACTAACACAACTTTGTAAATCAGCTATTAGTTCAGTCACAGTCCTGTCTGACTCGTTGAAACCCAATGGACTGCTGCACCTCAGGCTTCCCTATCACCGGCTCCTGAAACTTGCTCAAGCTCATGTATTTAGAGTTGGTGATGCTGTCCAACCACCTCATCCTCTGTCATCCCCTTCTCCTCTCGCCTTCAATCTTTCCCAGCGTCAGCATCCCACTTTCTAATGAGACAGGTCTTCACATTAGGTGACCAAAGTATTGGAGCTTCAGCTGCAGCATCAGTCCTTCCAATGAATATTCAGGATTGATGTCCTTTAGGATGGACTGGTTGGATCTCCTTGCAGCCCAAGGGACTCTCAAGAGTCTTCTCCAACACCATAGTTAAAAAGCATCAATTCTTTGGCACTCAGCTTTCTTTATGGTCCAAGCTCATATCCATACATGACTACTGGGAAAACCATAGCTTTGACTAGATGGACCTTTCTTGGCAAAGTAAAATGTCTCTGCTTTTTAATATGCTGTCTAGGTTGGTCATAGCCTTTCTTCCCAAGAGCAAGTGTCTTTTAATTTCATGGCTGCAGTCACCATTTGCAGTGATTTTGGAGCCCAAGAAAATTAAGTCTGTCACTGCTTCCACTGTTTCCCCTTGTATTTGCCATGAAGGGATGAGACCAGATGCCATGAGCTTAGTTTTCTGAATGTTGAGTTTTAAGCCAGCTTTTTCACTCTCCTCTTTCAGTTTCATCAAGAGGCTCTTTAGTTCCTCTTTGCTTTCTGCCATAAGAGTGGATTCATCTCTGTACCTGAAGTTATTGATATTTCTCCCGGCAATTTTGATTCCAGCTTGTGCTTCATCCAGACTTGCATCTCACATGATAGAATCTGCATATAAGTTAAATAAGCAGGGTGACAATATACATCTTTGATATACTCCTTTCCCAATTTGGAGCCAGTCTATTGTTCCAATCCAGTTCTAACTGTTGCTTCCTGACCTTCATATAGATTTCTCAAAAGGCAGGCAGGTCAGGTGATCTGGTATTCCCATCTCTTTCAGAATTTTCACAGTTTGTTGTGATCCACACAATCAAAGGCTTTTGGTGTAGTCAATAAAGTAGAAGTAGATATTTTTTCTGGAACTCTCTTGCTTTGTCGATGATCCAATGGATGTTGGTAATTTGATCTCTCGTTCTCCTGCCTTTTCTAAATCCAGCTTGAACATTTAGAAGTTCACGGTTCATGTACTGTTGAAACCTAGCTTGGAGAATTTTGAGCATTACTT
The DNA here is from genome assembly GCA_006410615.1 of Neotragus moschatus. NCBI lineage: Eukaryota > Metazoa > Chordata > Mammalia > Artiodactyla > Bovidae > Neotragus > Neotragus moschatus. Next base: position 690,383 of record SJYA01003219.1, read on the forward strand.
TGCTAGCATGTAAGATAAGTACAATAGTTTGGCAGTTTGAACATTCTTTGGCATTGCCTTTCTTTGGGATTGGAATGAAACTGACCTATTCCAGTCCCATGGCCACTGCTGAGTTTTCCAAATTTGCTGGCATATTGACTACAGCACTTTCACAGCATCATCTTTTAGGACTTGAAATAGCTCAACTGGAATTCCATCACCTCCACTAACTTTGTTTGTAGTGATGATTCCTAAGGCGCACATGATTTTGCATTCCAGGATGTCTGGCTCTAGGTGAGTGATCACACCATCATGGTTATCTTGGTCATTAAGATCTTTTTTGTATAGTTCTTCTGTGTATTCTTGCCACCTCTTAATATCATCTGTTTCTGTTAGATCGATACCATTTCTGTCCTTTATTGTACCTATCTTTGCTTGAAATATTCCCTTGGTATTGCTAATTTTCTTGAAGAGATCTCTAGCCTTTCCCATTCTATGTTTTCCTCTATTTCTTTGCATTAATCACTGAAAAAGACTTTTCTTATCTCTCCTTGCTATTCTTTGGAACTCTGCATTCATATGGGTATATCTTTCCTTTTCTCTTTTGCCTTTTGTTTCTCGTCTTTTCTCAGCTATTTGTAAGGCCTCATCAGGCAACTATTTTTCCTTTTTGCATTTATTTTTCTTGGAGATGGTCTGAGCAGTCTGAGTCTCACAAACCTCCATCCATTGTTCTTCAGGCACTCTGTCTCTTAGATCTAATCCCTTGAATCTCTTTCTCACTTCCACTGTATAATTGTAAGGGATTTTATTTAGGTCATCCCTGAATGGTCTGGTGGTTTTCCCTACTTTCTTCAATTTAAGTCTGAATTTAGCAATAAGAAGTTCATGATCTGAGCCACAGTCAGCTCCCAGTCTTGTTTTTACTGTCTGTACAGAGCTTCTCCATCTTTGGGTACAAAGAATATAACCAATCTGATTTCGTTGTTGACCGTCTAGTGATGTCCATGTGTAGAGTCTTTTCTTCTGCTGTTGGAAGAGGGTGCTGGCTATGACCAGTGCACTCTCTTGGCAAAACTCTGTTAGCCTTTGTCTTGCTTCATTTTGTATTCCAAGTCCAAACTTGCCTGTTACTCCAGGTATCTCTTAACTGCGTACTTTTGCATTCCAGTCCCCTGTAATGAAAGGGATATTTTTGGGGGGTGTTAGTTCTAGAAGGTCTTGTGCATCTTCATAGAACCATTCAACTTCAGCTTCTTCAGCATTACTGGTTGGGGCATAGACTTGAGTTACTGTGATACTGAATGGTTTGCCTTGGAAACACACAGAGATCATTGGGTCGTTTTTGAGATTGCACCCAAGTACTGCATTTCGTACTATTTTGTTGACTATGAGAGCTACTCCATTTCTTCTAAGAGATTCTTGCCCACAATAGTAGATTTAAAGCTCATCTGAGTGAAGTTTGCCCTTTCCAGTCCATTTTAGTTCACTGATTCCTAAAATGTTGATATCACTCTTGCCATCTCCTGTTTAACCACTTCCAATTTACCTTGATTCATGGACCTAACATTCCAGGTTCCTATGCTATGTTGTTCTTTACAGTATTGGACTTTACTTCCATTTCCAGTCATAACCACAACTGTGTGTTGTTTTCACTTTGGTTCCATGTCTTCGTTCTTTCTGGAGTTATTGCTCCACTCTTCTCCAGTAGCATATTGGGCACCTATCAGCCTGGGGAGTTCATCTTTCAGGATCATATCTTTTTGCCTTTTTATACTATTCATGGGGTTCTCAAGGCAAGAATACTGAAGTGGTTTGTCATTTCCTTCTCCAGTGACTTTCAAATTATCCAGCAAATCAATTATACCCCAACACAGAATAAAAATTAAATTAAAAAAAAAAAAGCAAAAGGTGTTCCTCTATAGTGTGATGTGTGCTCTGCTAGGTCTTTCTGCTTTCTCAAAACTAGAGTTATACTCATTCTCATATAAAGCAGAGTGAGTCTTAGAGAGGTCAATTCACTAACTATAGTCCACTAGAGAGTGAACTCCAGGAGGGAAGAGACCAGATGAGGCAGTTGTGTCTGTGGCTGCCATATCCACAGTGCCTAGAACATGGTAGCTGTGCCTAGTGGGGGTACAGGAAGTTCTTGCTGGATGATTTGAAAGTCACCCCACTGGGAAGAGGGTGGGGTGGACTGGAATGCAAAAGTAGGAAGTTAAGAGATACCTGGAGTAACAGGCAAATTTGGACTTGGAATAGAAAATGAAGCAAGACAAAGGCTAACAGAGTTTTGCCAAGAAAGTGCATTGGTCATAGCCAGCACCCTCTTTCAACAGCACAAGAGTTGACTCTACACAAGGACGTCACTAGCAGGAAGGTCGTATTTACAACCATCAGCAAAAGGCAGTCTTCCTTGCACCAGCGGCTTTCTTAGCCAAAGGTGCCTGTGTGCTCAGTGACTCCACTGTGCTGACTCTTTGTGACCCCATGTCACCCCAGTCACTCTTTGTGACTATAGCTTGCCAGGCTTCTCTGTCCAGGGGATTTTCCAGGTAGGAATACTGGAGTGGTTGCCATTTCCTACTCCAGGGGCTCTTTCTGACTTAGGGATTGAACCCTTGTCTCTTATGTCTCCTGCATTGTTAGGCGAACTTTTTTTACCACTGTGCCATCCGGGAGCCCAAACAAAGTCATACATCAGAGAGAACTTTACAGGAACAAAGATATGTTGACACCCAGCTTATCTAAAATAGAGTTGTTATTTCATTTGTCGCCAAGCCTAAAAGGTCCAGTTCTTGATTTTTGTTACTTTAAAATAGATCAAACCATTTCACCATTCTTCTGTTTGAAGGAGAAGAAATATTATCAGTTAAAAGAAAAACAACCTTTTTTTTTTTTTTTGCAAGTATATTGGTTTTTAGCCAACATAATGAATGGCTGAAAGATTAGCATTATTTCACACTACTGGTACTTTGCAAGTTGGCTTGTGTCACTTCCAAACTGCATAAAATTATTTTGGAAGTACGTTATATGTATTCCATGACAGGTTTTTATAAGATCAAATAAGGTCTCTGTGTTATCAAGTGTCCAGTTGTTATTTGGCCATTGAAATTTCAATTATAAACTTGGCCCTTTATTTGTTTTTTCAATATAATTTAATTTAAAATGTATTTATTGAAGAGCCCTTGTGTTTAGGGCCAAAAGCAGTAAGACGTGAGGGAGAAAGTGAAAGAATCCACCCAGGCTATTTCACTTGGAGCACTTCCCCAGGGGAGAGTCACTAACAAATCCAGATGGCATCCTTAAGACCAAGAAGCCTGGAACAAGCCAGATTATCTACTCAGGGGTATAGGTGAAGTTACAGTCACTAGAGTAGTTAAGTCCACTAGTGTTTGTTCCTATTAGGTGGGACAGAACAGGCCATTTCCCACTAAATCCGAGTATTCTGGAAATTTCTAGTCTGTACCCCCATGTGCTGTTTAGCATTTCTAATCTAGCTAGTCATTGCTGTTCTTTCCTGAGTGTTG